>JAMPIV010008166.1:0-221148 GCA_024509875.1 Oreohelix idahoensis | reverse complement strand
TTCCCGTAAGAGAAAGACGTTGATAAATTGAGCAAAGCTTCTTTCAAACTTATCACTATCGAGAATAGTTTACGCAAATTTAGCTCGTCAATTGCAGCAAGATAAAGGTAAAGGTATTCTCTTGGTAGGATACTCAAGATTAGGAAAGTTTATTGCAGACATAACAATTCTGAGAACTTGTTAAATTGTGGTAGTGAATATCGCGATGGATGGACACATTCTCAAACTCGAATCATTCGTTTAACTTTATGGGAAATCAACCATCATTCTGTCGATATGTGCACATTATTTGTTAAGCAGTGCATTAGATGAATAAGAATTTATGCGGCTGTAAATGTCCTCGCAAAATCCATTTGCTCCGTATTCACACATCTTGTCTTTTTTTCAACTCCTGACCTACCATTGGCAAGTCAGGTTTGACACATGGAGAACGATTCTATCAAGTGATTTAATCGCCGTTAAATGGAGTCACGTTATCAAGGTACCGGTGGTTAGTGTGACCTACTGCTTGACCGATTAATCTGTGTGGATGTTCATCGCGAGAATGTACTCATCATTGCCATTCTCCGACGACGGAATGTCGGTACTGCAAAATAGAAATTCACAGATCTAAACCAATACACTGTTATCTCCATATTTGTACAAATGATGTTGTAATCCCACTGTATGACGTTGTTATACAAAATTCTTCAATTGCACGTCGTATTTCTAGAGAATTCCCGACTCCCCCCGCGATAGAGAAAAAACGGTTTGCAGATTTTATATTAACTCAGCGACATTCTATCCTTCCTTCGTCCTATGGAAAAACCATTGAAATGTTTAGTGAGAAGAAAAAAAAAATTTTTTTTGTTTAGCTCAGTTGTAATCGGACGCAGGTCATTATCGATTATTCTTGAAATCACATAAATCACCATATATTATCAATTTAAAACTTGTTGTGTAATGCTAAAAATTTTTTTCAAAAAAATCCAAATGAAGACGAGTGCCACATTTTTTTTCACTCAATTTACTCACTCAACTCCAATCACTTTCTTAGAAAGCTACTTTAGAGCCTTCTGCATTAAATCCATTAACTTCAATAGCATATCTCATACATGTCATTACCAGTACGCATTTCCTACTTTATTCTCTTCATTCCATTAGGTCTGGATATATATTCCTGGAAGTTATCTTCTCGTGCTGACATTCTATTGTGACTAGATCCTTACGTGATACAAACTAAGATATTTACTATCAGATACATACTTAATTGGCAACAGCAATAGTTTCACTAAAGTATCATTGGATTAAAAAAATCCTATACCAGACATCACACCAAACAATCAATACTGACTCATTCAACCAAAAAACATTCGAAACATGGTCATCACATAAACTAGCCATAAGCTGACTCAATCATCCTGTTTGTCCAGCCGTTGACCCAACTTTTCATTAAATCGCTAAACTATACTTTTACCGTATAGAAATCGGTTACATAAACAACTTATACAACAACTAACGGGAATTCGTCAATGTACTTCATGTGGACACCTGAGTAGCCGGTATGGTAAAGACAGTGGGTAACGTGACTGGGCATATCCTTATAACTTGATGGTTTCATGTCTACGGTATATGTACTATTACCAATTGACACGTCCTTGCGATAAGGTCAATCAGACGTGCAACTACTAATAACTTTCACAAACAAAAACTATTATTGCGATAGATGTTTAATTATTGATAACGCTTCCATTACTACGATTAGATTATGCGACGTGATCTAGCGATTTGTTTGGGTCACCAGTCGGTAAACTAGCAAAGGCGCACTACCCTTGTACGTAATTGACACTCAACAAGCTGAATAGCTGCCGTTATTTGTTAACCTTCACAAATAAATATAACTGAGCAATGATCACACCTAAGGGTCGTATGATCACTCATAGCTCTTTCCATAATTATTTGGCATCATCAATAACTCATTCTAGATCGTCACATTACCTCTAGAATACACAAAATCTATGATGATTACAATCCTTACTTACAAGGTTAGTGATTCAAATATCTTACATCTAATCATGAAGGAGATAAGACCTAATCCGTCACCCTTAATATCACGTATGATAAGCTCAATACATCAAATCAAAGTCAACTACAATCGTTGCACTATACATACACCATGTCTTACTCCAATATATTTCATAAAATTCCGTCTCTGTGCACTTCTTGAGCTGTCCATTAAAGTTAACCTGAACGGACACCAATGTTCCATTTAACTTGCATACTTGTATCCAACATTAAACGGGAATTTGTTCCCCAATCATCATAATATACAAGGATTCAGAGTCTAACGACTATTACTTGAAAACCCAACATAAAATGCATGTTACATTCCCATTCAATACCCCAACACACAATCCCCTCGACTCTCAAACATATGTCTCATAATTGAATCCCATGATCATCTCGTGATATGTGTACTGTGAATAAAACTTTAAAAGCGCATTCTCGTTGTTGCTAATCACGTTCAAACTCACATTCAACCATATGATATGCAATGTACATTACATGAATAAGTTGCATGAGTTAAAAGATGAACAGTATCACTGTATGACAATCTTGATTTAGCACCAAGTAATAAACACATTTACGTCATACTCCGGTTTTGAAGGCTTCCACCCTTATTGTCATGCGTAATCGCATAAATGTAGCATATCGATCTACTAAGAATTCTCTGTTAAGGCTGATATGTTAGTAACTCAGCAATTTGATCTTGTACTACAGCGGTAGAAAATCTACCTCACTTCATATGCAAGTACTAAGTTGCCATTGTAGGTTCCAGCCCCCTCATCTGTGCTCCCCCCCCGATTTCCTCATACAGACCGCAGGAATTACCAGCACAAGAGTTAAGAAATCTCACCTAGACTCACAAAAACTTCTTAATTCCTTACTAGCCCACATGTGCGTTAACCCATGCTAATCTTAATATTTCTACACGAGCAAGTTTTTCCACCGTTATTCGCTCACAATGATCACAGTCCGATAGATGAGACGCTATGTACAGTGACTCATTCTAATGCCATTCAATAAACAAATGTGACGTCTCGATACGCGAAAGTCGTGTAGTGTGAATGTCGGTAGAAGAAACGGTAAAGCCGTTTTCCTAAGTTAACCAGGGGGTCAAAATGAGCTCCCAATTGGAAGCAAACAAATGTTCATACAGATATGGACTACATCATCCACACTCACGCAATCTTGAGTACTAGTCAATAAGACCAAAAATGTTCAACAATATGTAGAAATGAGTTTGACGACCATCGTCACGCACTTGAAGTTGTCCCGAAAGCGCGCTTGATGGAGAAAGATAGGTGTGGTACGTTTTTTGTCAATAATTAGACTGTCGTGTATTGCAAATACAACGAACAGTAATAGAGCTGGGGATGGAAGTTCATTGCAACTTTTTGGTTCACTTACATAGTGCTATGTTTCGCAATCTGAATGTCGTTTAATGTACTTTTTGTTGGTTTTATAATGTGTTGTTAAAATTAGCGGGCGGTTGGAGGGGAACTGAAATCTCTGGGGAATGTCGCGAACAGCTGACCACCTAGATTTCAGTCGGTCTTAGGGCAGTTAAACGATTGCACTTTTGGAAGCCCCATTGAGGTTTGCCACATTGGACTATACTGTCCAAATCTGCTGTCGTCTCTGACGATTTGTGTTAGCTGTGCCGTTCGTGTAGATAACTGGTGTATTTTATTTGTACTAAGTTCACTATTTTTATTCAGTTTTGTATCATGTTCGTTAACTATTTCGTCCAGTCTACTCTTACTATCAATTTATTTTATGATTGTTAAATGTTTCGTCCGTTATGAGTCCTGTGATGTCATCATTTTTTGCATTTCATTTTTTTTTTGTGTACTTTGAATATTAAGTTGACCTCGGGTCAGACCCTTGACCCTTCCTTAGGCTTGTGACACTTCCGCTTGTTTTATTTAGTTCATAAATTCATTTTTAATTGTGAAAATGTCTTGTTTGCGTCTTGACATTGTTTGTACCCTTTAGTTGCATCATTGTTTTGTTTGTCCTCATGATATATATTAAATACTACATTAATAATATGATATTATATTCAATAATTACACTTGTAAATTTAATTTAATTAATTTTTTTTGATATTTAAGGTTAATATGGGACATTGCATAATTATGCAGTGATAGTCCAAGAAAGTAGCACTACAATTTATAAGAGATGCCTAGGGCATAATAATATAATATATATATTGACCAAATAAAATAATCTTATAGTCTACCTTGAGGTAATAGACCCATTGTATATTATTTAATATACTTTTCTGGTACTAAGAGAGTGACTTAGTACATTGAACAATATAATTACTAGGAATCATACCCAACATTATTGGATATTGAGATTAATTGTGTGATGTAATTACATTATAGTTAACAGATATCATAACTATTTATGATATAGTTAGTACTTAGATACAATATTGTTACAAAATATTGTCTATTTAGTTGAACTTAGACATATAGAGTTTCAGTACTATTGTGATTATTTATATTGAATATTCCTAAGTTGAGTAAGTATAATAATTACTCTGAAGCTACTATTGACTATTTTAATCAGTAATTATCAATAATTACTTACCTGATAAAAGTCAAAATGCTTACTATAGACCATTTCGTTAAAATTGGTAAAGAATATGGTTATAAATCTCAAGAACTTCGTCAGTTTGCTGAGGCAGAACTGGAAAAACATAAAGCAGAAATGGAGGAACAAAAGGCTGCATTAAAGAAAGAGGAAGAGGAACAAAAGGCAGCATTAAAGAAAGAGGAGGAGGAACGTGAGATGAAGCAAATTGCCAAGGAAAATAGATTGAGAGAGATTGCTCAATGGGAAAGAGAAGAGCAAAGAGCAATTACCAAACAGGAAGAAGAGAATAAATTGAAACGAGAGGAAATTATTTTACAACAAGAAATGGAATTGGCGCGTATTAAATTGGAGACAGCAAGATTACAAGCACAAAGTGCTGATGCAAACCAGAATAATAACGCACAAAATGGATCGTCATCCAGCCAAACTAAACATTTCTACAACTTTAAATTACCCACTTTCAACTTAAAAGTGGACGACCTTTCATCGTTCCTGTCACGTTTTGAACAGACCTGCAAAACAAATCATTTGCCTGAAGAGTCATGGGTACTCAAGTTAAATGAATTCTTGGTTGGAGAACCATTGACGGCTTCTCAAAATGCTGACCCATCAATAGCAAATAACTACGGTGGTATTAAGTCCTTGCTTTTACGAAGGTTTCACCTGGACGAGGAACACTGTAGGTTGAAAATTTAAGGGAATTTTACCTGAAATCTCCAAAAGATTTTGCAGGATTCATTGCGAACATACGCAATACATTTAATAGATGGGTTGAACTGGCAGAAGTCAACAAATCATACGACAAATTAGTTGATTTACTACTGCGGGATAAGGTATTATCTTCGGTTAGCCAGCCATTTTTTTTTTTTTTGCATATTTGCAGGAGCGTAAACCAGGTACTATGGACGAGTTAGAAAAAATTTCTTTAAACTACTGTTCGGCACATCCGAATGCAACCATTTCTAACTCCTCATTAAGAGAACCTCTACCTGGGGCGTCTAATATGGCCTACAATCATAATAACAAACAAAGACATCACAGTGTAGACAGAAGTAGGTTCCAAAGAAATCACAATGTTAACTTTCAGAAGGGACATAATAATGATTTCAACAATAAAAATGAGTTCAACAGAGGTAGATCACGAGATAGAAATTATTCACCTCAAACAAACTACCACAATGGTCAACATAACACTAATTATAATCGATCACATACTCCCAATAATAACAATAACTGGAATGGTAATAATCATGGCTCGAGACATCGAGATAATAGTAACTATAGAGGACGACGAGATAATTCTAACAATTATACTCGGAATCGATCTCATTCTCGGGGATCATCTCATTACAACCATAATACAGGGGCGGCAGTTACAAATAATACTACCCCTATAGCTCAGGTCCCACTTGACAATAATACAACACAGTCTTCTGCTGCATGTTTTGCTATTAATTATAATGTGGCAAATAGTTGCCAACAATGCAATCTTATTTTTCAGAAGGCGAAAGAAACAGTGCTTAACTGCGGACATATTATACCACAGGTAGGTCTTGCATCACAACGGGCTGATCACCCGTTTGCCAGTCACTTCGATTACGGAAACAACAGCAAATGGGTTGATTTGCCATTGCCCTAAAGACGCCACTAGGCGTGATGGGAAACAATGGCAAAGAAAACCTATCTGCTGTTGCCCTAAGACGCCACTAGGCGTAATGGCCACTGACTGCTTTGACGGTCGGTGGCTAAGGATGGAAGAAGAAGAAGAAGAAGGTCTTGCAGTCAACGATGGAACAGGCTTACTAATTTTTAACAGGGGATTAGTTAATGGATCCGTCGTCTCAGTGCTGAGGGATTCAGGATCCACGACGATTGGTATACGTCAGTCGCTGGTACATCCTAGCTGTGCGACAGGAGAATATGTACGCTGCATGACATTTGGTGGGACTATTGAGTTTTACCCCACAGCTATTGTTCATATTAGAACACCCTTTTTCACAGGGAATGTAAAAGTATGTATGCTAAAAAAGCCTATAGCTGATCTGATGGTTGGTCGTATACACGGCAGTAAAGATTGTACTCCAGATGAGATCATAGAATGGGAGAAACATAACCTATGCACTGGAAACGCCGTGACGACTAGAGCGCAGACTCAACTCATGGAGGAAGTTGATGATAATAAAATGGATGCAGACAACCAAGAGGAATTTGTAGTCAATTCACCTATTGACAGGGAAACATTTGCAACCAAACAAAAAGAGGATAAATCTTTAAAAAAATTTTTTAAGCTGGTTGATAAAGTTGACAATTTATCCTCAGGTAATAATAACAAACATTGGTTTGTTATTAAAAATGACATATTGATTAGATGTTTTAATGACAAATCACAAATGAAACAACAAGTTATGGTCCCGTATACTTTTAGACGGTACATTCTTCAACATGCACATGACTCACATTGTGCTGGACATATGGGATATACTCGAACACGATCTCGAGTACTGTCTTCATTCTTTTGGCCAGGAGTGTCAAGAGATATTTCGCAGTATGTACGTTCCTGTACTACATGCCAAGAAGTGAAAGCACGTGGAGCTTTTCACACGGCGCCTATTCAGGCTTGCGATATCTCAGTAAGACCGTTTGACAAGATGGCCATAGATATTATTGGTCCATTGCTACCATCGGCCAGAGGACATAGGTTCGTCCTTACGTGCATTGATTTGTGCACATGATGGCCAGAAGCTATCCCATTAAAAACCACCACTACTACAGATGTAGCTGATGCACTACATCTCATCTTTTCTAGAATAGGGTTTCCTAGAAAACTTTTATCAGACCATGGGTCACAGTTCATATCTGACACCATGAAGGAAGTCATGAAAACTTGGAACATTGATAGGAATTTAAGTAGTATTTATCATCCTATGAGTAATGGTGCGGTTGAAAGACTTAACCGTACACTTAAACAACTACTACATAAGGTTACTGCTAAGCACCCTCATGACTGGGACAGAGCACTCCCAGCTGTACTATTTGCTTATCGGGAGGTACCGCATGAACAAACTGGCTTCTCTCCCTTTGAATTAGTTTTTGGTGCTCCCCCAAGAGGTCCTATGGGACTAATAAAAGACTTATTAATTGACGCGGAGATGACTCAGGACACTCAGTCATCTTACGAGTACGTGATTAATCTTCGGAAGAACATTATTGAGTCTTGCCAGTTGGCAACAGCTTCTTCTGAGGCTGCAAAAGCTAAGGCTCGATCTCTACAAAATAGTGGTCTCGACGATTACGCCACCCAATTATTCCCAGGCGATGAGGCTTTATGTGTTACTTCCTCACAATAACAATAAATTATTGATATCTTGGAATGGTCCTTACAAAGTCATTGATAAAATTTCCGACGTTGATTACGTCTTAGATATCAAGGGACACAAAAAGATATTTCATATTAACATGCTCAAGCAATTTCATACACCTCCTGAACACTTACAGTCAATTTTCCATGAACTAGATGACAACACAGTATCTACTTGTTATTTATTCCAAACTGATCCGTCATCCAGGAAGAAGAATCTTCTTTTCCTGAGGTACAGTTACCGTTACCGGTACCAGTAGTTCAACCTACTGAATCTTGGCGGGATGTAACCATCTCTTCAACGGTTACACCGCAACAGCGTCTACAGATTGCTAATCTATTACAATCTTATCCAGATGTGTTGACCGACGTCCCGGGTCGCACATCGGCTATTAGTCATGACATTACTCTCAATGATGATACACCTATTCGTGTACATCCCTATTCCGTTCCTTTACATTTCCTTGCTAAAACTACTAAGGAACTTGAACAGATGTTGTCTCTGGGAATCATTGAGACTAGTAATGCGCCATTCTCTTCTCCATTAGTGATTGTCCGGAAGAAGGACAATAACATCAGACTATGTGTTGATTATAGAAAATTAAATGCTAAGACTATAGTTGACAGCGAACCACATCCACTTATCGACGACTTACTGCCACGTCTATCCAACGCAACTATATTTAGTAAGATAGACTTAACTAAAGGTTATTGGCAGATACCACTGACCGAAAAGGCTAAGTACTACACCGCATTTTCCACTCCACAAGGTCTATACCAGAGGAATGTGATGCCTTTTGGGCTTGTTAATGCGCCAGCTACCTTCATTCGCCTGATGCGACAAATTTTATCAGGTAGACCAGACGTTATTACATATATTGACGACATATGCTTGTTTAGTTCGTCGTTTGAGGAACATGTTTCGGGACTTAGATATGTTTTCGACACTCTAAGGAATTATCATCTAACTGCTAAACCTACAAAGGTTCAAATCGCGTGTAATGAGATAACCTTTTTGGGACATATCATTGGATCGGGATATATCCGAACGTTACCTAGTACAGTCTCCAAAATTCTAAACATAGCAGTTCCTCAGACGAAGAAACAGGTCAGGAGTTTGTTAGGACTTGTTCAATATTACAGTAGATTCATACCAAACTTGTCATCCATCACGGCTGTATTGTCTTCATTGTTAAAAAAAAGACATGCCGGTGAAGGTGACATGGACTGGTATATGCAATGAAACTTTCAACAAAAATTATAAATTTGTTCTCGCATGAACCAATTTTAAGACTTCCCGATGCTTCCAAAAGATTTTTCTTACGAACAGATGCTAGTAACTACGGCATTGGTGCATGCCTGCTCCAGAACCATGATGGCGTTCTACATCCTACCTTATATATATTTCAAGAAAGCTAAAGCCGGCAGAAACAAAGTATTCCACAGTGGACAAGGAACTTTTATCAGTTATATGGGCAATAACTAAACTTGAAAAGTTTTTGCTTGGTGCTCCATTCACCATACAAACTGACCAACGTGCTGTAGCATCTTTGCGTCGATCTAACCACAAGAGCCAAAAAACTCGCCAGATATGCAATCATCCTACAGCCATTTGAATTCTCCATTGAACATATTCCTGGCACTGAAAAATATTGTGGCGGATGCGTTGTCACGTAATCCTATTGACGACGAATGATCAACATTGACATTCCTAAAACACGTCAATCATCACTACATTGGATATAACGAAGTATCAACTATAAGGGAACTAACCTTGCCTTCAATTTAATATTTATAAACACTATATGCATCACAGAATTGAACTAAAGACAATCAAGGTATACATATTGACATTGAAACTTCGTCTAACGTCCATACACAATATATGAATATTCGTTGAACAATCATGGAACAATATCTGACGACAAGTCGAACTTATTATCCTATGTGCACTTAATTCTTGGATGCTGGGATAAATGACATTTCTTTCCAACGTAAACGTTTGAACATTTTTGCCTAAAAGAATTCATCAGGATCAAGACTACAGATGGATCATCATATCCTATACTAATTAATTAGTTAACTTAACTTCTTAATTGAATTATTATCAATAAAATGAAATGTGAGAAAAAAATGAAATGAAAGAACAAAAAAAAGAGAACGAAATATAAAAAGAAGAAATTATGAAAAGAGAAAATAAATCTCACACAAGTATTAGATTAATATTTTTTTTTAATGTACCTATACGTTATTTAGTTAGTTAAATTAGATAGTTATTATTCACTAACACTTAACACACACAATTAAGTTAAACTTATATTCGAATTTCTTTCTATTTCTTCTCACTTATTTTGTTCTTTTCTTCTCTCATAACATCGCGTTACATTAGAATCTTAATAATTTAACTCTTAGTTTAATTAATTAATTTAATTTTAATTAGTCAAATTAATTCCTATATGACATACTAATACGACAGACCTTACTTTAATTTAATTCTATCATTCACTATTAACATTGGACATTTTATTTAGTTGATATAATAATATGTATAATATTGATATATATAATGTGATTAATGTTAGATGACTATGACAAATAGTTAGTTGACATGACCGCGACACGGTTCTACTCAGAACATCGTCGGCCATATGTCACGATTGTATTAAAATTTTTTTTGAAAATGTTTAAGTCGGATAGATCTTGAAAAAAAATCTATCGATTTTTTTTTCCCCCGGTGTACAGGGAATTGTTACGGTATATGATATTAACGCCGTCTGCTAAAGGTTATCAGACGTGCAATTGTAAAGGTTAAGACATTTAATATATTGCGATAGATGTTTCAATTATTGAACGCTCCATACACGATCGATTATGACGTGTCTAGCGTTGTTTGGGTCATAGTCGGTAACTAGGAGACGCTACCCTTTGTTACTTGACCGCCAAGCTGAATAGCTGCGTTTTGTTAACCTTCCAATTCAATGGCATGATATAGCCGTTTATATGTGCATTTATGATGGACCAGGGTCAGTCCTAGAACTCTACATGAGAGGAAACTTATGGAGGTTAGTGATTAACTAAATCCTTGGAAGGAGAAAGATAATCGTCTACTTTATACGAAGTAATTAGACTCACAGTCTCACTGTCGGCAGATAGCCATTCTATCTGCGCGTGCATATAGCTGTGATGTTCTGACGACAATTGCTGCATTGTATCCTTAAACGGACATTGACATGTAAAACAGCAGTCTACGCTATTGATTGATTGATGCATGTACCTCATGTGTGAATTGAACTGTTTATGTATGTGTGTAATCCATATTAAATCGTGAAGGACTCGAACCGGAGGCATTATTCGTTGAATCACGTTACACCATTCAACCATTATGAATTATGTATTTTATATCAAGTTGCTGAGTTAATAAGATGAACAGTTGTTTACATCTTGATGCCAAGTTCAGGCATTACGACAAACCAAAGGTGAGGTTCACCCCATTCGCGTACGAATATTAGCACGATCAGAATTCAAGCAACACAACCAGTAACCACACACGAAAGTCCTTCAACAGTGGTCCATGGTTCTTCTTCGTTCGTCCTGAAAAGGACGTTGGTTGTGTTGTGCCCGTTTACAGCGAAGCTGCGATATTTGCGCCTTTCGGCCGACACATCCAACTTCCGCACAGCATTTTTTGGGACCGGGTCAGCCTTCCCTCTTTGATCCCTACTCTCTCAGCCAGACTGCAGTGATGCAGCCTGTTTCCAGGACCACCACTTGGAGGCGGAGTAAGGTCTTGTTCAGCTCTGGTTCGCTGACTCTGACGCAAGCAGTCAAGCTATGGGTCGCTGACTGCATTCTCTATTGCTGCATCTTTGGGTCCCAGTCCATGGTTCGATCCCCAGTTGAGGTGGGATTTATTTTGACCGCAAACGGCTCTGGGGTCGACCCAACCTCATGGTACAAAGGCGGTCGGCGTGATGCTGACCACATCACCCCTAGTGTGCCGATGATCAAGAAAATATGGGCCTAACGCCATATCCCCAATATGCTTCAATGGGCGTGTAATGGGATCCTTATAGACACTATGTATTGATCATAATGATGAAACAGATGATCTGATTTGTCAATAAATGATTTGTGCTGGCCTTGACAGATGCTAATGGTGCAAGAATCAAGCTGTCTCCAAACATCAGAATATTTACTTTTCTTCACATACTAGCAAGACAGATCACTTTTAATCAACACAGGCTACACAGCAAATAAGTGGATTCCTGTAACTGTCTTAAAATATTTTATGTTCTGAATTTAAAGGCAGAAAGACTTTGAACGGTATTTGATGCCTCAATTGGCTGTGTGTTGTGTTCCTGGAAACGGAGCCTCCCAGATCTGGGGCAGAGTTGCATCTCGGCTCCAGTGGCACTCACTGGTGCAGCCACCTCACTGCACTATTGGTGTGAGGTGGCAGGGAAGCAAAACTGTAAAAATTGCTTGCTGAAATCGGATGTGTTGGGCTGAAAGGCGCAGATATCGCAGTCTAGCCGTAAACTATGACACAACGTACTTACTGCTCAAAACTAACGACCAGCATTGTAAGAGAGATATGGCTGAGATCTAATGCAAATAACAAAAACAACATAAAGGCAGAAAGAGCAGGTTTTCATTCCATTTCTCTTTTCATTTTAATAAAGAAGAATCATCTTGTTATATTGTTCTGCTTTTTTTTTTCATTAAATATTTAATTTGAAAAAGAATAGTGTAATCTAGAACAGAGGTCCTCCATGTTATTTAACGTTAACGGGAGTAGCCTTCTCCAGACATAAGTGACTATGGAGATGATGAGTCCTTGAGGTGATAGTCCTCTGCTGCTTTTTTTGTTGTTGCCTGGTGTCCCTTTCGATGGGGTCTTTTCTCTTCTGCTTGCTGTAAGAGCTTCTTTTCACCCAAAATGAGGTGGTACCGTCGGGAGCATCACCACTTGGTGCAGTTAGCAGCTTTGTCCTCCCAGGTTGCTCCGTTTATGTCCAGAACCTTCACGTCTCTCTTGCACACATCTTTGAACCTCAGATGTGGTCGCTCAGCTGTTCTTTTACCATCTGCCTGTTGTAGACAATATCTTTGTGGATGTGAGAATCTTCCACGTGGCAGACATGGTACCACATTACAAAACTGCATGTTTTTACAAACAGCACTTAGAATTTTATTATCAGTGCAGTACGTCATAGATAAGACTACTGGTCTCAAAGGTGTGTCTAAAGAGGCAACTAGTATGAGGTTGTTCATGAGGCTGGCAACCTCATACAAATGGCAAAAGAAACCACTGCAGCACGAGTACGTGCTCTGATGCAGGCTTCCTGCAAGATGCCATAGTGGCTTGATAAGGAGTGAAAAAGGTGGTGATGGTAATGTCATTAAAAAGGAGAAGGTCGGATTCTGCAATAAGCTGGTGTGATGCAGTGTCACAATACACTGGCTGAGAAGCTGTATTTTTGAGGACATAATAAGAATATATTTGTTAAGCATTAAAAAAAAAAATCACAGATATCAAGAGAAAAAAACCAATTTATATCATCTGGATGAAAAACATGATATTAAATAGAAAGCCACATGTCCCATGCAGAATCATCAACTCAAATATCAAGTCAGTCCTATTGTATGGCTCTGAAACATGGAGAGAAACAGCAACTAGAAAACTACAGACTTTCATAAATGGGTTCTTGCGGAGACCAGAACGATATGACATTGACAAGATCACTAATGTGGAACTTATGACAAGAAACAGTGGAACAAGAGATGAGCAAATGATGCTAGAGATGGATTGGCAGTTCTTGTTCTGTGATCCCCAGGGTAAGTGAGGTGGGGGAAACAAAAGAGTGCACGGTGAAGATAAATGGAGACAGACATGAAGTGGATGATGGCATGGGAGAGGAAGACGGCATAAGTTTGTTGAAGGCACATGATCACCTAGAGCTAACGCTCAGCGAGGGTGGATCTAAGACATGAAGGCCTATGTTCCTTGTAGAACCGAAGGGTGATGATGATATGTCCTATGCACACACACACAAACAAACACACATACAAACAATCTGTTTATTGTACAAATTTATTTATTTTTAACACTAAGTAATGATTATTAGGAGTGTAGGATAAAGAGAGAGGGATAGTACCTCACGGTGAGAGACAGCCATGTCCTTTTTAGGATAGTCAGGATCCTATTTGGTTCTCCTCTCTTTATCTAGCTCATGTATGGCTCTTCGAATACCGCTTGTGTACGGCGGTGGCCACATCCCGGGCAACAGTCTTGGCTGACTGGCTAAACTACATGGGTGGAGTAGGAGCAATCTTACTCAAGGGAATGTCCATCCCTAGTACACAAAGACTGAGACGGTGAGTGAGGCGGAGGAATCTGAGAAGATCAACGGCTCGCAAAGCGAAACAGCAAAGTGTGTGGCGCACTAGAGGCATGTCAGACATAGAAAAAGACAATGGCTAACCACCGTGGAAGAGATTGGGGCCTTACCACGTACTTCCTACAGAACGTAATGGGATCACAACAACAAGATAAGAACCGATATGTAGAGAACTCTCTGTCCCCTGGGGAAGAATCTACTGTACAAATTAACAGGGAAGAGGCAACTCCTCTAATGAGTAAGGAAGTACATAATGACGAGTGTTCCTTAAATTCTGTTGAAAGGGAGCATTCTGAGAAAGACCACCTAAAAACTAGTAGGAGAAGCCTAAAAATAGGAACATGGAATGTTAGAACTCTAAACCGAGAAGGAAAGCTTGACAATCTTATATTAGAGGCAACAGACATGAAACTCGATATACTGGGAGTTGCAGAGGCAAGACTTTTGGATACACGCTTATACACTCAGGAGGAGAAAAACATGAAAGAGGGGTAGGAATGTTGATAAAGAAGGAGTTAGAAAAATACGTATGTGGATACTGGACACACAATGACAGAATGATGTTACTAAAGATGAGAGCAAAGCCATTCGACATATCAATCTTACAAACTTATGCACCAACTAAAGATCACAGCGAGGAAGAAATAGAAGAATACTATGAAGAGCTACAACAAACACTTAAACCAGTCAAATCTACAGATGTGTTGATAGTAATGGGTGATATGAATGCAAAAGTAGGAAAAGGAAAATACAAGAAAATAGTAGGGCAGTATGGATTAGGGACAAGAAATGATAGAGAGACTTATCCAGTTCTGTGAAGAAAACCAGCTGGTCATATGTAACACCTTTTTTGAACACCACCCAAGGAAATTATACACATGGAAAAGCCCAGGATCAAATGACTATATCATGATAAAACATAGATTTAAGAACAGTGTCACAAGTGCAAAGACACATCCTGGCGCTGACATAAATTCAGATCACAATCCAGTCGTCATCAAAGTAAATATAAAGCTGAAAAGAGCAGGAAACAGAAGACAGGAGGAACCCCAGATAGAAATATCAGCGCTGAAACAACCAGATATAAAATAGAAATATTTAATCGATGTCAAAAATAAATATCAACAGTTATTGACAGAAAGCATGGAGCAGTATAGAAGAGAAAACCTCGAAGAAAAAGTAACCGCAAAATGGGAATGCTTAAAAACAAGCATACAATCAGCAAATGCAAATTTACCTAGAAAGGAGTCTTAAGAAAAATCAAATTTGGATGACAGATGACATCTTGAATAAAATGGCAGAAAGAAAGAAAGCAAAAAACACTCCAGAATATAAAACAATAGACAATGACATACGTACTATGTGTAGAGAAGCAAAAGAACGGTGGATAGAAACAAAATGCAAGGAAATAGAAGACTTGGAAGCAAAGCACATGACAAGAGATATGCATGAAGAAATAAAGAAATTATCAAATCGGTCGCGGTTTGCACAAGGAGGAAGCTGTATCAAGAACAAAAATGGTGTAATATTACTTGATGAGAAAGACATATCAAACAGATGGGCAGAATACGTAAAAGAACTATTCGAGGACAACAGAGGTAAAAAAAAACCATCACCAGATTCTAATGAAGGCCCAAACATTCTCAGATCAGAAGTAGAGAATGCCATTCATATGATACAAAAAGGAAAATCAGCAGGCATGGATAACATAAAAATTGAAATGATAGAAGCTCTGGAGAGCTTTGGTATAGATACAATCACAGAAATATGCAACGATATATACAATACAGGATATATACCACACGACATGAAGACATCAGTTTTCATAACATTGCCCAAAAAACCAAATGCAACAGAATGTTCAGACTTCAGAACAATCAGCCTGATGAGTCATGCAATTAAGATACTGCTCAAAATCATACAGGAAAGAATAAAAAGTAAAGTAGACAGCGAAATCCAAGAAGAACAGTTTGGACGGTTTTAGACGGAACAGTGGAACAAGAGAGGCAATATTTTGCCTAAGAATATTAGCAGAAAAATATACAGAGGTCCAAAAAAGTATGTATATGTGCTTCATTGACTATAAGAAGGCTTTTGACAGAGTCCATCATGAGAAAATAATTGAATGCCTCGAAGACATAGATATTGATGGAAAGGATATAAGAATACTCAGTAACCTTTATTGGGAGCAAACTGCCACAGTAAGATCGGGAAGGAATTATTCACCATACATAGACATAAAAAGAGGTGTCAGACAAGGTTGTGTGCTGTCCCCCTGCCTATTTAATTTATACACCGAAAAAATTTTCAAACAGATACAGGAAATACCAGGACTGAACATCAGTGGAAGGTCAATAAACAACCTTAGATATGCAGATGATGTCGTGTTGTTAGCTGAAAGCGAACAGGAGTTACAAGAACTAGTGAAGCAAGTGAACAGTATAAGTCATGAATATGGACTCGACATTAATATTGAGAAAACAAAAACTATGATAATTAGCAAAACAGACGATAAACCCACATTAAAGATAAGCGTAAATGGGAAAATCCTGGAACAGTCAAGAGCTACGTATATCTTGGTCATATAATAACAGAAGATGGCAGATGTGAAACAGAAATCAAGAAGAGAATAGGAATGGCCAAAGCTACATTCAACAACATGAAACATATACTGACATCCAAACAGTTATCTCACAAATTAAAACTGAGAATCATAAATAAAGTGTTATATATATTCTGCATTTCTGTATGGTGCAGAAACATGGACGATGAATAAGCATTTGGAAGAAAGAATTGAGGCTCTTGAAATGTGGATTTATAGAAGAATGGGGCGTATCTCATGGAAAGAGATGAAAACAAATAAGGAGGTCCTAGAAAATCTAGGTATGAAAAGAGAACTAATGAGGGAGGTCAAAGTTCGGCAGCTAAAATACTTTGGCCACATAAAAAGGCATAACACCTTTCAGAAGACCATAACAGAAGGGAGAGTTGAAGGCAAACGTGCAAGGGGAAGACAGCGCTATAAGTGGGAAGATAACATCAAAAGATGGACAGGAAAGAGTCTATCAGAGTGCACTACCAAGACAAGAGACAGAAGACGTTGGAGATCCATTACAGCCAACCTTCGTTGTGGAGATGGCAACTGATGATGATGAATGATTATTTAATGGTCTCTGCAAGAACCCATTTATGAAAGCCTGTAGTTTTCTAGTTGCTGTTTCTCTCCATGTTTCAGAGCCATACAATAGGACTGACTTGATATTTGAGTTGATGATTCTGCATGGGACATGTGGCTTTCTATTTAATATCATGTTTTTTATTCAGATGATATAACATAATTTTGACACATTAAGAAGACTATCAAAACCCCAACAGCCCAGCAGGGTAACTGTCATAGAAGATAGCAATGGGGCTCTGCTCAATGAAAAAACAGCTGTAATGAGAAGGTGGACAGAATATTGTAAAGAATTATATAACTGTAAACTCGACACTGACTATAGCATATTAAACAACATTAAGTGTGAAAACAGGGAACTCGGAAATGCAGCAGTATTATGGGAAGAAGTGGAAGAGGCTATATGTTCGATGAAAAGGGGGGAAGGTCTCAGAAGCAGGTTGTGAGGATTAAGTAGATCCCGGCAGAGCTTCTACGATAATATTGGAGGACCAGATATTAGTAAAAAATCAATGACAACAAAGTTTGCGCCATGAAGATTATGGAATACTAAGATAAAATGGCCAAAAAAAAGATGTGGGCGAAGAAGTTAGTAATTACCGCTTCGACAAAGTAATAGAGGATAATTCTATAATAAAATGTGCAATGAACTACAGGATACCATTTGCCATGTACTTAGTAATCACAAAGTCAGGTGAATTGATAACAGGTCTCCTTTTAGTAGCGTTTCCCCCTGTTAATGTGAGGGTCGACCGCGAACTCTGAGAATAGATCAAATATATCAGTGGATGGAAGCAGACATCATTTATCATCAGTTGATTAAACTCTTTAAATACAGGGACCCTTGCCCTGATTGAGCTCGCAAGAGACATGCTGAGATGAAATTATGATAGCTCACGCATCGAACATCACCAGAGTTAAATACTGTGTTGTTGTGTTGCTCGTGGGTTCGGAGTATGGAATGTCAGAACTTGAACTTACGTGCCACATGTGAGTGTGTTGTAGAAATTAGATGGGTAGTGTATTAATGTGCGCGTAGATGATAGTGAAGCCGTGTCGTCGCCACGGTGTTGAGACAAATGTTATTTTCTCACAGAAACTGTATGGCGTGGAAGTCCATTCAACGACACAAAGATAACTTGTGTACCGATTACTTAAAGTTTTATTTGAGACGTACATACTCTCGTTCAGCACAGAGTTGGGTGACATAATTACACAGGTTGGGGCTCATATTACATACATTGTTACAGCAGTTGGATAGAAGCTGGTCTTGCAGATGATATGTGTTACATGGGCATTCATGTTAGAATGTTTTATCTATCATTGGAATTGTGTCAGGTAGCGCCAAGTCGGGAGCTCTGTATTGCCCATATTAGAATATATCACAACTGAGTTTACTGGAGACAAAGGCAGACGTACAGCATTTTAAACAAATATCACCTCATAGATGGTGGCTTCTAGACTCTATCTGTCGGTTCTAGCGCAAGATTTCTCCTTTAGGACATAAAGACGTTCACGCACAGTGTTTTTTCATAGTATATAATATTTGGAACCGCTAGCAATGGGTTCTCATGCTTTTGTAGCAGTGATCTCTGGAGACTAATCGATAAGGCTCACGATTAATACGGCTATCCTTTACGGTCTTCTTGAAAGTCACTACATGGTTTTTGGTTCACAAGATGGCTCATAACTTCGTGAGGATGTCACTCGACGTTTGGATACAGAGATAAATGAACATCTGTCACCTAAAGTTAGGTAATTCATTAAATCTTTTCTCAGAGGTTGCAACTGTAGATTTGTTATTATTGAAACTCTATCACAATTGAATGAGCATTCTACATCGGAGATATAAGTGCTGCTTAGCAGGATCACACGAAGTCACGTTTTGATCGATGTTCAATAACTATATTCTCTTTAGGGACACTTCAAATCGTAACCTATCGAATAATGGTGGCTTCGTACTCGAGAGTTTCATAAGACGGTGGGTCTTTTTTATCGGTTAACCCCCCCCGGTTGTGTTAACCATTGGGCCACCCCCCCGTATTCAGAAATATGAAAACTGCCATTTCCACTTTGGGCAAATACGAAGAACTTAAACACTGGGGTTAAAGCACTACGCACGAGATTGAGGTCTAGACCGCTATCACTATTCACTTTCCCATACACAAATAACTGAGATCAATCCTTTTCCCCGGCGACAGCGCCGATCATTAGATAAAGAAACGACACAGTCCTATCAGGACTCTCGAAGCCAAAATCACACCACACTCTTTAGCGACACGACATCCGCCGAATAATAGCCTTTCGTGACCTCTCTAGAGACAACAGAACATATAGTTCCGATTAGATATGTAAAGATATACAGAATATAAGACTAGATCTCGTCCTACTCAGACAAACAATACACATAAATTCAGGCCATAGATATTCTGAAGCAAAGAACAATCTATTACTACCCAAACAACAGAATAAATCGCAGAAAATGGATTTATCCGTCGGCACAAACTTTCAAGGGAAGTAACTCAATAATGACTTTTCCTTAAGCACTATTTTGTTTACAAAATATTTGCGAACCATAACAAAGTATACCAATGTATAATATTGTAAGATATCAAAGACTGCACGTAACAGTCTTACCACACCTCCCGGGAAAAAAAAAAATGGAACATTTTTTTTTTTTTTGAAATACATCTAGGAGCAACGTACAATAGGCTCACAACGCATGAATAATGCGCAGATGAAAATATCAGGAATACCTATAACGCCTAATATGAGGCTAAGTCGACTTATGGAGCGACTGGTGAGAATGTGTCTCATAAACTGAGAGAAATTATTTCTCTACAAGTATATTTTTTTCCAGGAAGGTGTCATCAAAGTATAATACAATTCTGGCAATTACACAATGCCTAAAAAAAATTCATATCATCATTTCGTATTAGATATCTTAAATTTATGATTTATGAAGAAAAAATCATCAAAGCACAGCGGTGAATAAACATCAATGAACCGCTATGTAGTGATACAATCATTATATTATTAAATTACAAATGTGTATCTATCATGATATAGAAAAGGAACTACTATAGAACTAGACATATCAAGAAGTCTAAGCCCTAATAGTTATGTGGAATCATGTGGGCATCTTGACAGAAAGTCTGCCATCACATTATCTGATCCACGAATAGCTCGCACAGAGAAATGAAAAGGTTGAAGAGCAATTGCATATCGGCGCCTAGAAGGAATCTCTGTAGTTTGAGGATCGACCAAACCATAGCTAATAGCTCACGGTCTAAAACCGAATAATTCCTTTCTGCCGCATTAAGTTTTCTGGAAATATACATTACAGGATGCAGAGTTCCAGAGTACTCTTGCATTAGTGCCGCTCCAATCCCAGTGGATGAAGCGTCACTACGAAGAACGAATGTCTTATCTTTAGTGGGTAGCACTAAAATAGGTGGTGTTGAAAACAATGTTTTAATCTTATCCAGAGAGCATTGGCATTCCTGAGACCAGTGGACCACATTAGGCGAACCTTTCTTTAGAAGTGTTGAGAGAGGTGCCATGATAGAGGATAGATTCTGAATGAATCTGCCATAAAATTGAATAAGACCTAACAGACTTCTCACCTGTTTTTTAGTCTTAGGGATTGAGATGTTAAGTATCTTACTAGTATTATGGTCCTCTGTCTTTAGGAAACCATGACCAACTCGGTGGCCTAGGAAAGAAATTTCGCTAAAACCAATATAGGCTTTAGAGGGTTTCGCTGTCAGGTTGTGCTCACGCAAAGTAGACAGCAATTCATCTAACCCTGAATAGTGATCTTCCCAAGTATCGCTGAAAAGACAGATGTCGTCTAGATATGCAATGACATCTGACCGATAAGATAGGATTCGGCGCATCATGCGTACGAATGTAGCTGGTGCGTTCATAAGACCGAAAGGCATAAAATTCCATTGGAACAAACCTCTAGGTGTTGAAAAAGCCGTGAGAGGTTTGGCGCGTTCAGATAAAGGAACTTGCCAATATCCTTTAGACAAATCAAGTTTAGTGAAAAAATGAGATTTGGAGAGTCGAGTAAGTAGCTCTTCCAGTAAAGGCATAGGTTCGGCATCGAACTTTCGTTACTTGATTCAATTTTCGATAGTCAACGCAAAGACGTATGTTATTGTCTTTTTTACGCACAATAACCATCGGCGAAGAATATGCAGAGGTGGATGGTTCGATTATTTTCAAATCTATCATCTCATCCAACTCTTTCTCGACCTGTGCTTGAAAATGTATAGGTATAGGATAAGGTCTAACCCTAATAGGAGTATGGTCAGTTAGAACAATGTCATGTTGAATGACATTCGTTTGTCCAGGGATGTCAGTGAGTACATCCTGAAATGTTTGCAACATAGTTGAAACTTGTCGCTGTTCTCCTAGAGACAAATCAGGAGAGACAGTAACGTTCTTCCCATGATTCACTAGAATGAAGTGGGATCATTGGAAGAGGAAGATTTACATCTGAAAAACTTGTTTCCTCATCCTGTATCACGGACAGTGATGAGTAATGACCATGTTGTACTGGAGAATTGTCCGTTGCTTGGAAAATGGGTTGCAAATAATCCGGACGTTCATGGAATTCAGTAAGCATATTGATGTGGAAGGTTTTATGCTTCCCATCAATATCGACAATATAGTCGACATCGGAAATTTTCGATATTATATCGTACGGACCTTTCCAAGAAATAAGTAATCTGTTTTCCCTACAAGGTAGTAATACAAATGCTTTGTCACCAGGACAAAGTTGTCGTAAGCATCTCTTCTTATTGGCAAATTGCCTTGCCTTCTGTTTCGCAAATTCAGAAGAAGAAGTTGCTAATTTGCATGCTTCGATAATTTTTTTGTCTCAACGCGATGACATATTCGTAGGATGACTTTGTGTCATCGTCAATATTGTCAGATGTTATGAGATCGTGAAGCAACGACATAGGGCCACGCGGACGCGCGCCAAAGACGAGTTCAAAGGGAGAAAATCCCGTATGTTCATTGGGTACCTCTCTGTAAGCGAAGAGGGCCGCAGGTAAAACTCTGTCCCAGTCTTGAGGATGATCCTCAGTTATCTTCCCCAGTAAGTTTTTAAGTGTTCTATTAAGGCGTTCGACCATACCATTAGACATTGGATGGTAGATACTACTTAAAGATCTATCTATCTGCAGAGTAGACATTACTTGAGACATGGTATCTGATATTAGTTGGGTGCCATGGTCTGACAATATCTCTCCGGGGAACCCCAGACGAGAAAATATAAGCCAAAGAGCATCTGCAATATCAGCAGTAGTAATGCTCTTCAGAGGAATAGCCTCTGGCCAACGTGTGCACATATCAACACACGTCAAGATAAACTGATGTCCTCTGGCAGACTTGATCTTAAATGGACCAATAATGTCTATGGCCATTTTTTGAAAACGGCCGAATAGGAATGTCCGCCGCCTGAATGGGTGCAGCATGCCGTGGACCTTTGGATTTAACTTCCTGACATACTTTACAAGATCGACAATAAATCCGTATGTCCTTGTTTACCAATGGCCAAAAGAAAGCCGCAAGGACTCTTGACTTAGTACGGGAAAAAACCCATGTGTCCAGCACACTGAGAGTCGTGAGCGTGCTGCAAAATTTTAACTCTCAAATTCTTGGGAACCAGGATTTGAGAATGACTTGACGTAATGGAGGCTTGAACCATACGTACAAGTACGCCATTCTTCTTTGTAATCCACGATTTACGACTTGTGTCTTTATTCGGATCACCTTTAGTTGCAAGAATGAAGAATTTCTTCAGAGTGGGATCATCTTCTTGCTGTTTTATAAACGAGTCACGAGAAATTACCAAGGGATCATCTTGGTTATGCACTTCATAATCTTCAGTAGATGAAGTTTGAGGCATATTAAGAGCCTGAGCTCTAGTGACTACAGCGTTAGCAATCTGCATGTTTTGCCTTTCCCACGTGGAAATTTGTTGCGGAGTGCATTCCTTGACTCCATGAATGCGACCGATGAGGAGGTCAGCGATCGGATTCGGAAGAAGACATGCGTGTACATCTCCTGTAAAGAAAGGAGTAGCAATCCTAATGATAGCAGTAGAGTATTTCTCTAATGTGCCGCCAAATGTTACACATTTGACTACTTGTCCAGTGGCACGGGAAGGATCTACGAGTGACTGCCTAACACCAATTGTGGTGCATCCAGAATCAAATAGCACAGAGACTGGATTGTTATTCACTAAACCCTTATGTAAGACAAGAGAACCTCTTCCATCATGCGCGACTGATGCCGGAAGAGCAGGAAGAGGATGGCCACAGCTTAAAGTAGACACTGTGGTTGGCTCAAATAATGTTTTGCATTGGGGGCACTGAGATGCTCTCCCAAAATCAAAAGCGGCACATGCCATATTACTAGCATCATTATTATCTTTACTCTGTTTATAGGCTTCATGGGACTCTTGTTGTGCAGAGTTTGCCTGAAAATGTGGTTTATGTCTTTTGTTTTGGGATCTACCTCGGTTATTATCACCTCTGTAGTTATTGTTACCTCTATTGTAACCCCTATTTGGGTTTGAGTCATAGTTCCCTTGGTTACCATTATCATATTCATTATAATGAGTATCTCTGTAATTATGATCTTGTTGACTCCAAGACGGATAACCCTGATAGTTTCTATAATTACTTCCTCTACGGAAATTCCTATAATTATGACCACCCCTGTGTCGAGAGCTATCAGGTCGTCTCCAGTTCTTTGAAGAAGAACCCTGAAATGATTGGTTACCTTGGTTTTGATAACTATTATGGTTACCTTTTTTTATCAAATCTGTTTTGAGGTCCCTGAAATCTGTGTGAATAATTGGGATTGTATGGTGTTGCTGAAGCAACTGGCATACTCTCCTTAATCTTAGTGTTGCCAAAAGTCACGTCGGGGTGTGCAGTGACATATTGGGAACAATATTCTTCCATTTCTTTTAGAGATTTGGGTTTACGCTCATGTATAAATTCAAGGAAAGGTTTGTTCACACATGACATAATCTTATCTCTGAGCAACAAATCCATAAGTCCTTCATACGTTTTTTCTGTTTTTGGAAAGCTCAATCCAACGATCAACTGTGAGACGTGCCTTTGCAGTGAATTCTGAGAATTCTACACCCGTCTCAGGCACCATCGTTTTAAATAAAAAGGCGATAGCCTTCCTCACTTAGCTGATATTTTTTTATCAAAGCCGCCCTAATGACATCATAATTATCCTTATCTGCTTCTCCTACAAGGCATAATCTAGTCAAAGATTCACCTTTCAAGTTTTCTGATAATTGATTAGCGTATTGTGATTTATCCACATTATGTGTACGACAAGAACGTTCAAATCTATCCAGCCAGAATGTAATATCGTCACTGGACTGATTGAACGGTGGAACCTTAACCTTGTAAGTAGAAGGTTTACCATTACCACTAGATGCCTGATTAACATTACTCATACTTGTCAATCTCAATTTCTCCAACTCAAATTCATGTTCTCTTATTGCTTTTTTCTCTTCAGCATCTAATCTTTTTTGTTCAGCCTCCCTGTCTAATCTTTTTTGTCAGCTTCAGTGTCTAATTTTTTGTTTGTTCAGCTTCACTGTCTACCTCGGGTAATTTCTTTTTTTGTTCTGCAGCATTGTATTCACCTGTCTGATTCTTTTTTTTCTCTTCAGCTCGAGTTCACTGTCTAATTCTTTTTTTGAACAGTTCAGCTAGCTTGCTCCCTGTTCTAATCTTTTTCTTGTTCACAGCATCTTTCTTCACTTTAAATCGCAGTTATGGTGTTCAAAGCGTTTGGTCTGGGTAATTGCTTGTTTTTGTTCAAGCGTGACTGTCAAATCTTTTTTCAGGAACAAGCGGAATTTGTGTGTTCAGGCTTTCATCGAGATTCCCATTTGCTCGGCAGAATAGTATCATCTCGTAGACTCGCTTCAAATCCAATTTCGATCTTTTGTTCAGCGCCAAGCGTGCCTTAGCTTCTGTCTCTCTTTCTAATCTTTTTCTTCGTTCTCACTCTACGCATAGAATTTTTTGTTCTCTTTCTGCGAGCAGCTCTAAATGCTTGAAATGTCTCATTTGGGGAGTCGATATTGACGTCCTGATGAGATTTCGCAAGGATCAGCCCTGCTGAGGGTCATGTGTTACTTTCTGAAGCTTGTGTTGATGCCAGTCTCTTTATCAAGGGCTTTCACCTTGTGGTAATAATGGACTAAAGTAGATTCTAATTGTAGATGGTTCTATGTATAGACGCCATTGGGTGTCTAATACAATAACTACCAGTTCATAATCACCTGAACCAATTAAGTAATACGTACAGACCAAGTTCTTGAATATGATCTATTGATTTTGATTAATCAAAGTTATAATCTACTGTCTAATACCCAAGGTCAATCGTGGGTTGTGGTCTATGACAGTGGTCGAGCCTCTTAGCCTTCTAAGAAGGGGTCTTGTCTATCTATAAAGTAGTATAATATTTATCAAGGTTCTGGTTTGTTTTTTAGACCACATAAGTCTCTAAGTTGCAGTGTGCAAGGCAGGCTCTTTATGTGGTTCGCCTCATGTATGAAAATTTATAACCTATAGTGTAAATCTAGATATGATAGTCAAACCAACGCAGATATACATAAAAGTTACAAATAGGACTGACTTATACTCAAAGAAACGTTTTGGCAGAAATCATGAAATAAAATCAAAATAGGGGAAATAATGAATGATATGATCAAATCACTCATATTGCAAAAACTAATAAGACAAACAGAATAGAACTGACGTCCCCTACGACTACAGTATTAAGTGATGAAATATAAAATTGTGGAGATGAATAGACGCTTCTGAAAGATAGAAAAGGGTTCAGTGGTTATACGACCAAACAATCACATTGAATTACAAATAGAATTGGGATCAAAACAAAACTGATTTACTATAAGAACAAAGATAAAATAGTTACTCGTACAAAAATTTATTAAATACAATAATTGTACAGGTATCTTTCACAGCTAACACAAAAGGCAAAGTACAGTTGTCAATCGCGCAGCACAATTTTGTTCAAGTTCAAAGAAATATTGCACCACTAACCTTCTATCAGAAGGAAACGCCCATAACACAGAGACGGGTACCCCTCGTATGACGTGGGATATCTTCTGTTGTGAGTGAGGACGCCGCCGACATCAAATCTTAAACTCTTCAACCCGCCCTTGAAACTCAATAATGAAACAACATACTATACAAAACAAATAACTACATGTGAAAACTATGAAATTATATAATTTAAATTGGTATGTCAGTTTTGACTATGATTGTTTATTATGTTGCAAAAAATAGGCTACTAGTTTTTAGAGCCAGTAATGGGCTAAAGTGTTATTTTATTTTTGATTATGAAAAAATATAAAGACAAACTGCCAACTTTAACTTCATTCATTAAACATTCTGGCCTTTAAGATAATTAATTAAAGTTGTTCAATATATATAGAAGAAACAAGAAGATCTATCGATGAAAATAGGTGACACTTCTTAGACTTTCACATTTGCACTGTCTTCCATGTATAATATATTGGGACATAGAATTTCGTGAAATCCAACTGTTCTCTGAAAATAAACTCATTAAACTGTAAAAATGGTCTCTAATGTAAAAAAATGTCCAACAACGCTGACCTACATAGACTGGCATTTACACTTTTATTGACAGGAGTCCACGTGACGATAGTGTTTGACAAACTTAATAGTCTCGCGCTCACGACAACAATTCACTGCAAGTGGTGTCGTAAATCAGCCACTATCCAGGAAAACGTTTCTACATGGTCTATATCGGTAATCCTGTTTTGAATACTTCCTGAACTCACCTGCGAGTTGGTCGATAACCTCCAGAAAGCTGGTCGCATCCCAGTCTATTAATACAAGACCCTTGCCCTGAGCAAGAGACATGAGCTGAGAAAATCTGAAGCTCGCTCGAACATCACCAGAGTTAAATACTGTGTTGTTGTGTTGCTCGTGGTTCGAGTATGGAATGTCAACTTGACCTACGCAGTGGTGTGTAGACATAGATGAGTGTATAATGTGCGAAATGATAGGAAGAGTTCGTGGTGTTGACAAATGTTCTTTTCTCACACTCATGTATGGCTGGAAGTCATCGACACCAACGACTGTGTACCTTTACTAAAGTTTAATTGGACGTACACACTCGACAGCACAGATGGTGACAAATCACAGGTTGGCATAATACATCATGGTACAGTGGATAAACTGGTTCTTGCAATGATATGTTACATGGGCATTCATGTAGAATAATATTATCATGGACTGTCAGTAGCCAAGCACTCAGTATTGCCCATATATATATATCAACTGAGTTTACTGACAAAGCACGTCAGATTATAAACAATATCCAAGATGGCTTCTAGACCTCATCTCGTCTAGCGAAGATCCCTTAACACAATGTCCAGCACGGATTTTTCCATATAATAATATTGAACCGCTAGCAATGGGTTCTCATGTGTAGCAGTGATCTCTGGACTAATCAAGCGATAATACGGGCATCCCTTTTCTCTTCTTGAAAGTCACTACATGTTTTGGTTCCAAGATGGCTCACTCGTGAGCTGTCACTCACGTTTGGATACAGATAATGAATCTGTCCTAAAGTTAGTCATTCATAAAACATTTCATTGCTCTGTAGATTTGATCATGGTACGAGAGTTCATAAGAGTGTCTATTATTACCTTGGTATCAGAAATATGATTCTGCCATTCCTTGGCAATACGAATAAACACTGGGGTAAAGCATACACGATAGGTCTAGACGACTATCACTTTTCCCCACAAATACTGAGATCACTTTTTCCCCGGCGACAAGCCGACATAAAAAACACAGTCCCTATCAGGACGAAGCCAAATCACACCACACTCTAGCGACACATCCGCCGAATAGCCTTTGACCTCTCTAGAGACAACAGAACATATAGTTCGACTTAGATATGTAAAGATATACAGATATAAGACAGACTCGTCCTACTCAGACAAACAATACACATAAATTCAGGCCATAGATATTCTGAAGCAAGAACAATCTATTACTACCCAAACAAAGAATAAATCGCAGAAAACTGGATTTATCCGCGGAGTTCGATCGAAAGAGCCGACACAACTTTCAAGGGAAGTAACTCAATAATGACTTTTCCTTAAGCACTATTTTGTTTACAAAATATTTGCGAACATAACAAGTATACCAATGTATAATATTGTAAGATATCAAAGACTGCACGTAACAGTGATGTTAAGGATACTTTTGAACAGAATAAAACAGAAATCAGAAGAAATCTTGTCAGAGGAACAGGCTGGCTTTAAACCAAAAAGAAGTACCTCAGAACAAATCTTCAATATTAGATTACTGATCGAAAAACATCTCCAGCATCAACGCGATTTATACCATAACTTCATCGATTTCACAAAAGCCTTCGATCGAGTCTGGCATGAAGGCTTATGGCAAATAATGAGAAAATTCAATTTTGATACCAACATCATAGATATCATTGAAGCACTGTACAAGGACGCAAGCAGTGCTGTTTTTGCAAGCAATGACATTGGAGAATTTTTTCAAAACAACTGTAGGAGTTCATCAGGGATGTATCCTGTCCCCAGTGCTCTTTAATATATATCTAGAACATATTATGCAGGAGGCTCTCTATGATTATAAAACAACCATATCGATTAGAGGCCGACCTCTTTGCAATCTACGTTTTGCTGATGATATCGATCTTATAGCTGGAACAGAATCAGAACTTCAAGACCTTACCTCTAGACTGGAGAAAATAACAGGAACGTACAGGATGGAAATTAATATAGAAAAAAGCAAGATATTGGTGAATAGCCATAAGAAACATGTTCCGACCAACATTACGTTAAATGGGCAAACGTTAGAAGAAGTTGACACCTTTAAATATCTGGGGTCCACTATATGTAGTGAGGGAAGATCAAGTAAAGAAATCAAGACAAGACTTGAGATGGCCTCAGCTGCCATGACAAGGCTGAATGTGATCTGAAAAAGTAACATCAGTTTTCCTGTGAAGATCAAATTATACAAATCACTTGTATTATCTATTCTCTTGTATGGGTGTGAGGGCTGGACACTCACTGCAGATACAGAGCAAAGGATTCAGGCTTTCGAGTATAAATGTTATAGAAGATTTTGGGCATTTGCTATAAAGAGCACAAAACAAATGTCTATGTTAGAGAGAAAATAAACACCTATGCAGGCCACCAAGAACCACTTTTGTCAGTAGTGAAACGTCGAAAGCTTGCCTGGTTTGGGAATGTAACTCGTCATGTTGAGATGAGATGAATGATTATTTATATATTTTTTTTTTAAATTCAACATAATTATAATTTTTAATTAACAGGTACAAAATATGCCACCCAGGGGAGCGAAGAATAGCAACACTGTAAAGTAACATGCATGTCATAAAAGGCGTCTAAGGAAGGTTGATCATGGCACTGGCTACGCCATCCTGTGTACATTTAAGCCATAAATAAATTTCCCCCCAAAAATATGGACACATTGACTAAAGAAAAACCTTGAGCTGATGGCATGGGACAGGATTGGCATAAGTTTATGGAAAGCCTATGCTCCTTGCAGATGACATTGCACTGCTAGCACATTCACATCAACACATCCAGGAAAAAATGGATAGACTTAATAAGTATAGCCAGCAGGTGGGCTTGAACATCAATCTAAAGAAGACAGAGGTCATGACGCTCAATGTGAGCAACCCTGAGCCCATATCAGTAAGGAATCTGGAACAGACAGACACGTTCACATACCTAGGATGCATAGTAATACCAGATGGTGGAGCAAGCAAAGACATCAACAACAGAATGAACAAAGCAAGAACAGCCTTTTAGTCTAAACAACATCTGGAAGTCCTCTCAGTACAGCACAAGCACAAAATTAAGATTATATCAGAGCTGTGTGCTTTCTGTGCTTCTCTATGGTGCGGAATGCTGGAGAGTTACAGAGAAGGAAATGTCGAAATTGTCCTCTTTTCACACAACATGCCTAAGAAAAATTCTCCGAATCTTTTGGCTGAATACCATCACCAACCAAGATCTGCTTACTCAGAGCAAGCAAGAGGACATGCACACCATAATAGCTGGCAGACGCTAGAGCTGGGTTGGCCATGTCCTCAGAAGAGACCCTGATGCCATCACAAGAACAGCTATGATATGGACCCCTGAAGGAAAACAAAAGAGAGGCCGACCAAAAACAACTTGGCAGAGGACTGTGGAGGCTGAGATGCAAAGAATGAACCAGAGTTGGGGCACTACGAAGGATGGCCACCGACCGAGCAAAGTGGAATCAATTTGTTGTTGCCCTACAAGACGCCACCAGGCGTGATGGCCACTGACTGCTTTGACGGTCGGCGGCTAAGGATCAAAGAAGAATGCTCCTCGGGGATTTGAAGGGTGATGATGCTGACACAATAAGGAACAAATTAATAAGAACAATGTTGCCCGTAAGCAGATGGAAGCAATCAAATGCAACATCTACATTTATAGATACCATATATCCTAATTAGTTTACTTCCCAGGGTTCTCTGAGGAGACAAAGAATAGAACTGCTTGCACTGGCTTCCTAGCTCAGTGGTCCATGGTTCGATCCCCACTTGAGGTGGGATTTTTTAGACCGCAAACGGCTCCGGGGTCGACCCAGCCTCATGAATTGGGTACCAGAACACGTCTGGGAAGGTTAAGGCGGCCGGCGTGATGCTGACCACACCACCCCTAGTGTGCCGATGGTCAAGAAAATACGGGCCTAACACCGTATTCCCAATATGCCTCAATAGGCGTGTAACGGGATCCTTTTTTTCCTTTGCTCGGGCACATCAGAAAAGGTGACTAACTTGAGGCTGTGCACAGGGCTGGCAACCTGATCTCTCTCTCTCTCTCTCTCTCTCACACACACACACACACACACAAATCATTTTCTAAAAACATGTAAACAAGCTTCATAACACAACTACTTCGATAACTTTAGAATCTTCAGAATGGAAGTTTAAGAAAAATTCAGGCACTTAAGGAAAAAAAGAACAACAACAGACAAATATGTGGAAAAACTTTACATACTAAAACTCAGCAGGGTTGAAACACAGATTAGTAGACACATGCCATCACAATGATGATATAGCTAGTGATATGTTGGCACGATTAAAACATCAGCAAGGGGTTCATTATGGATTGTTATGAATGTTCAAAGTGTAACAGTAGTATGAGTATGGTTGAATGGAAACAGGTCTGTATTTGGATTTGCCAAGTTTGTGGGCAGTAAATTGGTTTTTTTTTTTGACTTCTGGTTTCAGTGTTTGTTGGATGTTAGTTACTTACTTACTTAGTCGTTTCTCTTCTGCCCTGGGGTGTAGAGGTTTGACAGAGAGAATGTCCTACTATCCTATTAGCTGTCTTTACCCTGGCCTGGTTCCAATGTAGTCCTCGGACGTTCAGGGATTGTCTAATATTGTCCTCCCAGCAAACGCTGGGTTGTCCTGGATCCCTGGCGCTTAGTTTCCCATATTTGTCATGGTAACTGATCTTCTATTCTCCATACATGGCCAAATCATCGTAATTGGTACTGTTTCGCTTGGGTCTGCAGGGACCGGGTTTTGAGGCCCTGACATATCGTCTGGTTGTGGACCATTTCTCTTCTTGTTACTTCAACCACTTTCCTCAGATACCTCATTTCTGAGGTTTGGAGCTGGCATTTGTGGGTTGCAGTCATTGCCCATGACTCACATCCATATGTAAAGACTGAGACATAGGTGGAGCATTGTCATGACCTAACTTACTCTCTGTCCTTTATATTCATTCTTCTGTTTTAGACCTGTCTACGAAGCACTATTTATTGTGGTGCCTTGTTGGCAGAGAGGATAGAAACGATTCGCTCCCGTAGCTAGGCAGTGGTGTCATTTGGAAGGTCCTTGGTTCCATTCCCAATAAGCCTGTCACTTCTGCTGTTTTTCTGTTGTCTAGTCTTCTACTTATTTATTTCTCACGAGTGCCTGAAACATACCTTTGTGTATTAATTATTTACTCATCTTCCAATACCCCACTGAATATTTTCTTGTTCTCTCCTTACATGCTTTGATGACATCATCCACAAGGAGTATGAAAAGATAAGGTGACAGAATATCTGTCTTTCACCAGTGGTGGTCCTGAACTCTTCTAATTTATAATTTGCAAGTCTTGCAGAAGCTCTGTGTTGAGAGCACATCATGGGGCAGGGCAATCCTGATAAAATTATATTTAGATGGATTGTTGTGCACCATGATGTTCCTCACCAAAACGCATATATATTTAGAATGAGTAGCTATGACAAAGGGGGGTATCTAGGGATGACGAAGGGGAGATTGTGTTCACGCATTATAGCATACAGACGTATGAGTATATGTGGCCAAGTCCACTAAACAAAGTGTAGCATAGTCTACTTATAGATGTGTATTTCATGAGTTGGATTTAACTCTAAAGTAAGTTTTAGTATCCGCTGTGTAGATTTTGCCGAAATGGCCATGAAGATAACGAGATGACTTTTTGGGAAATGCGAATGTTCCCAAGGTCAGAAGCACCTATTGTGAACATATGTAAGATGTTATGAAGTGATGGAACTGTTTTATTAGATCGTTAATGACCATAAATATAAGAAATAAGTGGACACAGAACATTATGGATGTGTAAGAAATATAAAGGAACAATGTATTTATGAGTATCGGCAAGGTTGTCGAAATAGTAACAGTATGTGGAAAGGATATATATGAATACACGAAATCGATTCGTACTACTTAGTACATAACAGTAAATTCAGTGGAGCATGTTATAATTCATGATAGATATATGTGCGTAATAAAAGAAAGTCGTTTGAACCAATAGTGTTGAAGAATCTATACAAGAGTTCAGATTCATCATTTGAATTAATCACATCAAATTGAAAGTTATACACAGTAACGGATACGAATACATATTCAAATGCAAACGATTATATTGGAATGGCTAGGCCAGATTTAAACAAGAAAGTTGGAAATAAACACTCAAACACAAATAGTAATTCACAAGTAATATTTATTTATTGAGAAAACATTTGACCACAAAGAAAAAGTGAAATAACCCTAGACATTAATAGAGAAGGATAAATCTGGTTCTTAACACTCTGTATAGCATGGATCAGAGGTGGTGGAATGTTCTTCCCAAAGTTTGCTCCAGAGGACCTTGTCAAACGCCTTCTCCAGGTTCAAGAAACAAAGATGTATCTCACCTTTTATACTCAAGGGCCTTTTTACTCAGCTGCCTGAGTGTGAAGATAAGGTCCTGAGTACTTCGGATTGCTCGGAAGTCGCACTGGACATTCATCCTTTTGTGGCTGAGCCAGGTGTCTAAGTCTCTGCTATTCTAGAGTACATTTTTTACCAGAGACACTAAGAAGGGATATGCCTCTATGATTTCCACATTGTTGGTTGTCACCCATTTTGAATACAGGTGTTACGATGGCAATCTCCCAATTTGGTGTGGTCTTGTGGTGCCATGTTGCCTGTAGGACCCTCAGGAGTAATAGGTCGCCTGGAGCTCCCATGTACTTAACCATTTCTGGCGTTATACCATCATGTCCTGCTGCTTTGCCCACCTTGATTTTCTCCAGAGCTGCCTTCAATTCTTCCATCTTGATGCCATCTTCACCACCATTGGATGTTACTATTTTTGAAAAACCTCGAAACAAGGTTTGGGTCATTGTTTTTTTAATTACTCGAAGTGACACAGTGGATATATCAATAGCCACTTGAGTAACCTGACAGCTTTGTCTGTTAATCTATGAACTTGCCCTTGACAGTTTGCGTATATCTATTTCAAACACTGCAGGTTGTAACAGTAACTATAGCAGAGGCAGTTGAGTATTAAAAGAATTTGATTGTTATGTACATATTCAGATGCATCAAAACTCCACAGCATGTACTCTGCCGAGATAAACTAAAAAGGTTCAGCTGCACTGAAGTTCAATTCCTTGTTGTCTTCACAATTTCCACTATGTGGGTTAGAACACCCTAAACCCAATCTCTCAACTACACAGACTGGAGCCCCACTTGATCCTGGACAAGTTGCTGTAGAATAAATGAACTGGCTTTCCGTACCAAATATATTTCTCTTGGTGTAACGACCTAAGCTGATCTGTTTGCTACATCCGTGAGGATGAGACACTATGATAGTCAGCTGACAGTCTGGGTCACTCTGGCATTTAGACAGCTTTGGATGTAATCTCCCTTGTTTGTCATACCACTCAGTCTGGTACTTTTTACTTACTTGAATATGTGTGTCCCAATATCGACGCCACAACTTATTAAGTCTCTCAGTCGGATCCATGTCATGGGTAGAAAATCTCATCTCACAGCTATCATTTTCAACATCACTCGTCACCCATGACATCCCACTTAGAGCAAGGACATTGCTGCTGTCATCAGGTGAATCACCCTTGTCAAAGAAGAAATGACAAGTGGTATGTTCCCCTTCCAGATCATCAAAAACAACATGTGCAGCAGTCTTTATAACAATTTCAGCAAAATCTTTTTTACCTGGTGTAGAAGAATTAGTACATTCTTTACAAGGACAGTTTTTCCATGGGTTTATCTTCACACGGTCCACCCACCCAGACCCAAACCTCTCCATGTCTCTGCCCCTGTCAACGTAACAAGGGAAAGGCTTGTCGCTATGAGGAAAGATCTTAGGTCTATTCGCACTGACATGCTTGACTCTCACACGTACAGTCAGACCTGCCACAGCTTTGACAGCATCGACTATGTCTTCATCATGGTAAAGAGACGGGAGATGATCAACGTTAAATTGGTCAACAGGTATAAACTTTCGATGACCTGGATTCTTGCTACATAAGATGAAGGATCTATGAAGATCCAACTCACCTCCATAACTGATCTCTAACTCACAAGGTCCTAGTGGGAAGACAAACAATTTGTCATCATTATCATAAAAAATGTCAACAGAGATGCCTCTGATCACTCAGACTATTGCACTACAGGTCCTCAACCCCTTATTAAAACCCGTGGGACCAGATGTGTTTTGGAATTTTGGATTTCAGAAAAGTAGAAAATATATTATGTTGACATTCTAGTGAAGTCCGTGGCAGCACCCATAAGCAAAAATATTCATAATTCTAAAATGCCTGTTTATTCTAAAAATAATATTTATTGTTCAGTATTGTCTCACAGTGCCCCATGAAGTTCCTGGGGGAGGGGGGTCTCTGATGCAACAAAGAAAAACTAGGACTACTCCTCCCTCAGGCATGCCGTACAAGGCAACAAATATGAGGCTGGCAACCACATCACGTAAAGCATAATGCTACAGAAACCACCACTACAAGAAGCATGTGAATGTTTGGTGCAAGCTTCCTGTAAGAGGACCAGCTGTAGTGGTGGCTCCACGCTCCCTAATGATGATGATGACTGTCTAACATAAAAGTTTTATAATTAATACAACTACAGGCATACCTCGCTTTATTGTGCTGCGCTTTTTTTCAAATTATTCATGCTTATTTATTAGAACGTGCCTTCTTCTTCCGACAGATTTTGGCTCTCCACCAGCAAAAAGATTACGATTTGCTGAAGGCTCAGATGATGAAGATTAGCATTTTATTTTTTTAAGCAATAAAGTATTTAAAATTTTACAGTACATTGTTTTTTAGATCTAGCGCTGTTGCGCACTTAATAGACATAATGTAAACATGATTTTAGGCTTTTATATGCACTGGGAAGCCAAAAAAAAATGGGTGTGAGCCACTTTATTGCGATATTCGCTTTATTGCGGTAAAACAACGAACTAATAAAAACAAGAAACAAAAACCAAAAAAAACCCCCCAAAAACAGACAAAGTAAAGTCTCGCTCAACTGCCTTGCTGTTAACAAGGTGGAAGGGGGTGAGAAAGCCTGGAGGTGTAGATGATTACATAAAAAACCACCAATTATCTGCCATCATCCACACGAGCAGGCCTTCCCTTATTCTCACACCATCATTGATCCTTATATCTTAATTTTAGTTCTTGTTATATACTGTTTTACTATATTCTGCAATTCTCTATGTCTATCTATTCTAAACACCTGTTCCACATTTATGGCTGAATTGCATGCCCGTACATAACCTAATATTGGTTTTCTGTGTTGTTCATACTTCCTTCATTTTAGTAGGAAATGCTCTATATTATTTTTTTTCTAGACACTCTGCACAGTAAGGTTCTTCTATTTTAAAACTCTCCCATTCCTAGTTGTAGTCTAAGAAGTTTCTTATTGCTAGGAATTTTCAGTTCTTTAGATACCTGACACGTTCTTGTTGGAGTCTTGAACAATCTATATGGATGTCTGCCCTTAAAGCTTCCATCCCACTCTACTGTCCATTCGTCAGTTATTATTCTTTTAATTAAGCTTTTGATCTCTGCTTTACTCATCCCCACATTTATTTGGTTTCTATTATTTCTACTTTTCTTAGCTTCTTTATCTGCCTTTTCATTTCCTTCTATGCCGACATGTGAAGGTATCCAAGCTATTAGTACGGAACATCCTTTGGAGTACAGGTAAATATTTGTCAGTAATATCTCTTCTGCTATATCAGGTTTAATGCATTCTTGTATTTCAGTGGCCTGTCTATAACGGAACATATGTACCTTGCTACGCAGCAGATGCCTTAAACCAGCTTGCGTCATGTCATGCGACACTAGTGACACTGCACAAAAAAACTTCTGTTTTCAGAGATTTTTGAATAAGGGTTTGAGGACCTGTACTATAATACTTTGAATATGTTATAGGAAGGCTATGTAAACCACAACAACTACTTACAATTGCTACTTCAGCCTTACTGCACAAAAACAACCAGCGACATCAACACTTTAAATACTATAATTATCAATATGCAAGCTAAGAACATGGTAAAGCATGCAGTTTTTCAACAGCATCATCTTTATTGCTGTTTTTAGTCAGCAATTATTATTATTATTATTATTAGTTAGCAACATCAAAATGACAACAGCGACATACCTTGGCTCTTTCGGTCACGGCTAGCCATTGCCAGAGTGTCCATTTTACTGCAGATGGGATATATTACCTTGTCTGGTTCTCTGAGGAGATAAAGAAATAGTTGAATCTCTGCTCTAACCAGACACTGCAAAACGGTGACTAAAATGGGGAGTGCATGTGGCCAGCATGAAAAAGAAACTTGCTACACAAACCACCAATGCTAGAGCAGACAATGTGCTAATGGTGCGGGCTTCTTTGTAAAGGGCAAATAGATGTGGTGGTCTGATACTCTTAACAAGCAAAAATATGGTACACTTTTATTAGTAGTTTCTGAAAGTAGATAACAGATCAGTCAATACTGTCAATTCGTCATCACAGTTTGTCATGAAAGGCTCCTTGCAGTTCAAAACCTGGTAGTGTCATGCTCCAGTCTACCTAGCTTCAAATGTGTACCTGCCTCTGCTCTTGAGTTAGTTCAGGCAAGGGCAGCAAAGAAGGAATCAGTAACTCCACTTCATAATACTTTTAAAAACTATTTGCTACCATGTATTTTTGTGTGTTTTATTGGGGGAGGTGGAGGGAAGGGTTGGGGTTGCTAAAGGAATGATCCACACTGGGTATCAAATACTATAAGTATGCCTCTGACCAGAAGAAACCCCAGCATATATTATATTTAAAACACTTTCAGTTTCCAATGTTCCCATGCTAAATGTCAGAGCATGGCTAGTTTCTCGAGACATAAATGGAAATATCTTGAGCAGATGGCATAGGAAAGGAGGACGTGGCACAAATTTGTTAAAAGACTCACGCTCATATGGGAGCTGAAGCGTGTAATGATAAAGATGATGAAGAAGTAGATACATTTTTATACAGATCTGCGGTATATTGATTATAGTTGTTCAGCCCATTAATATAAGCAGGGCCCCACTTAATTTGTCCCCAGGGACAATTACATTGTAGTTATGCCACTGCTTGAAAAACGGGGTCATTCACATATGACGTCACGCAGTGAGGAAGGGGAGGGCGAGTCAAAATTTTGTGACGTTTGTGTGTGTGTGTGTGTGTGTGGGGGGGGGGGGGGGGGGGGTGGGGGGATTTGGAAAAATGTGACGTCACACAAAAATAAAAGAGTCATACCTCTTATATAAATTATGTTTCTACTTTTATCCACAATAGTTAACTTTTATCAGCAATAGTTAACTTTTTTCACATTTGTTAAGTTAACTTTTATCAGCAATAGCTAACTTTTTTCACATTTGTTAACTTTTATCCGCAATATCTAACTTTTTTCACATTTAACTTTTATCTGCAATAGTTAACTTTTTGCCGAAATAACAACTCCCTCGTGGACGACTTATATCTCCTATATATATGTGGTGGATTTGATGTTAAGAAATGTTGTTATGTACTCTTAGTGTACTGAATGAGGTCAGCTGTGAAGGTCCCTGAATATAACAAATATGATGGTAAGTTTACAGGGTACCTTTCTGCTACCACCTCTATGATCTCATTCAGACTTATTCTTTGACTAGAATGTATGATGACTACGTTTGGTGTCTAGGGTTATGAATATGTAGTGTAATGTGCATTAACCAACTAAACATATAAACAACTATTTTATTATCCAACACAACACAACAGTACTACGACAATCACATACAAACTACACTTTAAAAGACTATCTTTAGTAAGTCAGTGGTTGAATTTTGGGTAAAAATTAAATTGTTTACAATTTATTGTCCTGGTTCTAGTTTGTTTTGAATCAGGACTGACAATCAAAAGTGAAATCAAAAGAATTATTTACATCACTTAAATAACACCATGGATCTTCTGTCCATAATACAAATGTTATTATATTATAAGTGTGTAGATGTAGTTTTCTAACTTAGGTTAATACTTATATATAATGGTAGGTTGTTGGTTAACATCACGCACTATTGTTTGTTTTCTTTTCATTTGACACTGGTGGAATTTTTTATTAATATTCAGTCTTTATTTTAAACTATAGGTTGAGCTTCCTGGTGCCGAACAGGCACTTATCTTCGAAGGATAACACTGGTAGATCTGTTCATAGGCTCGCTGGACAATCTGTTTCCCTTCTTGAAAGGCAATGGCATCCAGCATGTGCCCGAAATATGCAGACAGTGTCAGGAATCGAACAGTTTCCACGAGCCTGGTACTACGTTAATGTCAGTACCAAAAAACCCACAAATTTCAATGAAATATACACAAGCGAACGATGACTGGCAAACAATTTATGGCACACTTTGGATCTGCCTTGTCCAGACTGCTTTCTATAGGTTTGAAAAGCACCAGCCTGCTCTCATCGCTCCTTGTTCATCAGAAAATTTTCTCAAAATGGCAACGAGCAGTCTACGTTTCCGATAACATATAATGTATGGACCAATGGGACCATGAACTCATTTATTTTGAATCAAACTTTAAAAAAAACAAACTCTCAAACTACTATGTTTACTACTGCAAATATATTTTTAGTTTTAGGTCAACCAATCCTATCGCGCCTTCCTTTAAACTACTGCCAATCAAATTACAGGTACCTTTCAGTCCTTATTTCCCCAAAAGCTTTTTTCACAACATGCTATGAAAAAGATAAGCAGGCATGTGATAAGTGCTTATTTTGTGATATAGCTCCGTCCAGTCACAATGTTCTTACAGCTGATAAAGTGTGGCCTTCTCGTTAATAAAGCTGGTATTGGTGTAAATCGTCAACTCAAACCCGGCACAGTGTTGGTCATACAGGTCACCTTGTTCCAAAACGTAATGAGGCCCCGACAAGGATGTATTGTTGACTATGAGTGTTAATGTGAGTGTCAATACGCAAATGCATGGATTGTTCTGAAGAGTTGACTAGAAGATCAAACACTCACTCACACGTAGTTAGAAGTTAATGATGCAGACTACTGTGGTCGTTTCATACTGTTTAATTGGACGCACACACTTGGACAGTATGGGTATAGTTACAGGAAAACAGGTCGACATATATCATCATACTGTTGATCAATGGTCTACAATCTTAAGTTGGCATTCATGTTGAAGAACATTACAATGGAACGTCCGTAGACAAGCACTTAGATTTCCACTGTTTATAAATATAATCATCAGGCTTTACTGACCGATCATGTCAGTTAATAAATAATGTTCAAGCATGACTCCTAGACAGAACCTCTTTTCTAGCAAAGATTCCTTTAGGTAAAGTTCAGCAAATATTTCTGGAAATATTATATTAATGTTAACCCACCAGTATTGGGTTTTCTTTATAACTGTGATCTCTTAATCATCACCTGATAATAAGGGGCATCCCTGTTCTCTGATCGACAAAAAATAGGATCCAAAATGGCTTCTGGTTCCAGTGAGCATTACTCACTATACAGATGCATAGTAAAGCTTCAATAAAGGCTTTGTTCATGAACACAAATGTTTCTACAAGAATCAGCATATTCTTTCATCATAACTGCTGCATACAATCATATTCAGTGCTGCTAGGTAATATGTCATCCCGACATATTGATATAGATAATCATCATGTAGACGTCTGCCCATCTAAGCCTAGCAAGGAAAAAGTTCAGCAAAAAGTTATTTTACCTGGGCATGGGAAATACACTAGCAGAACACATACGCCCTCTCCTGGCGTTACAGAATAAACACTGGGGAACTCATAGACTTAATAATCATATCAGAAACTATCTTCTTCCCCATAATAGATCACAGCGATCAACAAACTTCGGACTGGTCTCCGACATGGCATTCACCAGGCATTCCATCATCACGGAAGACCCTCTTTCCTATTCGCATGCGCAGAAATTGCCTAACCCCATAGTTCAGTACAAGGAAAAATAGTCCCACTTAGACATACAAAGATATCACGATATAAGACCGAATCGTCTGAAATAGACACGGAGTAAACATAGACTCGGACCATAAACATTCCTGCATAAACCTAAGCAAGAACAATCTGTTTCTGGCCCAACAAGGAACAGACTAACGAAATCTGGATTCATACGCCAAATTCGCTATCCAGGGGAGATAACCCATATAACAAAAGTATCAATCAATCATGGGTGATATATCTTTGACCAGGAAAGCATTTTGATTCTAAAAACAAATACTTTCCCTCAGACAAATAAATATTATAATAACTACATACATTGCCACCAGTAATCTGTTGGTAACAGACTACCGCAACCCCCGGGGAAAAAAATGAAATTTTTTTTTTTTTCATCTGAGAGCAACATACAATAGGCTCACAACGCACGAATAATGCGCAGATGACTAATAAGAGCAATTTATAATGTCAAATTAAGGTAAAGTCAAAGCATAGATCGACTTGTGAGAATATCTCTCAACATATCAGAGAAAGCATTTCTCTTAAGTATAAATATTTCCAGGGAGGTGCCACCAACGTATACTACAATGCTGGCAATGACACAATGCATATAACAATTTCATATTTAAGCACTATAAGTACATGATTGACAAAGAAGAAAAAATCATCAAAGAACAGCGGTGAATATATATCAATGAACGTAGTGATAGTAGTGATACAATCACTATATTACAAATTACAATGTGTATCTATCTTGATATAGAAAAAAAAACTGTTGTAGAGTTAGATGTGTTAAGAAGTCCAAGACCCAACAGTTAGGTGGAATCATGTGGGCATCTAGACAAAATGTCTGCCATCACATTATCTGATCCACGGATAGCTCGTACCGAGAAATGAAAAGGTTGAAGAGCAATTGCATATCGAGTAGACCTCGAGCTCTTCAAATTCTTACTCTGTATAGCCGTAAGAGCTTTCTGGTCGGTTTCTACTATGAAATGTGCACCTAGAAGGAATCTTTGTAGTTTGAGAATTGACCAGACCATAGCCAATAGTTCACGGTCTAAAACCGAATAATTCCTTTCTGCAGCATTAAGTTTTCTGGAGATATACATTACAGGATGCAGAGTTCCAGAGTACTCTTGCATTAGTGCCGCTCCAATCCCAGTTGATGAAGCGTCACTACGAAGAACAAATGTCTTATCTGTAGTAGGTAACACTAAAATAGGTGGTGTTGAAAACAAATTTTTAATCTTATCCAAAGAGGATTGGCATTCCTGTGACCAGTGGACCATATTAGGCGACCCTTTCTTTAGTAGTGTAGAAAGAGGTGCCATGATAGAGGATAGATTCGGAATGAATCTTCCATAAAATTGAATAAGACCTAAGAGACTTCGCACCTGCTTTTTAGTCTTAGGAATAGAGATGTTAAGTATCTTAGTGATATTATGGTCCTCTGTCTTTAGGAAACCATGACCAACTCGATGGCCTAGGAAAGAAATTTCGCTAAAACCAATGCAGGCTTTAGAGGGTTTCACTGTCAGGTTATACTCGCGTAGAGTAGACAGTAATTCAACTAACCCCGAATAGTGATCTTCCCAAGTATCGCTGAAAAGACAGATGTCGTTTAGGTACGCAATGACATCTGACCGATAAGATAGGACTCGACGCATCATGCGTACGAATGTAGCTGGTGCGTTCATAAGGCCGAAACATTTTTCCATGATTCACTAGAATGAAGTGGAATCATCGGAAGCGGAAGATTAACATCTGAAAAACTTGTTTCCTCATCCTGTATTACGAACAGTGATGAGTAATGACCATGTTGGACAGGTGAATCGTCCGTTGCCTGGAAAATAGGCTGTAAATAATCCGGACGTTCATGGAATTCCGTAAGCATATTGATGTGGAAGGTTTTATGCTTTCCATCAATATCGACAATGTAGTCAACATCGGAAATTTTCGAGATTATATCGTACGGACCTTTCCAAGAAATAAGAAGTCTGTTTTCCCTACAAGGTAGCAAAACAAATGCTTTGTCACCAGGACAAAGTTGTCGTAAGGTTATTTTCTTATTGGCAAATTGTCTTGCCTTCTGTTTAGCAAATTCAGAAGAAGAAGTTGCCAATTTGCATGCTTCGATAATCTTTTGTCTCAGCGCGATGACATATTCGTAAGAAGATTTTGTGTCATCGGTAATATTATCAGCGGTTATGAGATCATGAAGCAAAGACATAGGGCCGCGCGGTCGCGCGCCAAAGACAAGTTCAAAGGGAGAAAATCCTGTATGTTCATTGGGGACCTCTCTGTAAGCGAAGAGGGCCGCGGGTAAAACCCTGTCCCAATCTTGAGGATGATCCTCAGTTATCTTCCCTAGTAAGTTTTTGAGTGTTCTATTTAGCCGTTCGACCATCCCATTGGACATAGGATGATAGATACTACTCAAAGATCTCTCTATCTGCAGAGCAGACATTACTTGAGACATGGTATCCGATATTAGTTGGGTGCCATGGTCTGATAATATCTCTCAGGGGAATCCCAGACGAGAAAATATAAGCCAAAGAGCATCTGCAATGTTAGCAGTAGTAATGCTCTTCAGAGGAATAGCCTCTGGCCAACGTGTGCACATATCAACACACGTCAAGATAAACTGATGTCCTCTAGCAGATTTGATCTTAAATGGACCAATGATGTCTATCGCCATTTTCTGAAATGGTCGAATAGGAATGTCTGCAGCCTGAATAGGTGCAGCATGGCGTGGACCTTTGGATTTGACCTCTTGACATACTTTACAAGATCGACAATAAATCCGTATGTCCTTGTTCACAAAAGGCCAAAAGAAAGCCGCAAGAACTCTTGACTTTGTACGGGAAAAACCCATATGTCCAGCACACTGAGAGTCGTTAGCGTGCTGCAAAATTTTAACTCTCAAATTCTTGGGCACAAGAATCTGAGAATGACTTGACTTAGTGGAGTCTTGCACCATACGTACAAGTAAGCCATTCTTCATTGTAATCCAAGATTTACGCTTTGTATCTTTATTCGGATCACCTTTTGTTGCAAGAGTGAAGGATTTCTTTAGAGTCGGATCATCTTCTTGCTGTTTTATAAACGAGTCACGAGAAATTACCAAAGGATCATCTTGGTTATGCACTTCATTATCTTCAGTAGATGAAGTTTGAGGCATATTAAGAGCTTGAGCTCTAGTGACTACAGCATTAGCAGTTTGCATATTTTGTTTTTCCCAAACGGACATTTGTTGTGGAGTGCATTCTTTGACTCCGTGAATACGACCGATGATAAGATCAGCGATCGGATTCGGCAGAAGACATGCGTGTACATCTCCTGTAAAGAAAGGAGTAGCAATCTTAATGATAGCAGTAGAGTATTTCTCTAAGGTGCCGCCAAATGTTACATATTTGACTACTTTTCCTGTGGCACGAGAAGGATCTACAAGTGACTGCCTAACACCAATTGTGGTGCATCCAGAATCAAAAAGAACTGAGACTGGATTGTCATTTACTAAACCTTTATGTAAGACAAGAGAACCTCTTCCATCATGCGCGACTGACGCAGGAAGAGCGGGAAGAGGATGGCCACAACTTAAAGTGGACACCGTAGTTGGTTCAAATAATGTTTTGCATTGGGGGCACTGAGATGCTCTCCCAAAATCAAAAGCGGAACATGCCATATTATTAGCATCATTATTATCTTTAGTCTGTTTATAGGCTTCATGGGACTCTTGCTGTGCAGATTTTACCTGATAATGTGATTTATGTTTTTTGTATTGTGATCTATCTCGATTATTATTGCCTCTGTAATCATTATTGTTTCCTCTATTGTAACCCCTATTTGGGTTTGAGTCATAGTTCTCATGGTTACCATTATCATATTCATTATAATGAGTATCTCTATAACTATGGTCTTGTTGTCTCCATGATGGATGACTTGGATAGTTTCTATAATGACTTCCTCTGCGGAAATTCCTATAATTATGACCACCTCTAAATCGAGGGCTGTCGGCTCGTCTCCAGTTCTTCGCAGAAGAACCCTGAAAAGATTGGTTACCTTGGTTTTGATACTTATTATGGTTACCTTTTTTATCAAACCTGTTTTGTGGTCCCTGAAATTTGTGTGAATAATTAGGGTTGTATGGTGTTGCTGAAGCAACTGGCATACCTTCCTTAACCTTAGCATTGCTAAAAGCTACGTCCGGATGTGCCGTGACGTATTGGGTACAATATTCTTCCATTTCTTTTAGTGTCTTGGGTTTACGCTCATGTAGGAATTCAAGGAATGGTTTATTTACACTTGACATAATCTTGTCTCTGAGCAACAAGTCCATAAGGGCTTCATATGTCTTTTCTGTTTTGGACAGCTCAATCCAACGATTAAATGTAAGACATGTCCTTGCAATGAATTCTGAGAATTCTACCCCTGATTCAGGTACTATTTTCTTAAACAAAAGACGGTAACCTTCCTCTGTTAATTGATATTTTTTCAATAAGGCTGCTCTGATAACATCATAATTATCCTGGTCAGCCTCTTCTACCAAGCTTAAACTAGTCAGAGTGTCACCTTTCAGTATCTCTGATAACTGATTAGCATATTGTGATCTATCCACATTATGATTTCGACAAGAACGTTCAAATCTATCTAGCCACACTGTTATGTCGTCACTGGATGGATTAAATGCTGGTAGCTTGATCTTATAAATAAAAGGTTTACCACTACCACCAGATGACTGATTAACATTACCCATGTTTGTCAACTTCAATTTTTCTAACTCAAATGCTAACAGTTTTTCCTCATGTTCCCTTTTTGCCTTTCTCTCCTCTGCTTCAGCTTCTCTTTGTAGTCTTTTTTCTTGAGCCTCAGCTTCTAATCTTTTATTTTCAGCTTCAGCTTTTAATCTTTTATTTTCAGCCTCAGCTTCTCTGTCTAATCTCTTTTGTTCAGCTTCTCTGTCTAATCTTTTTTCTTCAGCTTTTTGTTTTTCTCTTCCTCCTTCTGTGCTTTGGCATAATGAGACAGTGCAAACTCTTTTAACTCCTCAGGAGTCATCCCAAGGGCTCTCCCTTGCTCAATGAAGTAGTCTAAAGTTGCCATAATATTTAATAATATGTGGCTATTATCACTGAAATAACAAATTTATTTCAACCAAACAGGAGCAAGTTTTTAACCAAAAACTTGTATAATCAGCTCCCTATATCCCAATCTCTGTGGGAAACAAGCCTTTAAATAAGGTCTTGTATAATCAACTGTGTACCTCTAATAATAGCAATTAATCATTAGTTGATTCTTTCTCATAAGTTCACTACACAGCTAGTAGTGTATGATCAAATATATTTTATATGACGTATGTCAATCAAGAACACAAACAAAACAATTATAAAAGACAACATGAAAACATTCACAGAAATCAAATAAGTTAAATCGAAAAACAGAAGAAAATAATCACAGAACCTGTGATGATAACTGCGCCGTAATAAACAAAACAAATAACGCCACAGTGTATAAATATAAAGTTGTATAGAACTGAATGACAGAAAAGATGAGACTTACAATTATACAAACAAATCAAAACAAAACCAAAGAACAGAAAAATATTACAAAAACAACGATAAGCACAGTCGTCACAGCTAACAAAAAAATAGCAACAGATGTTGCATGCAAATTTTCAATTAAGAAAATTGCCCCCTACAGACCACTAATATAAGCCCTATGTTACTTGGGAAATCTTATATTAGTCACCTCACCAACCGCCCACGACATAGACACACAAATAATATGTAAACATTAATACATAAATACATATATATCATATAAATGCAATGTGTTGTAGAGAAGGTTCAGCTGTTATCTAATGCAAAGTTTCTAATGTAAAGAAAATAAACTGCCACTTTAATAAATACTAAATTTTTGAACTAAACTATTACAATGTTCAATGTATAGAGCAGTTCAAGAAGTTCCAACGTTGATGGTTCCAATAACTAACACACGTAGGACTTCTGACCTGTACTGCATTTTCTCCAAAAAAGTTAAACGTATGTTTGAAACTTGCTGTGATGTCTAACGAAAAAATGTCAATACGCGCTGACCTAGTTTCAGTATTCGCTTGATAGGTCACGTGAGGAACTGTTGACAAAGTGTAGACTCTCACTGCTGGTGTGTCGTATCAGGCATCATGGAAACGATCTGGTATGAGTAGCTGACTTCTATGTGGTGTCTACTGTGCAGGTTAAACCCAGAAAGCTGGCCTACCACATTGATAAATGGTTATTTTGTGATATAGCTCGTCCAGTCACAATGTTCTTTAAATGGGTCAGGTTACCGACTGTTGGGGGCCCTGACAAGGTGTACTGTTAGATGCGTATATTCTGATGGAATGAGTGAGTGTAAACATCAATAATGAAGACGCGAATGGATGACAGTTCTACCGGTACACAGGACACTCACTCCAATCACATGTAGAAGTCAAGGATGGCTGGAACTACTGTGGTCGTTTCATACTGTTTAATTGGACGCACACACTTGGACAGTACGGGTATAGTTACAGGAAAACAGGTCGACATACTGGCCACCACATTGATAAGTGCTTATTTTGTGATATAGCTCGTCCAGTCACAATGTTCTTACAGCTGATAAAGTATGGCCTTCTCGTTAATAAAGCTGGTATTGGTGTAAATCGTCAACTCAAACCCGGCACAGTGTTGGTCATACAGGTCACCTTGTCCCAAAACGTAATGAGGCCCCGACAAGGATGTATTGTTGACTATGAGTGTTAATGTGAGTGTCAATACGCGAATGCATGGATTGTTCTGAAGAGTTGACTAGAAGATCAAACACTCACTCACACATAGTTAGAAGTTAATGATGCAGACTACTGTGGTCGTTTCATACTGTTTAATTGGACGCACACACTTGGACAGTACGGGTATAGTTACAGGAAAACAGGTCGACATATATCATCATACTGTTGATCAATGGTCTACAATCTTAAGTTGGCATTCATGTTGAAGAACATTACAATGGAACGTCCGTAGACAAGCACTTAGATTTCCACTGTTTATAAATATAATCATCAGGCCTTACTGACCGATCATGTCAGTTAATAAATAATGTTCAAGCATGACTCCTAGACAGAACCTCTTTTCTAGCGAAGATTCCTTTAGGTAAAGTTCAGCAAATATTTCTGGAGACAATGTTAACCCACCAGTATTGGGTTTTCTTTATAACTGTGATCTCTTAATCATCACCTGATAATAAGGGGCATCCCTGTTCTCTGATCGACAAAAAATAGGATCCAAAATGGCTTCTGGTTCCAGTGAGCATTACTCACTATACAGATGCATAGTAAAGCTTCAATAAAGGCTTTGTTCATGAACACAAATGTTTCTACAAGAATCAGCATATTCTTTCATCATAACTGCTGCATACAATCATATTCAGTGCTGCTAGGTAATATGTCATCCCGACATATTGATATAGATAATCATCATGTAGACGTCTGCCCATCTAAGCCTAGCAAGGAAAAAGTTCAGCAAAAAGTTCTTTTACCTGGGCATGGGAAATACACTAGCAGAACACATACGCCCTCTCCTGGCGTTACAGAATAAACACTGGGGAACTCATAGACTTAATAATCATATCAGAAACTATCTTCTTCCCCATAATAGATCACAGTGATCAACAAACTTCGGACTGGTCTCCGACATGGCATTCACCAGGCATTCCATCATCACGGAAGACCCTCTTTCCTATTCGCATGCGCAGAAATTGCCTGACCCCATAGTTCAGTACAAGGAAAAATAGTCCCACTTAGACATACAAAGATATCACGATATAAGACCGAATCGTCTGAAATAGACACGGAGTAAACATAGACTCGGACCATAAACATTCCTGCATAAACCTAAGCAAGAACAATCTGTTTCTGGCCCAACAAGGAACAGACTAACGAAATCTGGATTCATACGCCAAATTCGCTATCCAGGGGAGATAACCCATATAACAAAAGTATCAATCAATCATGGGTGATATATCTTTGACCAGGAAAGCATTTTGATTCTAAAAACAAATACTTTCCCTCAGACAAATAAATATTATAATAACTACATACATTGCCACCAGTAATCTGTTGGTAACAGCATGATTTTTGTTTTCGTCAGTCCGTCTTACAATACATAGTATTTTTGCCAATATCTTGGTTATTTATTGTACTAGTGCGTAACTGACACCATATTATTGCTCAGGAAATCATAAGGCATCTGAATCAAAAAGACAGTATCAAGGGATGGAACTTTGTCTCGGAGCGCATTATGGTTGTTAAACTAAAAGAAGGAGAAACCATAGTCAACCTGGTCATAGTGTATGGGCCAAATGAGGATGAGAGAGCAGAGGTCAAGGAAGAATTCTTCGAGCTGCTTCAAAGGACAGTGGATGACTGCCTAGATGAAGTTATCATGCTCGGAGATTTTAATGCCAGAGTTGGAAATGACCATGCTAGATGGGGTGGAGTTATCGGAAGATATGGAGAAGATACTCTCAATGACAATGGAAAGCGACTCCTTAGATTCTGCAGTGAGCAGAATCTGATCATTACAAACACAAAGTTCCCCCATAAGCGCATACATGCATACACTAGATGTGAACCAACAAAGAATGAGAAGTCAGTGATCGACTATGCCATTGTTCGGAGAAGCTCATTCAAATATGTCCGAGATGCTAGAGTCTGGAGGGGGCAAGAGATTGGAAGTGATCACTACCTGCTAACAATCAAAAGAACAACTGAAAGAGTTGCTCAGCCTAGGAACTGCCCAACATCATGCAAGAAACCAAGTAAACGAGCAGGAGAAATGAGCATTAGGACCTACAAGCTGAGAGAGCCAGAAATTAAGACCAGATATCAGGGGCTTATTGCTGCAGCGGTGAGCAACACAGAAGAACGACCTGATGGCTTGGAAACCCTCTGGATTAAATTCAAGGATATCATAAAGACAGCTGCTGCAGAAGCATGCGGTAAAGTCCGACTTGGGAACAAGAGAAAGAGGACACCTTGGTGGACAGAGGAAGTCAAAGAGAAAATAAGACAGAAGAAAATGGCATGGAAACAATACTTAGGAGCTAAAAACACAACAGGACAAATGGAAAATTATAGAGAATATGTGACACTCAGAACAGAAGAAAAGAACAAAGTGCTAGCAGCAAAACAGAAGTCCTGGGAAGAATTTGGAGAAAAGCTAGAAAAAGATGCACAAGAAAACCAGAAATTGTTCTATAAGACCCTAAAGAACATGAGGAAGGAAAAACAATGCCCTCTCAAATTTATAAAGGACAAGCAAGGCAAATTGCTTACTGCCCCGAAGGAAGTAATGGGAAGATGGAAAGAATATTTCTCAGAACTCCTGGATGGTGAGCATGGTGAAGCATCAGAAATGATAAACACTAGCACAGAAGAGAAAACCAATGATGGTGAAGATGACATAAAGATGGAAGAACTGAAGGCAGCACTGGAGAAAATCAAGATGGGCAAAGCAGCAGGGCATGATGGTATAACACCAGAAATGGTTAAGTTCATGGGAGCATCAGGCGACCTATTACTCTTAAGGGTTTTACAGGCAGCGTGGTACAACAAGACAATACCAAAGGATTGGGAGATTGCCATCATAACACCAATTTTCAAAAAGGGTGACAATCGACAGCGTGGAAACCATAGAGGCATATCCCTTCTCAGTGTCCCTGGTAAAATCTACTCTAGAATCCTAGAGCAGAGACTCCGACGCCCAGCTGAGCCACAATTGGATGAGGTCCAGTGCGGATTCCGAGCAAACCGAAGTACTCAAGACCTAATCTTCACACTCAGACAGCTGAGTGAAAAGGCCCTTGAGTATAAGAGTGAGATGCATCTTTGTTTCATAGATCTGGAAAAGGCGTTTGACAGGGTCCCCTGGAGCAAACTTTGGGACTGTTTGGCAAGGAAGAATATTCCAGCACCTCTGATTCATGCTATACAGAGCTTCTACAAGTCTTGCAGAAATTATGTGAGGACAGCAAACCATAAGTCGGAAGAGTTCAGGACCACCACTGGTGTAAGACAAGGTGATATCCTATCACCTTACCTCTTCATACTCCTTATGGACGATGTCATCAAGGCATGTAAGGAGAGAACAAGAAAGTATTCAGTGGGGTACTGGAAGATGAGACAGGTCTATATTTCGGAGCTGGCATTTGCTGATGATGTTGCCCTGATTGCTAAATCAGAGGCACATCTCCAATCCAACCTGCAAGTCTGGAAGGAAGAGCTGGAGAAGAGAGGGATAGTCATAAGCAGCTCTAAAACAAAATCCATGGTGATATCACGAGAAGAAAGAAAACATCAGATTAAGCTGGGAGAACAGGTCCTGGAGCAGGTCGACCACTTTAAATACCTCGGAGCTATTATAGACCGAAAGGGAGGCATCAAAGAAGAGTTGGCCACTCGAAAAGCAGCAGCTGGGAGACTTTTTCAGGCCATAAATCGAGGATTCCTCAGCAAGAGAGAGGTTGGTAAGAAAACGAAGATGGCTGTATACCGCTCCACCTATGTCCCAGTCTTGACATACGGATGCGAGTCATGGGCAATGACTACAACCCATAAAAGCCAGATCCAAACCTCAGAAATGAGGTATCTGAGGAAGGTGGTTGAAGTAACAAGAAGAGACATGGTACGCAACCAGACGATACGTCAAGGCCTTAAATCCTACCCCCTGCAGACCCAAGTAGAACAGTCCCAATTAAGATGGTTTGGCCATGTCTGCAGAATGGGAGAAGATCGGATACCACGACAAGCATGGGAAACAAAAAGCCAAGGATCCAGACCCCGAGGACAACCCAGAGTCCGCTGGGAGGACAACATTAGACAATCTTTGAAGGATCGAGGACTAGAATGGAACCAGGCCAGGAGGAAGACAGCCGATAGGATAGTCTGGCGCTCTCTCTTCCAAACCTCTACACCTCACGGTAGAAGGGGAACGACTAAGTAAGTAAGTATATATAATTTTTATGGCCCTATGTATTATGGTTCATAATTCCATATTTTTTTCTATGTTAGTCGTTCAAATCTAGAAACTGCCACCTGTTCAATTCTTCTTACAACTATTTTCAAACTAAAAACGAGAATCGTCCGTAGTCCGTTAGAATTACGTCATTTTTTATAAGAGCTAAGGCTGTCTGCGTGACCAAATTGATGAACATTTTTTTAGTTTTTGTATCGTAATTTGAAAATCGCCCAAGGCTATGTCGCTCGAGTTGGCTTTTTAAAATCAACGCGAGACGGCGTACCCTAGGTTTTTTCTTTCCATTCCCTCCCCTCCTTTTCTTTTATTCTATCACTCTGTCGTCTTGAACTTGCAAAAGTGTTACATTTAATCTCAAAACGAATTTGAAAAGACAGTACCCTTCATTCGGCTAATAAGCTTATCAAAACCCACATATCGGCTGGCGTGGGGAAGAAGACGCTGGACTCAAATTTTATTTTCTATCTTATTTTAGACTTATGCACTATAATATTATTTAATTTAGCTATTGTATTTAGAATATCGTCACAATATTTAATTCTCTCAAGACTGCCATCACGGATGTCAGTCATAAACTTTTTCACACCAAAGTTGCAGTCTGGAAATTATATAAAAGTCATGCATTTCTGGCCTTTGCACTAAAATGCATGACACTCAATGTAACATGCTTCTTTCTCTCACGCAAGTTGTAGTTATATTTTAAATAATAAATAGAATACACATAGTAAAGTGCCAAAAATCTACAACATATTTTAATGTTACTATTTTTTTGGCCGTTTCATTATTTCCATTTGACAGAGTAGAGTATTAATTACATCCCTTGAAAAAAAAAACAGCCAACAATTTTTTTTTGAAACTTTACCAAAGGTGGTAAAATAACTTCATTCAGAATCATTAAATGAGTTACCCAGACTTATAAATATGCTGCAGATGCTAAAAGGTTGAAACTTTAGCTTTAGTTCTTTTCCCATCATTATTTTGATGGATATATTTACTTATTGTTATTATTTATTTATTTTTTTTGGCATTTGATTGTTTCCCTTTGACAGGGAAGAGGATAAATTACATGCCTTGAAAATAAACCAAGATAATTTTTTTTAAACTACACAAAAATGGGTAAAATAACAGAATCAACAAAATGAGTTTCCTAGTCTTCAAAATGTGTTGCAGATGCCGAAAGGTTAAGACGTTAGCTTTAGTTCTTTCCCCATCATTATTTTGATGGGTATGTGTACTAGTTTATATAATTATCTCAGCTGAAATATTGTATAGTTGTTATAACCGTTAACTAGTTTAAATTGTCTTTAATTATATATTTCTTTTTTAAATGATGTAGTGCACAACTTAGAAAACAAAATGCAGACTAAATAGACCATGCTGTGTAAAATTAGATTAAAAACAGTAACAGGATATCAGCATCATGACAACAGTCTGATGAAATCACAGAAATGTTTCAAGATTAAAAGAAGTCACGTCCAACAACAAAAATCAGAATCAATTCAAATGTCACTTTAGTCCTATTACATGGCTCTCAGCATGGAGAACAGCAAAAACAACAACCAAAAAACGTCAGACTTTCACAAATGGATTAAAAAAAGGTACTCTCATAGCAGATACTACCGTAGAGGAGTGATATGTAACCACTTTCCCTCCTCGCTGCCTTTGCCTTTCCGGACACAAGAGTCAGGTATCTATTTACAGCTGATAGACCATAGCGTGACACCACCGTGTTTCTAACCTGCTACTTGTGCCACGAGAGGTCTGCGCTCTAACCACGGATGCTCTCATAAATTAGTGCTTGCCTAAATAGCAGGATTGTCGAGTCAGCACAAAAATGTTCCTACTCCGACAATTTTAGAAGGCCGACTCCGACTACAGTTTTTTTAACTAGTGATATGGCTTAAAATTATGCACTTAGTTATATGGAGTTAAATGTATAAGTATGGTATGTGTGTGAATACACAGCTTTCATAGACTACATTTTAAACTATTCATTCATTCATACAGTTATAGAAAATAACAAATCATTCACACCTGCACACAAATGACTGCTTTGCCAAACACCATGAGGCAAAATAGTGTCATTTTAACAATGACAGGAAAATGGACAGTGTATATAGTTTATTTTCATTTCTTGTGTGCTTGTTCTAAATGTGCCAACAAATTTCCAATTGTGACAATAATATAGTAAAACAGTATATAACAAGAACTAAAATTAATGTATAGGGATCGATGATAGTGTGAGGAAGAGGGGTGGTCTGATGGGGTGCTTGTGTGGCTGATAACAGATAATTGGTGGATTTGGTGTCATCTTGGACACCCTCGGGTTGTCTCACCCCTTTTCGCCTTGTTAACAGGGCAGTTATGAGAGACTTCATTTTATTTTATTTTATTTATTCATTTCTTTTTTATTTTTATTGTTTGTTTCTTGGAAAGGGGAGGTCACACACAAAAACATTCACATAAATTTAGTTTTGATTTACTCTATTTGGACTGAGTGGAGGGGGGAAGAAGGTACTATATATGGATATTGGAAATCTGACTTTGTTTTCTTGAATTAGTACACCTTATGTCCTAATTATAACCCATCAAGGGTTAAATGGGATCCTTTAAAAAAAAATAAAGATAATAACTTTATTTATGATCAGAAGGAACTGAAATTTTCCTACATTTTGTAAAAATGGATGTACTTTAACACAAAAGTGGTTTTAGGAGTTCTACTACTTTAAAATGTTATGTCAAATGTTTTAAGGCCCCCCCCCCCCCCTCATAGATCAGACGTGGATCTGCCTTGACTTGTCTTGTAAAATTCAAAGTCGGAGTCAGGACTTCTTACAGACTCCAATTCCACTAAAAAATGACCGACTCCACGACTCTAACTCCACAGCCCTGCTAAATAGAAGGATTTTAGTTGTATGACAAGACCACTAATGTGGAACTGATGACACGAACCAGACAAGTGCCAGAAGAACCAGACATGAGAAGAAGATGCTAGAGATGGATAGGACACACAACACTGAGCACACCTGCTGATAGATTTACCAGGCAGTCCTTGTTCTGGAATCTTCAGGGTAAGAGAGGCAGATGAAGACCAGGGAATACACAGAGAATAAAACTGCAGACCGTGAAGGGGGTGAAAAAGACATGGATAGCCTTCAGCTGATGGCACAGGACAGGAAGACTCATCATAAAGCATATGCTCCTTAGGCAGTTGAAATATGTTGATGACTAGGTAACTAGTTTACATTCGATTACATTGTTGCTTGTCAGTAGTACCAAAACAATCTCATTTGTTCATACCTCTTACATTTAATAATAATTATAATACCAACATTGGTATTATGAACAACAGTATTATTAGTACTGCAATTCATACTTAAGAAAGTCAATTAAATATCTGTTAAAGTCAGTTATATAACTGGAACCACCAGGCCTTTACACCCCTCCACTTTAATATTATTCTTGTTCAGAGTGTCTTCTTGTTTTTGTTGGTTTTTTAAAAATATTTTATTTATTTATTTCTTTTTTAGGTAATTTCCTATCTTTCGTACCTTTTTGCTCTGCAGTGAATATGTATAATTAGGTGTTGTTTCGTAGCGCTTAGGGTTAGAATTAGGGTTAGGGTTTGTGTTAACCATAATACTAACCCTAATCCTAACCCTAACTGCTATGAAACAACCCCTAACTACATATATTCACTGCGGACCAAAAAGGTACGAAAGATAGGAAATTACCCTTTTTTATTTATGTTTTGGTAATTTCCTATTACTCGTACCTTTTTGCTCCGCAGTGAATATGTGTAGTTAAGTGTTCTTTCGTAGCAGTTAGGATTAGGGTTAGTGTTAACCCTAAACCTAACTCCTACGAAACTTGGCATAACTACACATATTCACTGCGGAGCAAAAAGGTACGAGTAATAGGAAATTACCTATTTTTTTATTTTTTTAAAAATTTATTTAACGTATATGCATAATTGTGATTGTCCCTATTTACAATGATTGGACAAATGTGATGCCACTTCCTCATATCGGCAGTTGTTCGTATTATTTGGAATTGAAAACAATATAGGCCTATATCCTAATTATAACCCATCAGAGGTTGAACGGAATATTTTTTTTCATTAATTTAAAATAAACAATAGTACAAAAAAAAAAAGAGGGAGGGGATATTTGTGACGGCGTATTGGGGGGTCGTCTGGGTTTGTGGTACGAAATGTGATTGTGTGGGGGGGGAATACTTAGGCCTAGTGTAATTTTTCTTTAGCCTAATGTATCGGAGTCGAATGTCGCATTTCCATCAAGTTTATTTAAGCACACAAAGATTTTTTTGCATACCAAGAGATTAGAACACATAGATCTCCATGAACACAATAATAAAATGGTCCGATATGGCTGTGAAAAATACAGATGTCGGTTTCACCGTTTAAATAATTCTAGCAGAATAAACATATTTGCGCAGTGCACTGCTTACCTGATCGTTTTTTTTTTAAAATTTGATGATGAGAAATATCCCGTTCAACCTTCGATGGGTTATAATTAGGATATATATTGTTTTCAGGTAATTTCCTATTACTCGTGGGTTTTTGCTCTTTCAATTCCAAATAATATGAATAATTGCCAATACACGAAAGTGGTTTCATATCTCCATCATCTGTGGTGAAGACTACAACCTCCGTTGGCTGGTATCGTCTGCCAAACTACAGCAGAAGTTTGAACACTGTTACCAATATGTATATCTGGTGTGACACAATTCTGCCTTATAAACTGGTGAAAAAATATGACGTCATGCTCTCAGACAATAAATATCTTCCCAGAAAAATTTGATTTCTCCTGAATTTCCCATCACCTTGTGTTTCCTTCTTCGCATACGGCGCCGTAGTTTCGTGTCTATCCTGACGGTTAAGATGTGTGTTGAAAAAAACTCGTCATAAACGAAAGAGATATCTCAGACGTGAATAAAAGAATAAACAACAGAACTATCATAGTGGGAGATTTCAATGCTCATCATACAGCTTGGGGAGGCAATGTAATAGACAAATCAGGAAAACTACTGTTGGACTTCATTGAAAACAATTTTTCAGATAAACAGAAATCCCGTTCAACCTCTGATGGGTTATAATTAGGATATATATTGTTTTCAATTCCAAATAACATGAACAACTGCCGACATGAGAAAGTGGCATCACATTTGAAAATAGGGATACTCACAATTGTGCTTAGGCCTATACGTTAAATAATAAAATAAAATATAAAAAACAAACAAAATCAAGAAGAAACTATGAACAAGAATAATATTAAAGTGGAGGGGTGTAAAGGCCTGGTGGTTCTAGTTATATAACGGACTTTACCAGATATTTAATTGACTTTCATCTGTTTAAAGTCACATGCATTGTAAGAACAGAATCAGATTTATTTATTTATTGAAAACAATGAACTAATAATACTGAATGATGGATCAGTAACAAGAATTAACCCTTGTGCAAATCAGCAAGACACAGCTATTGATATAAGCATTGTAACACCAAATCTTGCTAATGCAAAATGGGAAGTTATTGGGGATACAAATTCAGATCATTTACCCATTGAAATAACACTAAAAGATAATTACAAACCTAACAAACTGGTAGAAAAACCAAAATTTTACTATAATAAAGCTAATTGGGTAGCTTTTCAGGTAGAAATGGAAGAGATAAAAAAGAATCATCCATGACCTTTCAAATATCTTAGCATGATAGTTAGTCCTCTACAAAACTGTACCAGTCTATCTATGTGAATGTTCCAGTTCAGTTGTTGGTCTAGTGTCATTCCTAGATATCGTGTGGTTTGGACTGTACTAATTTGCTCCCTCTGTAAGTTTATGTGAATTATCTTATTATTAACAATCCTACCTTTACTGAAGATCATTCCTACTGTCTTATTCGCATTTAAGTGAAATCCCCATTTATTCATCCATTTATACACTTTATTTATTTGTTTTTGAAGATTATTATATAATATTGTTAGATTTTTCCCAGATCTCCATACAGCAACATCATCTGTAGATTGTTAGATTTTTCCCAGATCTCCATACAGCAACATCATCTGTAGATTGTTAGATTTTTCCCAGATCTCCATACAGCAACATCATCTGTAGATTGTTAGATTTTTCCCAGATCTCCATACAGCAACATCATCTGTAGATTGTTAGATTTTTCCCAGATCTCCATACAGCAACATCATCTGTAGATTGTTAGATTTTTCCCAGATCTCCATACAGCAACATCATCTGTAGAGTGTGTCAAATTATTTTTGATATTTGTTAATTCTTCATTCACATCATTTACCATTATAGTAAAAATTGTAGGGGATAAAACTGATCCTTGAGGATGTAGCGAGATTTGGTAAACACTTGCTTGGTTGTAGCGCGACACGCCCACGCGACACCCACACACACCAGCGCAAGGTCAGCGCTGCGGTCTTTCTTTGAAGTTGGTAGACAGCGGAAATGTGACTTACGGTTAAAAGCCATACAGTATTACTGAAGAATGAGGAAATAGCTATATAGGAATGTATGGCCGACTTTAAAAGTTTGCATTTACTGGACATTAAATTATTCACTACAGGAGAACGCATGGTTGGAATAATATTAAATAAATATAACTCAACAAAGGAGATAGGCTAGGAATTATATCCAAAAGGATATTATTCAAATATAAATAGTTTTAAAGATAATTAATATTTTTCACCTTCATCACATCGGCTAAAAGTTAGCTAATAATCTTTAAAAATTTATTACACTAACAAGCCTCAACGGAATTGTATAAAACTTATATGTAATGAAAGCCCCATATGGGGAAAAGGAAATGATATATAGGAAGGAAGGAAGGAGATAAGTGTGTGAGTGACAGAAGAGAAAAACGAGTACAGGAAAAGCACAGATTGATTCAAATAGCTTCAAAACAGGAGATGAAACTAAAATCTTTTGGGGAATTTGGGAGCTGCTTTCTCGTACGCGCGAGAGACTGAAATATAAGGACAGAGCGGCGCATTGTAAATCACACACCAAATCCAGAAGCCAGAGTGAGAAACTGGAGGACAGCCTCTGCAAGAAAAGTTCTATTTTCACGCTGCATGCAGGGCAGATTAAGTTAAGCCAATACAGTCTCACCGTGAGCTTATTAATCCTAAGAGGGTATGTAAGTTTATTAAAAATATATGTATTACTAATATCATTTTATTTCAGATTTTATTTCTGATTGATTGTAGCAGATATAATAAAAAAGGGAATGACGCTAACCAGAGATAACCTTCACCGGCATTGTCAGGAAGCATAACCATTAATTGGTTAGCCAAATATATTATGGCTAATTCTTGCCTGGAAGCTTACGACATACCAGCAAGTACATAAGTGACTTGACATCCATAAGTGGAAGGCAAAGGTTATATCGTACCCATGTATCATAACATGTGATTTATTCATGTATATTGTTAATTCTGCACCTTATACATTATCTTATCATGCTATCTCTGTAATATACTACCATGATTCATTCATTTACATACAAACACTGAAGACATGGTCGCATCATGAACAGCAGAGGGTGGTGAGATTGTTAGAACAATGGCCACCTATTACTTCTTGTTCCAGGTTTTTATGATCAATGTTTATGATCATTCCTGATCGAGAAACTAAAGACTTGAAGAAGTTGATCCAGCTCACTGAAGCCTAGAGGTCAACCAAACTTCAACACCTTAGTCCCCCGTAGTTATAGGGCGGGCTGAAGGAAAGTCTTCCGTACTCCAGTGTGTCGGAGGAACCTCGAGCAGACGTGGATAAAGTTGAGTTTATATATTTCCATCCAACAAATCCTGTGAGCAGTTCTAAAACGACTTTCTAATGATGAAAACTAGATGGCAAGAGATAATGTGACAAACTTGTTTTATAAATTCAGTGGAAGATAAATCCAAGACTTTTTCTATTAGTTATTTTAATTTGTAACTGTAAATAATCATACATTTTACCATCTTCCAACACCCATTTATCATTACAAGAATATATAGATGTACATAATAAATTGGATAATTGTACTCATTTGACTTGTTAAATTTTTAACTGTTAAATTTTGAGTTACTTTTTCTAATTTAATTATAATATCACATAGGGTTACGATAGCGAAGTAGCATCTTATACTTCTGAAGCCTAAATCTATTGTCCAGCTCAGAGTATTCACAGCTGTAACTCACTTGTGATACCAGTGTACTTCTCGGGCACTGGAACTTCATACTTTCTGGAGAGAGATTCTACTTCTGCTCTACCACTACTATCATACTAGGAAAACCTTTCGCTACATTGGGGGCTCTTTCGCGGGATATTATTTTGTATCCTGGGCCACTATCTATGTATTCTTCTATCTTGAGCCACAAATAGTTTGTAAAAATAAATTTTTTTTTTTTGGGAAAAAATTCTAAAAACTTAGAAATTTGTTTGTAATAGTAGTACCATTGAGTACGAAGTAAATAGGAAACGCTCACAAGGTTTTAAGGATTTGTCTTGTTCAAAGTAATTAATTGATTTTAATTAAGTTAGTTTGTTAGTGAAGATAAAATTATATACCCTCTGGTAAGTAAGCATCATGGCTGAATTGGTGAAGTTTAGAGCTGCGATTATGCAGGAAGGAAAAGACTTGGGTATGACAGGAGATGCTCTAATTCGATATATCACAACTGAAGTGGATAAATATTTAGATAGAGAGACCAAAAGAATGGAAGTTGAGGCTGAGCTAAGAAATTAGAGGCAGAAAGAGAGACCAAAAGAATGGAAGTTGAGGCTGAAGCTAAGAAATTAGAGGCAGAAAGAGAGACTAAAAGAATGGAAGTTGAGACTGAAGCTAAGAAATTAGAAGCAGAGAGAGAAGCCAAAAGACTGGAAAGAGAAGAAAAGAGACTAATTTTGGAAGCTGAAGAAAGAAGGTTACAAAGAGCGCATGAGTTAAGTTTAAAGGAACTTGAACTCCAGGGAGCAGCTAGCAATCATGGTGCTAGCTCACCTCACTCTGAGAGTAGCTCCAACCATAGCGCGGCAAATGGAGCCATGAGTTTCCACCTGGATCCATTTATTGAAAAAGAGGACGCCATTGAGTCGTACCTGGATAGATATGAGAGACTGGCCTCTACCTATGGATTGGAAAAGGAAAAATGGAGCCTTAAGCTATCTCAGGGGTTGAGGGGAGTTTCATACGATGTTTATTTAAAACTCTCAAAAGAAGACCAGGAAGATTATGAAATCTTAAAACAAGCTTTACTGGTCAGGTACGAAAAGAATTCTGAATCTTATAGAAAGAGATTCCGAACTGCTAAGCTACTTCCAGGAGAAAACTATCACCAGTTTTCTGCCAGATTGGAAACTTATCTGACAAAATGGATTAGCTTAGGAAAGTGTCAAGATATAAAAGAAATGGTCATGATGGAGCAACTGAGAGAATCCATGCCTCAAGAAATGAGAAAATTTCTTATGGAACAAGGAGCTGAGAGATTGGAAGATATTTTAACCATGGCTGAAAGATATCAAGCAGCTCAGTCAGAAGTATCAGGAAATAAGAAGAAGCAGGGTGAGAACTTCAAACCTTCACAAAACTTTACCAACTATGAACACAGGGACAATTCCAACAAGAACAAACACAGAACTGATTATAAAGACAAAAACCCTCTAGGATCAGAAAAGAAACCTCCAAGAAAGGAAGGAAAGTGGTGTAAATCTTGCCAAATGAGTAACCACAATACTGCGGAATGCAGACGGAAAAACCCTCCTCATCACGCTGCATGCCTTACAACAGAGAACAAGGGAAGGAAGGACCTGGCAGATAGTCAGAATGACCTCCATCATCCCCCTGTCTGTGAGGAAGTGACCTTGAATGGCACCCAAGTACTGTGCTTATATGATACAGGCTTGGACTTTGACTCAGTAGTGTGCTCTTCTCTGGTGAGTCCGGAACAGATAACCACAGAAACAGTGGAAATCAGAGGACCAGTCAAGGGAGCAGGAACCATGACACTGCCCATAGCCCGAATCAACATAAGATCTCGCTATGTGGAAGGAGAGATCAAAGCAGCAGTGATGGACAACCCTATCTACCCATTAATACTGGGATGTAGATATGTCTTTCTAGGAGAACCTATAAGACCCATAGTGATGGCAACAGTCCAGACCAGGGCAAGCTCTAAGAAAGAGGAGGACACTATCATCAATACTCATCCAGAAGAGATGAGAAAGGCTCAAACTGCTGACAGTACATTGAAGCCTTGCTTTGGCAAATTACCTAAAAGCCATAACCCTCCAGAGAAAGGAGACTTATATATGAAAAAAGGCCTACTATATAGAAAAGCTGGAACAGGACCAAAAGGACATGGACAGCTTGTAGTGCCAAAATCATACAGGGAGCAGGTTATGAAGCTAGGACATGCTATACCCTTCAGTGGACATATGGGAATAGGGGCCACTGGACAACGGATAGCCTGTCACTACTTTTGGCCAGGGATCACAGAGGACATAAAGAGGTATGTGAGATCCTGTCCAGAATGCCAAAGAGTAGCTCCTAAACATAGGACTGCACCAGCAACACTGGGAGAAATGCCCATCATGGGAACGCCCTTCGAACGTGTTGCCGTGGATATTGTTGGACCCCTCAGTAGGACCAAGAAGAGAAATGCATATATCTTAATTTTGGTCGATACTTGCTCTATGTGGGGAGAGGCAGTAGCAATGTCATCGATAGATTCGAAACATGTGGCAGAGGCACTGTTAACAATATTCACCCGATTAGGTTTCCCACATCAAATATTGACTGACAATGGTTCTCAGTTTAGGGGAAAGCTAACACAAGAAGTATTCAGGTTATTTCAAGCTAGACATTATCACTGTAGCCCGTACCACGCCCAAGGGAATGGTCAAGTAGAGCGGTTCAATGGCACGCTCATTTCAATCCTTAGAAAGTTGGCTAGTGAGAAACCTGAAACTTGGGACACATACTTACCCTCAGCACTATTTGCCTATAGGGAAGTCCCACATAACTCCACAGGATTGGCTCCAGCTACATTGTTGTTTGGACGACCAATCAAAGGTCCACTGGAAGCATTGTTGCGGACATGGACTGATGAAAAAGCAGAAGAAACCGTGACTTCTTCATACCAATACGTCAACGAGTTGACATCTCGATTGAAAACAAGTTGGAAACTGGCAAATGATAACTTGAGACAGGCCAGGAGGAAGCAGGCTGCTTACTACAATAAAACAGCAAAAGATAGGGAACTTGAGGTGGGAGAAAAGGTTCTGTTACTGTTGCCCAGCAGCAATAATAAATTGCAAATTGGATGGCAGGGACCCTACGTCATATTGGAAAAACTTTCCCGGACCAACTATAAGATTGACAAGAAAGGAAAGGAGAAGGTGTATCATGTCAACCTTCTTAAAAAGTATTATGACAGGGAAGCATCAGAAGTTGCCCATATCATGACCCTGGCCATTGCAACAGAAATGCAGGATGAACCAATTTCCTCCATGGAATACCCCCTATCAACTACGGAAAGCTATGCTCAGGTTAATGTGAGTGAACATTTAACTCTTGAGCAGAGGAAAAAGGTTCAGGAGGTGTTAGAAATCCATGCTGATGTACTCACAGATAAGCCGGGATGTACTAATCTGTTAGAGTATGACATGACGATTACTGACCCTACACCAGTTTGTATGCGGACATACCCTATACCTTATGCTAAAGGACAGGCACTCAAGGATGAGATTGATTATCTCTTAAAAGAGAAAATTATTTCAAAGTCTGAATCTCCCTACAGCTCAAGTGTGGTGCTATTAAGGAAGCCTAGTGGTGAACACAGGTTATGCATTGATTATAGGAAACTAAATGCTATCACTGAATCTCAGGTAGACCCATTACCTGACACCAATCAGTTGTTTGCTACATTGAGTAAGGCTCGGTATTTTTCAAAAGTAGATCTAAGCAAGGGATACTACCAAATACCAGTGAAACCAGAAGTTAGGAAACTGTTAGCCTTTAGTACACCGGATGGACATTACGAGTTCAATGTACTCCCATTTGGTTTAAAGAATGCTCCAAGTATCTTCACCAGAATGATGAGGAAATTGTTGGAACCATTACAAAATCCTCATATCACCAACTTCATGGATGATATTCTGATTGCTACCACTACATTCGAGGAACACGTAGTAGCACTCTCCATGTTGTTAGGTAGATTAAGAGAAACGGGATTGACAGCACGCCCAACTAAGTGTCATATTGGATGTGAGACATTGGAATTTTTAGGTCACACTATCTCTACAGGGCAAATGTCTCCGGACCCAAAGAATGTAGAGAAAATGAGAAAAGCACCAAGACCACAAACTAAGAAGGATGTAAGATCCTTTGTGTCACTGTGCGGGTTTTATCAGAAATATATACCCCATTTTAACTCATTGTGCGCGCCATTAACCGACTTAACCAAAAAAGGTCAGCCGGATAAAATACAATGGACTGTGGAGTGTGAACAGGCTTATACAGAGTTGAAAAATAAGCTGACAAATAAACCTATCCTTGCCCTTCCCGATCTCACACAAGAATTCGTACTAAGAACGGATGCTAGCAATGTAGGCATCGGAGCAACATTACTACAGCGGGCAGACACACCGCCACATATGCTATTACCAGTAGCTTTTGCCAGTAGAAAGTTAAATACAGCTGAGAGAAATTATTCTACCGTTGAACGTGAATGCCTCGCTTTGGTCTGGTCGATCAACAAATTCGCCCCTTTTCTTTACGGGAAACACTTCATTGTGGAAAGTGATCACCAGCCTTTGATGTTTTTAGCAGTGTCTAAAAAATTAAATTCACGACTTTTAAGGTGGAGTTTACTGTTATCTCCATATTCGTTCAATGTGAGATACATACCAGGACGGGACAATCTTGGACCCGATTTTTTAAGTAGGCATCCTATCAAAGGAGATATAGAGAAACAGAAAATTAAGGAGGAACTGCAGCATGTGTTACCAAAAAGTTAACCGTGCAGGCACTGTTTTAAAGAAGAGGGCTCTGTAGCGAGATTTGGTAAACACTTGCTTGGTTGTAGCGCGACACGCCCACGCGACACCCACACACACCAGCGCAAGGTCAGCGCTGCGGTCTTTCTTTGAAGTTGGTAGACAGCGGAAATGTGACTTACGGTTAAAAGCCATACAGTATTACTGAAGAATGAGGAAATAGCTATATAGGAATGTATGGCCGACTTTAAAAGTTTGCATTTACTGGACATTAAATTATTCACTACAGGAGAACGCATGGTTGGAATAATATTAAATAAATATAACTCAACAAAGGAGATAGGCTAGGAATTATATCCAAAAGGATATTATTCAAATATAAATAGTTTTAAAGATAATTAATATTTTTCACCTTCATCACATCGGCTAAAAGTTAGCTAATAATCTTTAAAAATTTATTACACTAACAAGCCTCAACGGAATTGTATAAAACTTATATGTAATGAAAGCCCCATATGGGGAAAAGGAAATGATATATAGGAAGGAAGGAAGGAGATAAGTGTGTGAGTGACAGAAGAGAAAAACGAGTACAGGAAAAGCACAGATTGATTCAAATAGCTTCAAAACAGGAGATGAAACTAAAATCTTTTGGGGAATTTGGGAGCTGCTTTCTCGTACGCGCGAGAGACTGAAATATAAGGACAGAGCGGCGCATTGTAAATCACACACCAAATCCAGAAGCCAGAGTGAGAAACTGGAGGACAGCCTCTGCAAGAAAAGTTCTATTTTCACGCTGCATGCAGGGCAGATTAAGTTAAGCCAATACAGTCTCACCGTGAGCTTATTAATCCTAAGAGGGTATGTAAGTTTATTAAAAATATATGTATTACTAATATCATTTTATTTCAGATTTTATTTCTGATTGATTGTAGCAGATATAATAAAAAAGGGAATGACGCTAACCAGAGATAACCTTCACCGGCATTGTCAGGAAGCATAACCATTAATTGGTTAGCCAAATATATTATGGCTAATTCTTGCCTGGAAGCTTACGACATACCAGCAAGTACATAAGTGACTTGACATCCATAAGTGGAAGGCAAAGGTTATATCGTACCCATGTATCATAACATGTGATTTATTCATGTATATTGTTAATTCTGCACCTTATACATTATCTTATCATGCTATCTCTGTAATATACTACCATGATTCATTCATTTACATACAAACACTGAAGACATGGTCGCATCATGAACAGCAGAGGGTGGTGAGATTGTTAGAACAATGGCCACCTATTACTTCTTGTTCCAGGTTTTTATGATCAATGTTTATGATCATTCCTGATCGAGAAACTAAAGACTTGAAGAAGTTGATCCAGCTCACTGAAGCCTAGAGGTCAACCAAACTTCAACACCTTAGTCCCCCGTAGTTATAGGGCGGGCTGAAGGAAAGTCTTCCGTACTCCAGTGTGTCGGAGGAACCTCGAGCAGACGTGGATAAAGTTGAGTTTATATATTTCCATCCAACAAATCCTGTGAGCAGTTCTAAAACGACTTTCTAATGATGAAAACTAGATGGCAAGAGATAATGTGACAAACTTGTTTTATAAATTCAGTGGAAGATAAATCCAAGACTTTTTCTATTAGTTATTTTAATTTGTAACTGTAAATAATCATACATTTTACCATCTTCCAACACCCATTTATCATTACAAGAATATATAGATGTACATAATAAATTGGATAATTGTACTCATTTGACTTGTTAAATTTTTAACTGTTAAATTTTGAGTTACTTTTTCTAATTTAATTATAATATCACATAGGGTTACGATAGCGAAGTAGCATCTTATACTTCTGAAGCCTAAATCTATTGTCCAGCTCAGAGTATTCACAGCTGTAACTCACTTGTGATACCAGTGTACTTCTCGGGCACTGGAACTTCATACTTTCTGGAGAGAGATTCTACTTCTGCTCTACCACTACTATCATACTAGGAAAACCTTTCGCTACAGAGGACTGCCATTCTGTGGTTCATACAATTCTGATCTGTCATTGTTAATTTGTATTGTCCAGATCGAAACCTGGCAGAGTCACGTTCTAGCCCACCCAGCTGTAAATGGGCACATGACTCTGCTCTTGAGTTAAGGAAGGAAAGGTCAGCAAGTAAGGCAGTGGCGTACTTAAAGTATTTCGCACCCGGGGCGGATCCTACCTATGGCACTCCCTCACATAAAGAAACACAGTTGTAAGTTTATTTTTAACAGTTAGTAATATTATAATAGTGTCCGATAACACCACTCCCGCCATTCTTCCCGCCTATCACCCGGGGTGGACCTCCCCCCTCGAACTCCCTTTAGTACGCCACTGGTCACCCGACCTCATTAAAAAATTGGACCTAGTATGACTAAATATCTACCTCCCTACGGCAGTATCAACTTTGGGACTCCCTTTAACTTTACAATAACTGAGGAACTATGGTTTAACAAATGTGTCATATTCACTCGTAACCCTTCACAGCTCCTAGAGCAGTGTTTCTCAACCCATTTGCGTTTACGGCACTCTTTTCAGTTTTCTAAAAATTTGCGGCACGCCTGTCTAACCCCGCGCCTGAATAAAAAATTACAGTGATGTATACTAAAATAAATACACTAATTTGTGGGTACTTTAGAATAAAGAAAACTCTCAATTTGATTTTCTCTTAATTGTTTAAAATAATTTTAAAGTATATCTATTTTTGTTCAAAGCAGTTATTGGCTCCAATTATAATTGAATGAATTCAAGCTGTAAGATTAGTTTTACATGAATTGATGACGAAAAATATACTTCATGTAGTAAATTTACAAAATCTTTGCGGCACACTTTGATAGGCGCGTCGGAACACTAGTGTGCCGCGGCACACCGTTTGAGAAACACTGTTTTAGAGGAACACGGGTGTTCAACAAATTCATGTAAAGTCGTCGTGTCCTGTGCTGTCCTCTTAAGGCCTTGTTATGTCTTCTTGATCCATTTCATTGATGTCCCCAGTTCTCTACTACGTATGTTTTTCAGCCCCCCTCGGTATCTCTTACCCAGGGGCTTTCAGAACAAGTGCTGCCTTGCAATGCTATCAACAGTTGTCCTTAGTGTTGTCCTATTCATCGCCAGTGACAACTTCTCATCACTGGTTCCACTGGTACTTGTCTGGCTCTTGTTATCAGTTACACATTGGTGAATGTCAGTTACGCATTGGTGAATGTCAGTTACACATTGGTGAATGTCAGTTACACATTGGTGAATGTCAGTTACACATTGGTGAATGTCAGTTACACATTGGTGAATGTAGACCATTTCAATCATTATTTTACTCAGGCAGAGTTGGCCTCGGGGCAGGGTAATCACACAGGACGCTAAGGGATTGGGTGGGCGCCCGCAGCGGATGAAAAAAAAAAAAAGAATTTTTTCGCCAAGCTTTTTTCCCTTGTTTTGTAACACGGTTCGCCCAAGTCAAATCCCGCAATGTAAGGTCAAGGTAGTTACCATAGCAGATACTGACGTAGGGGAGGGAAGTGTTCATTATACCAGGTCCAGCTTCGAGAGGTGGGGGTGACCATTTCCCTTCCTCGCTGCCTTCGCTTTTTACTAACTCAAGAGCAGAGTCAAATACCCATTTACAGCTGGGTAGACTGGAGCGTGATACCACCGTGTTCCGGACCCCGTACCTTCGCCGCGAGAGGTCAGCGCTCTCCTCTTTTATAAGAAAACACTAAAACTACAGTTGCTATTTTTAACCTTCTATTATTAGTTATCATGTTTTGTTTTCTTTTTTTGGTTTTTTTAAGTAATAACTCTAAAACTATCTGCAATTTTATTCACGAATCTTACTTGATTTTCTAAATTGACTTTGGCAGTTACAAGTGTTGGGGTTGAGGCTGCCTGTGAAACCGCTCTAATCGTACACCCTATGCTCCAAGGCCAGCTCAATACGCACGCGCTCTTGCTGGCTGTTGTTTTTGTTCTCTATGTTTCACAGCCATGCAATAAGGACTGACCTGACATCCAAGATGTAAACGTCTTTCGTGAAAATATGAACTCTGTTATGTCACATCTTCCCAGAAAATGTCGGAAATTCCTGACTTCTATATTTAGCATAATAAAAAATAAAAATAAAAAGAAGTAGGGCATGTCAACACCACACACGTGCATATATATATATATATATATATATATATATATATATATATATATATATATATATATATATATATATATATATATATATATATATATATATATATATATATATTTACAAGAACGGGGTGCATCCCATGGAAAGAGAAGAAAACACATAAAGAGGTCACAGAAAACCTAAATATGAAGAGAGAATTAATGAAGGAGACCAAACTTAAACAGCTAAAATATTTTGGCCATGTAAAAAGCGACATAACACCTTACTGAAGACCATAATAGACGGAAGAGTTGTAGGTAAACGTGCAAGGCGAAGGTAGCGCTATATGTGGGAAGATAACATCAAGAGATGGACAGGAAAGAGTCTTTCAGAGTGCACTATCAAGACAAGAGACAGAAGACGTTGGAGATCCATTACATCCGACCTTCGCTGCGGAGATGGCAGCTGATGATGATGATGATGATATTGATTTATATCACGCTCCATAAATACCTAATGTAGTCACAAGCACATGGCACAGCCACACACACGCACGCACATACTAATTCAGGCGTATAAAAAGATGAATCTGTTTAAAGCCACGGCAAAAGCTTCACTAACCCACATCCAGTCTAATAATAGACATGACGTAAACTAAGTTTAAAAAAACCAAAATAATATAATACGTGACCTACATCGGAAGATTTTGCATTATTCATTTATTACCATTCAACTCCCGGAGGAGCTTAGGCCAAGGGCTGGCCTTAGGCCGATTTAACCTATTTGATCCAATCGGAACCGCGCTCACCGGGTGCCTCGCATTCGGGTTCCCACTTTCAGCTTCGAAAAAAAAAAAAAAAATTAAAATAAGGAACGAAGGTTATTTCAAATCAGATATCAGGAATATTTGATATTACATTGTATTAAAAATAAAACAGTATCTCTTTATTCGCTATATTTTGACATAAAACATGTTACAACAAAATGATAATCTGACATCGGCGGATCCACAGGGGTGGCGACGGGGTATCGCTCCTCCCTTGGGACTTTGAAAACCTTTATTTCATATCAACCGCTAAGATTTATAATGGAGTAATAAGACCACACTTCGAGTTTAGCTCAGCAGCATGGTCATCAGCTGCTAACTCACATCTGCAGTCTTTGGACAAGGTGCAAAATCAAGCTCTCAGGCTCATTACAGGAGCCATGAAAACTACACCAATAACAGAGATGCAGAAGGTTGCTGGATTACAGACATTGTCCCATAGAAGAGACACAAAAACCATGATCCAGATGGAAAAGTACAACAGTATGCCAATGCACCCAATGAAGGCAAGACTAGATGATCTGGCATTGGGACGTCTAAAGCGTAGCAGCTTTGTGCATCGGGGAAAAAGACTTATAAGACAGCATCAAGAAGACCTATCCATGAAGACAACACCACTGAAGCCCACCCTATACCCTGTACCATGGGAGCAGGCCAGCAGTGCCCTCCAAATTAATACATCAGTCAGTGGTCTCACAAGTGGATGTGAGTATAATGATCTGCAAAAACGAACTGCTACATTGAGTATGATCCAAGAAAGCTATCCCGATCAATCATGGATACATGCCTATACAGATGGATCAGCAACTAATGCTGTTAGGAATGGAGGTGCCGGTATCTTTATCTCATATCCTGACAACCACTATGAGGCTAGGCACATTCCCACTGGTAAATTCTGTTCCAACTATACAGCTGAGGTTCAAGCTCTAGAGCAAGCTGCAAATATGATTTATAACACCAACTCTGACTGCCACCAGGTAGTCATCCTCACAGATGCACTGTCTGTCCTGCAAGCTCTCAAGGGTGGTAAACTCCCGCATCTGTGAAATGAACTAAACAAGGTAGCTGCCAAAAAGAGAACCATACTTCAGTGGGTACCATCTCATTGTGGTGTACCCGGAAATGAAAAGGCAGATAAACTTGCAAAAAAGGGAGGAGAATGTGAACAAGAAGATAATGAAGTCACATACTTTGAGAAAAAGAGAGCTATCCAGACTATCAGAAGAGAACAGAACCAACCCAAAGACGACTATCACACTCTCGACCGGCAGGGACAGATAACTATTTTTCGACTCAGGACAGGGCATAACAAACTGAATAAACACATGCACAAGCTACGATTGTCTGCTTCACCACTGTGCACATGTGGATTAAACGAACAAACTGCTGAGCATGTTCTACAGGACTGTCCTCTGTATGACCAGTTAAGAAAGATATACTGGCCCAATGACTCAACACTAAACTCAAAGCTATATGGAGTTAAAGAGGAACTTCAAACAACAGTCGAATTCATCATGAGAACTCGTCTGACAGTGTAATCATCAAAGATGCGATCGCAAGAAGAAGAAGAAGAATATCAACCGCTCTAGTATCATCCCCCCTCTCCCCACTTGGGACTTAAATGTAAGTAATCGTTAGGTCGGATGACGGACGAATTAAGATATGTCTGGTACTGGACAATGGTAAGTACCCTAAAAGTTATGAACGTAGTTTGCAAGTAATTCTACGTGGCCGGACAATGAAAGACAATAAAGGGAACCTCCATACAACAATGAGACAAAAGATGGCGCCTTGCAAGCGGCACAAGGTGACTTCACTCGAGCCGCAAAAACAGATGATTTTATGACAAGAGGCGGATATTGTCTATATCGGGCTGACAATGCCAGTTCAAAAAATGTTGTGCTATAGTATAAAATATATATGAATTTTTATCAAATATTGTCTCTTTGTAGTCGTACCTTACTTTTTTTCCAGTCAACCTCTATCTATCTTACCCTGAAGATTCCACAGCAAGGACTATCTTGTAATGTTATCAATAGATGTCTTCACTGTTTGTTCTAATCACCTGTTGTTCCGCGAGCACTTGTCTTGTCCATGCCGTCACTTCCACATTGGTGATCTGTGTATCATCTTCTCGTCTTGTTCCGTTCCTTATGGCATATGAAGCCTTCAGTGCAACCGGGCCCCTAGCTGGAAGCCTTCAGTGCAACCGGGCCCCTAGCTGGAAGCCTGCAGCAATGAATGTATGTGGTCTTGCAACAGTGGTTTATGGGGCAGTTTGTTTGACGCGATGAAGTTTCCAGGCCCATGCACAACCTCATTTTAGTCGCCCCTTACGACATGCCTGAGGAATAAGTAGTCCTATTTTTTCTGTTTCCTAAAAGACCGTCGGTTACTACATGGGGCCCATAGATTTAATTCATCATTGTAGCAACACGGCAAGACACTCTTGAATTGCCACGTTAACTAATAATAAATTATGAATTGCACACCAGTAATTCTGCTATAACTTTATGATTAAAGCTCCGGACGAGATAAATCTTTTTTGGGAATTGAACAGCAACTACAAATACATGTATGACAGTGTAAAATCACTATCTTTGTTAATTCTTCTTCTTCCTCGTTCGTCATGAAAAGGACGTTGGTTGCGTTGTGTCCGTTTACAGCTAAGCAGCGATATATGCGCCTTTCGGCCGAAACATCCGACTTCAGCACGGCATTTATTGGGACCAGGTTTGCCTTCCCTCTTCGATCCCTACTCTCTCCGCCAGACTGCAGGGATGCAGCCTGTTTCCAGGACCATCACTTGGAGGTGGAGTAGGGTCTTGGTCAGCTCTGGTTCTCTGACCCTGACGCAAGCAGTCAAGCTATGGGTCGCTGACTGCATTCATCACTTTTGCTGTGTCTTCGGTCCCATCTTTGGTAATTGACATCAGGATTTTGTCGTAAAATTAGCACAACAGCCTTGAAATCCCCCGATAGTTACAAGCGAAAACAGTGAACTCAAGAGCGGACCGCCGACAGGGAAAATGTTAGATTTAGGTTGCGTATATAAGCCCGTTCAGATTAAATTCTGGACTCTCAAAATTTCGCTCATAGCTGAAACGACGTCTAGCGGACTGCCACACGCTTGTCGAAGCCACATAAGCACAGCCACAGCTAAGAACAGCAAAGCTAACCTGTTTATCAGCAGACTTGCATAAGTGATAAGCTCAGACTCGTAATACTGTGTCTGCAGGATATGCTAAACTTATATTAATCGTTGAGTTACACGTATTTTGGTGTTATATAATTGTGTAATGTGTAATATTAATGTTAGAATTGACTTTAAGTTACTTGCTGATATCTTTATCTTTGTACTCTAAAACCCTGTGCTGATAACTGAAAATTGGTTCCAACTAAATATAACCTGCATGTTACACAGTGGCTTAATTAAGAGTCTGTCTGAGTAAAGAGACAAGACACCTATTTGTAGGAAAGTCTGAGAAGATAGATTAAGATGAGAATTAAAGTGACGGTGGAGGATGAGACTTATAGCTTCAAGGGTGAGAACCTAGATTGACTCTCCCTCACCACCTTGTGACTTGTTTTATTAGCTACTGTCTCACCACCTCTCGCTCAGCTGAGATAAGGTATGCACTAATTACTAGCCACAGACACAACTGTACAGTTAAAGAATACAGGTACAGTATAGTGAAAGACAAACTGAGCCAGTGCACATTTTATAGTTTATTAAAACAAACAAATGTATACTACAGCCAAAAAAAAAAAAAAAACCCCACACACACCAATAACGTGCGAGTTCACACAACCTGAAAAAAAGAACCATCAATGAAAGACACAATTATCAAATTACCACGCTCTCTTCCACACCTACACGAAAACAACTAAAGTTAAAGAAATATACCGGGCGGGGGTCTCTAGGTAAGAGCCACCACCCCTGACTACTATATTGTTACTAACTAAACACACTGTGGAGTCCTCCGCCACCTGCCTACTCTTCACTAGTGTTCACTCTGTTCCGGTAAAGACTTATTAACTAATTTGACTACAATGTCTCAAAGGCGCTCTTGGTGGTCCTGCACAACTAAACTTATACACCACATAAATCTTACTCTCCTGAATTCTACCAAACTAACTCCGATGCTCTCCTCTAGTAGTTTCTATCTAACTCTACTGTTCCTGAGGAACACATCTAACTCCACTCTCTCCCCTCTGTTTCGGTTCAGTGCCTTCCTGACGCTAACGTCTTCGTCTGGGGCTCCGATGCGTTGCTCTTCGTCACGTACCTCCTCCCGTTAGCATTTAGAGAGGCATTATTTCCCTCTCTCCTCTCCAGAATAACTGATGAAGGAGCACTTGGTGAATATATATATATATATATATATATATATATATATATATATATATATATATATATATATATATATATATATGCCTCTGGCTGTAGATCTAGCTCTGATGATGGCACCCTATTCTTCACACAACGACGATTTAACCCGCTGCGGGTGTTGGCCTACTGCTTGATTGTGGCAGTATGTAAACAATACCAGGCAACGTAGCCTGTTCTGTATTGGGCCGTACAAGCTAAGAGCTCTAATTCCTAGGCAATTCCACGCTGAGGTATATGTTTCCTCACGTCGTGAGAACTTATAATGCCTCTCCATATTGCAGACGTAACTAGGGCGCCAGTTACTATGCGCGTACCCCAGTTCTCTTCAATTACGATGTTGTCTCTTGCCTCCCTCTCTGAGAAGACAAAGTACGTTGCAGGCTTAGGGTTACCTACCTTTCGCCGTGAATCGCTGTAAGACAAAATAACAACTTATTTACACCAATTAAAAAAAACGACATAATTCAAAACACGTTAACAACCAAGATTTACCTAAACCCCGTTTCCCATACCATAATAAACTTCCTAAATACAAGCTCCCGTTTCTAAGTATTATTTCTGCCCTCGGGTCAGACTTAACGCTCACTCCTTCTTCTCCCCTGCACTAGTCTTATATTAAAGGCAGCCCATGGAAGGTTATCAAATAGCACAACTTATTAACACACAAATGCCTACACCATATATCAGAATATTAAACACTCTTCACCCCTTTTCCTTCTGAACTACATTATCAAATAGCACAACTTGTTAACACACAAATGCCTACACCATATATCAGAATATTAAACACTCTTCACCCCTTCTCCTTCTGAATTACATTAATTATACCCGTTTCTTAGGCACCCACAAAAAAATCCCTCGTACATACGCTTCTATTTATCATAATCAACTGTGGTTACTCTGAACTCGTTATAACTTTACACAGTGCTCTCGTCTAACCTAAGCCCCTATTCTCAACCGTTAATATCTCAAACCCGCACCACGAAATCATAGAACTCGCTAGCTAGACATAGTATAATTACAACAAAACTTACACTACACGGGCTCTAGTTTTGTAGAAGTCGGTAACGGATGGCAAATACTGACTAACAATAAAATTAAATCCCAGAAGAAAGCTTACTCTTACTTGCTAACTCTTTTAGCTAAAATTCTTACAGCACTTATTAAGTTTACGAACATACCCAGACTTTCAGAATATCCACGAACCTGGCAGACTGAACTGACGCTATTCACGGCAATAAAATTCTTGGACTTGGGAGCACTAACTAATAATTTGGCCCTGCATAGATAGGGCCAATTTTCTGATGCAAGACCGACGCGGTGAGTCATAGCTTCTAGCATCCCAAAATCCGCTTCCAACCCCACTTCTGACGTAATCTAATGACTGCTACATAAATTAAAAATCAAAACCTATCGTACGAGCTTCCCATTAAATATCATCATATTATCTTAACTCGACCAATCCACTAGCGACGAAGAGTTATTCCCCCTGGGAGGGGGGGGGGGAGATCAAAGAAAATAGACTCCCCTCGAAGCTCGCTGAAAAATTTACGTAATATTACCTAACTATACTGACCGCCCATCAACAAGAATGACTCACTAGCCCACGTTACAACATGGGTGATAAACGCCTTTTTTTTTCTTGTGGTAATAGGGATAAAGGCTGTTATTCTTGGATGCTGTATACTGTGTTTTATCAGTGTACGTTGTAAAGATGTACTGGGACTGAATAGTCAACTCAAACAACCGAGCACAGTGTCAGGTATACATGTCACCTTGTCCTGGGACACAATGAGGCCCTGACAAGAATACAGTGTTGACAATGAGTGTTGTAATAAATGTCAATACGCGAATGTGTGACTGTTCTGTGGAGTTGACTGAAGGTTCAAACACTCATTCATGCATATCTAGAAGTTACTTATGCAGACCACTGTAGACGTTTCAATAGTTTAATTTGACGCATACACTTGACAGAATGGGTACAGTTACAGGAACACAGGTCGACATCAATAGCATATTGTTGACCCACGGTGTACAATCATAAATTGGCATTCATGTTGAGGACAAACACAATGGAACGTCAATATACAAACGTTCAGAGTTCCATATCTCATCTAAATATTCATCAGGCCTTACTGACTGATCATGTCAGTTAATATATAATGTTTAACAAATCTTCATCAGGCCTTACTGACTAGTCATGTCAGTTAATCAATAATGTTTACGGTGACTCCTGGACAGAACCTCCTTTAGCATAAGTGTAGCTTGCACCCTAGCGGAGATTTCTTTAAATATCATTCAGCAAATATCTTCTGAGCGAATGTTAAATCACCCAAGAATAGATTTTCCTTTCATAAGTGTGATCTCTTGATCATCATCGGATAATAAGGGCATCCCTGTTCTCTGGTAAATGATCAACAATAAATAGCATTCCAAAATGGCTTCTCGCCTTGTAAACATCGCTCACCCTAACGATGTACGACAAAGCTTCAATAAAGATTCAATTCATGCATATCAAAGTTTCCACAAGCATCAGCATAATCTGTCCTCATAATTGCTGTATAGAAACATAATCAGTGCTGCTAGATAATATGTCGTTCTGACATACTGACATAGGTAGATTCATGTAAACGTCTGCCCATCTTAAGCCTAGGAATGAACGAAGTCAGCAAAAGTACGTTTACCTTGACATAGGAATACACTAGCAAGCACAAACGCTCTTCTCCTGGCTTTATGGAATGAACACTAGGGAACTCATGGATTTAACAATCCCAGAAGAAACTATCTTCGTTCCCATAATCAAAAAAGAGATCACAAATTTTGGGCAGGTCTACGACATGACTCCCGCCATAGGCTTCATCACCGAAGAACTCTCTAACGTATCTTCATCCGCCGAAAAGCACCTGACCCCTCAAGTACAGTACAAGAAAAATAGTTCCACTAAAACATACTAAGATATCAGGATATAAGACATACTCGTCCTACATAGACAAGAACTACACATAGATTCGGGCCATAGACATTCTGAAGCAAGAACAATCTATTTCTAATCAAACACAGAATAGATTAAAGTAAGTCTAAATTCCTCCGCCGAGTTCGACTTTCAGGAACGATACAAGGAGCGATAACTCACAGAATGAATACCCATCGCCTAATCTGAGTTCTGTCCCTTTAGACCGAAAAACGTGCATTCAAAGATAAATATTTTTTTATCAGACAGATAAATACATTTTACTTTTTTATGCGTAATCCGTGCGCCAAAGAATATGTGCGCAACAATGGGTAGGGGTTTTCTCCCATCTCCAACCGAGAAGGGTTGGTGTTTGTGGTATGAGTCATCCTACCACCATACAGAATAACCCAGAATTAAAACAAATACGAACTAGGACGCATTAGAATAAAAAAAAAGAACCAACATTAATAAATGGGACAAGAAATGAGGCGAGTTGAAAATAAAAATTAACAGTAACTCATCACACTGCACAATCCTGAACAGCATGACACAGCTAGTAGTCCTTGTCAGGACTGCGTAATTCTAGCTATAAGAGCTTAGTCTTTTTCAGGGCTTGGTTTTAAATGCTGGATGCCAAAGAGTTCTTCTTTCTCGTCTTCCTCTTCTTCTTTGCTTCTTTCGTTCAATTTAATATTTCGTTGATGTAATATCTTTAAAAGCAAAATCATTTTTGACCTAAATTAGGTCCAAAGGGAAGTAATCGAGACAGATTCAGAAACATTTGTAAATGATATTTATAGTCTATTGAAGTATTTTACTGATTGTAATCTTAGAAATCTTAAGGCTCAGTTAAGATTCTTACTTAGTCGTTCCCCTTCTACCGTGAGGGTAGAGGTAAGATACAGATAATTAATATTGAATGATAAGGACATTAAACTATCAGGAAATATCAAAGAATTGTATTTTGGACTTCTGAAGCATTTAGGTTGTGAGGCGTCATTGCCCTCTCGCAGGGAAAGAGTGCGCCATGATCATTCTTCTCCAGTTAAAAAATGTCTTTAAATGCTAATAACTAGTTGTTTTAAAAAAATATAGCGTTTAGATGTTGCTAATTATTGTTCAGATGTTGTTAATTATTGCCTACACATTTTTTTAAATGAAATATGGACAGTATCTTAAAAAAAAAGAAAAAAATTGAGATATATTTGTGTAGTATGCAGATTAATATGTACAAATTTAAAGCTTGTACCTTTTATACTTTTTGAAATATGATGTTGTGAATATTGACTTTCATTCAACAAACTATATTTTTCGGTAATGTGTTTTGCAGATTTGCAATTTTTGGTCTCAAATATATTGATAATTATTCATGATGTAGCCCTATAGTTTTCTTTGTGTGATCAGTATATTCCAGACTATATGCTGTTTGTCAGAGAAAGTTGTAAGATTATATTTCAGAAGACGGCAGTGTTCTGAAGTTGGTGTGATGTAACTTTTTCAATGTTGCGAAGTCCCCACACTTTTTAAAATGCTATAACTTTTTTATTTGTTGTCCTATTTTAAAAAATAAAGTACCAAATTTCATGATTTACCAAGGGCTTCAAAACTACAATGCTTTCTCTGATGTTTCTGTGCAAACAAAAATCACTTTGTGGTACCTAATTGTATGACATACTTCATTGATTGACATGACAACGGCCTCATGAACTATGTTGCCTAAATGAGGGTCCTGATCTATAGTAGCCCGTCATCTTGGGAGGATCGTCTTTGGTGTAGGAAACAGATACTATAATCAGTGCATATGTTCCAGGTTTCTTAGCTGAAGCATAACGGACTGCAGTGTGGGTGATTAAAGGACTACCTCTGCAATTAGCTGAATAGTAGCATTGGGTTACCTGTCCAGGGAAATAACGATCGTGGAAATCAACACTTGAGTAATGACGGGAAGTGTCTGTAGTAGAAGGACCTGCACTAGATAAGTAGTAGTTACCTTGAAGAAACAAGATCCAGAAGTCACCAATGGCCATAAATGATGACAAAGACATTAACAATTTATAATTTTAATCCTGTGATTTTGTAAATACATATCTGCAGTACTTACTAACATTCTACTTTAAATTAATAAATGTACAGATATATTTTATAAATTGCAGTTGAATGATTTTGTTAAAACTCAGTTTCTGTTCGAAATTTTGTTTTTGTGTGGAAATTAAGAGAATTAATTCATGTATAGATTGGTAGGAATAATTAACCAGCTATTAAATCAGTTATTAATAGAGACACTCTTGGAGCATAGGATAGGTCTAGCGAGAAGGTGCCTTACTTCACAGCTCTCTTCTAAAGCTACCATCTAGACTGTGTAGTTAACTACCTGACTTGTTATGTGCCATCCCTACATCTTGCTTACTAGTTCTCTTCTCCAGTTCTAGGAACGACAGCTATTATTTTCTATCTAACTTTCATCACGCCACAATCATCATTTTCTTTTTTACTGCTCATGGAGCTTTGGAGCAATCACTGCAGTTGGTTCTCTTACAGGAAGCCTGCATCAAGCAATCACATGCTCTTGCAGCAGTGGTTTCCATGGCAATATGTTTGACATGATGAGGTTGCCAGCCTCATGTACAACCTCATATTAATCACTAAATTATACTAGGCACTAAATCCACATGTGACATTTTATGTGAATGAGTATTTTGCATGCTCATCCACACAGATTTTCTCAGACTGAGTTGTTGCTGGGGCGGAGTTCATGTTATTTTGTTTAGCCTCCTCAATTATCCCTGATAACTCAAGGAACAGTTTACGAAGATATACTTTCGGTGAACTGGTTCAGCATTCTTGGTAATAACAAGAGAATAAATACAGGAAATGATAACAATATTGCACCTGAAGATATACCACTATAAGGTGAAGAATCATACATGTACCTTGGCAGCAATATAGACAAAGTTGGAGGAACAGACAATTATATCAAAATAAGTATACAAAAGGTTAGAGGAGCTTTCATTGCATTGGGAGATATATGGAGATAAACAGAAACCAAGTCCAACACAAAAATCACAATCTTCAACTCAAATTTGAAGTCAGTCCTATTGTATGGATCTGAAACATGGAGAATAACAAAAACAACAACCAAAAAGCTACGGACTTTCAAAAAATAGGTGTTTGCGTAGAATAGAAGGATGGATGTGGCATGAATAGATCACTAATGTGGAACTGATGACAAGAACCAGACAAACGCCAGGGAACAAGAGATGAGAAGATGATGCTGATGACAGATATGACACATTGAGAAAACTTGTTTATTGCATTACAAGGCAGCAGTGGCGCACTAAGGGGGGGGGGGTGTTTGCAAGGTGGGGGGTGTCCACCCAGTGTGACAGCCAGGAAAGGGGTATCATTGAACAGTATTATTGTAGTACTTACTGTTAAAAACGTATTTTCTTGAATTTCTGGGGGGGGGGGGAAGACCTAAAGGTAGGATCCGCCTTGGGTGCCAAATACTTTAACACGCACAGAAGAGAACGGGAGATAGAAATGTAAGAGATGAGGAGCACGTGGAAATATGATCAGCCAATGGCATAAGACAGGAACACGTGGAAATATGTTGAGCCATTGGCAACATAAGATAGGATCGTTGAGCCAATGGTATAAGACAGGAACACATGGAAATATGATCAGCCAATGGCATAAGACAGGAACCGTGGAAATATGTTGAGCCAATGGCATAAGACAGGAACATGTGGAAATATGAATAGCCAATGGCATAAGACAGGAAAACATGGCACAAGTTTGTTGAAAGCCTATGTTCCTTTAAGAGCTTAAGGGTAAAGAATAAATGAATGAAAGAAATTGAAGCAAATTTATAACAAGACAACTCTCATGTCTGACTTGGATGTATTAGTTTTATTATATATGACAACTACGGCAAAATCAACGTGTTAATATGAAAATATTTTATACAACGTGTTGATGACAGTTTTGCTGGCCTACAAACAATTCCAGTCTTTGTCATAAGACTATGTATTAAGCAAAAACATGCATAAATCATGAACAATTAATATACAGACAGTTCTCAGCTTACAACATATGCGACGTTCCGACCATTCGTACTTAATTATTTCTGAATATTTTCTACTCCGGACATTTGGTCGTTAAGTCTAATGTACAGTGTAGTAAATTAATTTATTATTTATACAATGTATTAGTTCACATACATTTTAGCACTCAGGCATGTTAATTGTTAACATATCCATGTGGTTCACATAGCATATAGTGATTTCCAAGTTACGACCATATTGACTTATGGCAGAGTTGTTGGAACTCCGTCATAAGTCGAAGATAGTCTGTAAGTATAAATAAACAGATGCTAGAAACAGAATACACAATACTGAACAAACAAGCAGTACAAGAAAATGAACACAGTCAAATCACAAAAGAGTAACGCTCTCATCAGTTTATAGGTGTTTCAATGTGTCTTTGAAATTATGGTCTATAATTTACGTTAGTTGTATTTGCTGTTTTGTGTCATCGAGTAGTTCCTGGGAATCTCTGAGAAGACGAAGAAAGAACAGGACTACTGGTTTCTCATGTAAGAGGCAACTAGCATGATGTTACACATAGTGCTGGCAACCTCAGCAAGTAAAACAGATAGCCACATAAACCACTATTGCAGGAGCATATATATAGTCTTTAGTAAGGGCTTCCTGCAAAGGAGACCAGTTTCAATGGTGGTTCTGTTTTCTATAAACAGCGTAAAGGGAAAGGATGACATTTTCTGTTTTATATTTTTTAAAACTAGTGTAAAAGCCCGTCATAAGACGGGAATTAAATTCAAAAGCACCAATACCTAACGGCAATTTTACTTATTCAAAAGTATTTTAAAAAACCACTGTGCATCACCACAGTACACGAACTACGTAGCAGCAGCGAGGATCTCAATGTATGTATACGGGGTCACACATTCTATAAATATATTTTTGTGCACACCGTCATTTGTGCATTGTTCTTTGGTAAGTGTTACTATTTTCGGGAGAGTACATATAAGGGAAACAATACAATTAATGTCTAACTTTTAACCAAAGTTGCATCCCTTAGCGTTACTGACAGACAAAGCTGGCATTTGATATATATATTGATGCTGATATTTTTTTCTTTTTTTATGCATATCCGTGTTATTGTTATTGCCCAAACTGAGGATATGTCAAGGTCAAATTCTTGATATAAAATGCTACGTTCTTTCAGTAGTAGAAAATCTGAAAGTTCATTATAATTTCAAGAGACATGTTAAATAAAGATTAATTAATATTTGACACTAATCTATTACATGATTGGCAGAGTAGTTGTAACACTTGCAAAGTTACCAGGTTCAAAATCTGGTAGCATTATGTTCCAGTCTACCCAGCTGGGTACATGACTCTGCTCTTGAGTTAGGGAAGGTAAAGGCATCAATGATGGAAACTGGTCACCCAACCTGATAAAGCTGGACCTAGCATATTGAAGTCTCTAACACTTCATTCCCCTTCAGCAGTATCTGCTGTGTGACTACTTTTACCTTTGTTTAGGTTATACACAAATAAACACACAAACTGAATGTTGTCAGGCCAATCTCAGTTAACAGTTCTTCCATATATTTGATTACAGTGACTTACAACAGCACACCAATTTAAGCAACAAGCCAATCTGGCAATACAGAATAACTTAGATGACTTTTAAATAAAATATACAGGCTTTTTTTTACAAACACTGTAGGAAAATATCTAATGCAGAGTTCATTGTGCACATAAAAATATGAATTACAAGTGATATGCTTTGTAAAAACTAGCTGGGGTGTGGTTATTTAATCTCTGTCATGCACAAACATGCATAAAAGACATACATACATGATAAGGATAAACATTATGGCCAGTTAATCCTGATGCTTCCATGATTTTCAGAAATATCAAATAATAAATGGTTTATACTTTCACCCTGCCAGTAACGGCCAGGACAGCTCACTTTGTAAAATGAGTAAGATCTTGACATCAGAAAATATTAATTACATGACAGAATGTAACTGATAACATGGTAGTTTAAGATTCTGTGGTTTTGGTATCACAAGAGAAGTATTTGAAAGACCTTTGCAAGTGTTCCTCTTTTCATCCATCTAATTCTGAAATCTTTCAGGTCATACTTCAGTGGCCTTGAAAACTGCAGCAGAGTTTCTAATGAACCAGGAAAGCATAAAGATACAAGTTGCTTTCTTTATAGATGCGCTGTCAGAAATTGCAACGCTGAAGAGCCAGAATAATGCAGACCTGGATGATGTAAGAGTAGTGCTTCACAAACTGTGTCAACGATTCAAAAAGAGTTGTGATACAATGGATCCCATCTCACTGTAGCATCCCCGGCAATGAAGAGGCTGACAGATTGGCAAAGGAAAGTGGAGACCTGCCTCAGCCTGATACAAGCATAACTTTTGAAGAGGCAAAGAGTTTTATGAGAATCAGATACAGAAACAACTGGGATGCAGAGTATCGGGGCCACACACAAAATGATGCATATTACCAGCTCAGCAGAAGAGCACAAGGGGTCATTTTCAGACACCACACGGGCCACAACAGATTGGCATATCCCATCTATTCAACGAGCTAAAGATAGGAATTACTGATGAGTGTAAATGTGGCATTGATAAAACAACTGCTGAACATCTGCTTCAAAGGCGCTCAACATATGTGGAACAGAGAAAGCACATGTGGCTGTTACCAGTATCATTTGTAGTACAACTATGGAGATACAAATAGACTCATGTTGACCACTGCTTTCTTTGAGAATATTCAAATAGATGTCAGAGTGTATGAAGAAGAAAAATACTTCTTTATTATCATCTTCTTTTTCTTCTTGGATCTTTAACTGTTGACTAGCAAAGCAGTCTCTTCTGATGACATATGAATTACAAGTGATATGCTTTGTAAAAACTAGCTGGGATGTGGTTATTCAATCACTGTCATGCACAAACATGCATAACAGACGTACATACATGATAAGGATAAACATTATGGCCAATTAATCTTGACGCTTCCATGATTTCAGAAATATCAAATAATAAATGGTTTATGCTTTCACCCTGCCAGTAACGGCCAGGACAGCTCACTTTGTAAAATGAGTAAGATCTTGACATCAGAAAATATTAATTACATGACAGAATGTAACTGATAACATGGTAGTTTAAGATTCTGTGGTTTTGGTATCACAAGAGAAGTATTTGAAAGACCTTTGCAAGTGTTCCTCTTTTGATCCATCTAATTCTGAAATCTTTCAGGTCATACTTCAGTGGCCTTGAAAACTGCAGCAGAGTTTCTAATGAACCAGGAAAGCATAAAGATACAAGTTGCTTTCTTTACAGAAACTAAATTTGAGCATCTAACCACTGCGATGTGTGCATATTTTCTTGATTGCTCTGAGTAAGCAGTTCTTGGCTTTTTATTATCAAACCTCTGCACTATATATGGCAGTAACGAACGTATACATGGTAGGCCAAATGTAAGGACACAAGTCATATTGTTACATTTTATTTTACACATTGTGATGAAAACCATGAATATTTAATTACTTATGTCCTAAATCAAAATGTTTTAGAAACATTTTTAAAATCATGAATATATGTTCTAAATTTCTTTTAAGTCAAAAAAAGTTTTAAGTGCACCCAGCTTTAGATCCGCCCCATGTAATAATTGATATTATGCATTTTCAGTTCCTGATATTTCAATGATAATTTTATTTCACGTGACTTACCTGCACGCAAAAATTTTGTACCATGACTTATGTACCTGCATACCAACACTAGTCTCATGGTATATGTGAGTGCTGATATTTGTGTCTTGGCTGAGGAACAGTTAAATTAGTGCAAACATTTGTACGTGAAGAACATAATTTTGGGTAATACTAATTTGATGTAAAGTTTTCTTCATCATTAATCTTCAGCTTCAAAATAGCACAGGCCTTCACACAAATGCATGCCATGCCCTGTGCTATCCACTCAAGGTTTTTCCATACTTTCTTTATCTCTGTCATTTCTGTCTCCAGTTCTCTTCTCCATGTGTTTTATTAGTCTTCGTCCACCATTTTTACCCTAGGGATTTCAGAACAACTTCGGAAGGTCTAAAATGGATGGCTATGGCATAAATGGAAGCACCCATGGAAGCCACCGGTCTTCAGGAACTAGTGTGGATCTACTGTCCTGGTCATGCAGGAGTATGCGCCAATGAGAGAGCTGATAGATAACTTCAAGAGGATGTAGATAAGTTAGAGATACTAAATACAATGAATAATAGTCTTTTAGAGAATGACACTGCAGTTGATGAATCAACCAGGCTAAGACTGTTGGAATTAGGTATCAAACGTAACACTAACAGGTATGGATGTATTACAGGTTGCATCTATCATGTATACAACCAGCAAGCTACAAGAACAATTAGCATTTACACCCTTCAGGGAGACTGAACACCTATGGGTTGGCCTGAAGTGATGTCAATTCTGATCAACATTAACAATACACCTGGCCGCTGAACTGATAGAGACAGGTCATAATATGGAATACAACATGAACATCAATAATAAAAACCATATGTATGATATAAATCTAAACTACAACCTAATTCATTAAATGTGGTAATCCCTTCTAAAGTTAATGTTAGCATGTGCAAGAGAACCCTATGTTTGTATACCCAATAGAAATTGTGTTTGTATATTAAGGTCCTAGAAGAGCTATGGATGAAAAGAGAAATAATGAAAGAGATAAAAATTAGACAGCTAAAATATTTTTGCCTTATAAAAAGACATAACCCCTTAGTGAAGACCATAATGAAAGGCAGAGCTGAATACAAACGTGCAAGGGGAAGACAACGCTATAAGTGGGAAGATAACATCAAGAGACTGACAGGAAAGAGTCTATCAAAGTTGCACCATCAAGACATGAGATAAAAGACGTTGGAGATCTATTGCAGCTGAACTTTAATGCGAAGATCTTTAACACATTAACTACTGCGAGCCGGTGGGAGCAGCCTTTTGAAATCCTATCATTTGGACCGCGAGCCGCTCAGAGCGTCGATCTAATTTCAGTAATAAAACAAATGAAAAATGTACTGAAACACTTTCTGATCTGGTTCGAGATTTTAAGTTGCCACCGGAAAACAAATTCCCAAAGCATCGTTGTTGTAGAACACTGGAAAATTGATATTATGTTCATATTTTTCAGCGTTATGGGTTAGTTACCAAATCGTGTAAAACTGTTTACCGTAGCAACTAGTGATAGGACCACAAAAAATGCTTGTACATCTCGTCTGTGAAAATATTGCAAATCCTTGGCCATCGGAGGGCCGTTAAAAAGCAACAACCTCTATTAGAGTTACAAATGGTGCTTATTGTAATAGTACATTCATTTATTTTTAAAATGACGTGTAATTCATAAAAATCTGTAAACAATTACGAAAACTACAGCTTACTTTGTGCAAACACCTACAGGATGAAAATGGGAAACAAATTTTATTCGGCCACAGTGTGTTTTTCAATTCGGTAGTTAATGTGTTAATCACATAATAAGAATGAGATTTTCACTGTAAACTGTTTCTCTAAAATAATCGCATGTAGCTCACTAGCGTTTTTTTCTAATAAACACTAAGAAAATCATGGCTTTGTAGCTTTCGAAAGGAATGTTTGAGCACAACCTTGACCTCCAACCCTGAGGTTGCTATGTTAGTTAGGTAGACAACAATTTTAGAAAATACTAAAGTTACTAACAAAAGTTATAAATATAAGTTTACTTTTTCATCAACATAAATTCCATACATAAATTTAAAACTTCAACAACATAAATTCTATACATAAATTCAATAATTCTAAACAAAAATTAAACACAAAGCAAACATGGATTAAAAACCTAAGGGGAGAAGTGGTAATGCATTTTAAGTCAACATTTTAAAATTTAAAGAAAGGGGAAAAAAAGACAGGAAACTTGTGATGAATCCATTTTCTGATAATATATATCTACTGAGTCTAAATTTGTCAAAATAAATTGTCAGAACATATTCTTAACCGGTGTATTTTTACTTTGAAAATGGTATTTTCTTCAATCGTGCTTATCCTGTGAAGAAAACCATGAATTTCTTGTTTTAATTTTCTATAACTTGACTAGCCATCAATCAACATGAGACTTAGCACACAAACTTCCCACCGCATGATAAACATTTTTCCAGATCACACATCTGATATTTTATTGAAGAGTATATTTATTTCAAATATTGTAACATTTTGCTAATGTTATTATGTTTAGATACTACTTTAAAATTCTTTAGCTCAGGGTCTACGAAAGTTATAAAAAATCTAATGTGAAAATAAGGTTTAAATATAATAATGACCTTCCAATTAAAAATCAGTGCTTATAATAAAAAAAATATATGCATAACTATTATTGTCATATGTTAAGTGTGTGTATTGTAATTGAATTCCTTCAATTATTTATAAAAACAGCATTCATTTGTAGCTTCCCACATTAAACTCTAAATTGAGTTAATATTAGTTTTAATCATAAATTTTAACTTGATACTTGACTAATATTAATTTTAAACAGAAGTTTAGTACTTCATAACAAATTCCAAACAAAATTATTTGCAGGATTGAACTCTGTGACACATAATTTATTCAACATAAAAAATTTGGTAAAAGAAAGGTTGTTACAAGACAATGATTCAGAACACAGTGACAGGAAAATTGCAGGTAGTGAATGTCAGAGAAATTCTTGTCGAAGGAAAAGATTGAGACACAAATTGAGACATGATGGGTTCACGGCAAAAGTCACAGCTGCAGAATTAGGTAAAAGAGGTCTTCTGGCTGTCCTAGTTTAAGATCTAATAAAATTATTGGGACTGAAGGGACAGTCAAAGACAAAGACGCTCAAAAGTTTTGATGAAACTGTCAAAAAGGCCTTGTACTGGGTGCAGAGCACCCGCAACAGATTTCAGTAAAATAAATTTATGTCAGATAAAATCTTTACTTTCACAACTACTTCAGTTTGGCAGAATGGATGAAACCAGAAATGAAGAGACAATTTAGTTAAGATACTTCGCTTACAGCATCAAGAAGATAAAAGAGACAAATCCTTGTTTGATAGGCGGACCGATTTTGATGCTCAGATTACATCCTGTTGTAGTGCTTTGCTTAGAGTTTTCTATTACCTGAGGCTCAGATCAAACCACAGAAAGTTGTGATCTGACAGAGAATAGGTGAGTTAAATCTATGAACAGTGTTCTAGAAAAAAGATTTTAAAAAAAGAGTAAAGACATTTCCTAGATATATTTTTGCAAAGCTTTACTCAGGAAAATTTTTTTTTTACTTACATTATCTGAAATCTGTGGATCTGATTACACATCAGGGAAGTCTGACAGAATGGAAGACTATAAACAGTGTTCCAGAAGACATAAAAAAAATAGGAGAATACAAACTTTCTGTAGACTTTGTTTTAGACAGTAGAAGAGTCCGAATAATTTATTATTCATGTGGATCTGTTTACGTATTAGAGAAGTTGATCTGACACAGAATAGGTAAGACAAATCTATGAAGTGTTCCAGAAGACATAAAAAAAGACAGAAGAATAAAAACACTCGGTAGACATTAATTTTTTTCAGAAACCATAAGACTAAGAATCATTTATTATTTATGACATCTGAAGTCTGTGGATCTGATTACGCTTCAGAGAAGTCATCCACAACACCATTATAGTTCACATCAACTTTACTGTTAGGGAAACTTAAAATAAGTTCACCATTGACAAGAGACTGATGACCAAATGGACGGTCTCGCTTTTTTGGAATAAACACTTGAGAAGCGCCAGGGTCATATTTTTCACGGAAAGATCCATCACCTTGAGCAGTACCACTTTGAGAACCATTGTGAAAGTCAGCATCATCTTCTGAGAGCAGACCATTAGGAAAGTTAGAAGAAAGCATGTCAGATGTTGATGCTGAAGTAGTGGTGATGGATGTGTTGATGTAGTTGTTGTTCTGTGACCGCAAAAGTTGTGCGGATGTGAACTTTTTAGCTTTGATTTCTACACAAGTTTTAAACCACTTTCTGTTTTCGTCCACATGGTGATCAAGGTACGTCACATAAATGTTTTCTGCTGTTTTGGGATTATTGAAAGTTGTCTCTGAAAAACTTCGTGGCCGCACACGTGGCTCATAGAATGTTTTGCTCAGAAAGCGCTTCCTCGTGTTGTTAATGTAAATGTAAGCTGTGTCTGCATATCGCACTGGATGCAGAACGGGGCGGAAGTTAACTTCTTCTTTATGGCGCCTGAAAAAAAAAAAGAATGAAAAACAATCAATATTTATCCTGTCCAATATGCTTGGTAAGTCTGCAATTAAAAAACGCAATGTTAACTAAGGGAGGCAATCATTAAAATAATTAAGATTTTTTAAAAATATTAAAAATCCACATATACCAAGGCACATCTGTGGTTTACTGGTTAGAGTTTTTGCCTTCCAGGCAAAGCAAGCTACCTTCAAATTCGCAGAAGAGCTTTTCTTTTTTTTTTTTTTAAATTCAGTCACCCGTTCTCAGTTTTTAAAAGTGTGTTAAACTTCTTTTCATGCCATGATGTCAAAATGCTCAATATCTTTCTATGTTGTAACAATATATTTCAGCTTTCTTCCTCTCATTATGTGACCAGAGAAAGTGAATTGCTTCCTTTTAGTGTGAGTAACAAAATTCCTTTTAGTGTGAGTAACAAAATTCCTTTTAGTGTGAGTAACAAAATTCCTTTTAGTGTGAGTAACAAGCTTCCTTTCTGCACTGGCCTCTTTCAGGACATCATCACTACTCTTTTTTTTTTTTTTAGCTGGCCACGGTATTTTTCACATTCTTCTCTCTCATCTTGCTCATGGGTTATGGAAGGTGAAGGCCGCGATTAAGGTGATCGGTTACACCACTTGATGAAGCTGTGGCCTAGTATAGGTAAAGTCTTTACTCCTCTACTGCAGTATCTGCACATGACTACTTTTATCTTTATATATATAGATATATTACGTGATAAGGTTGCTAGGCAATTTGTTTTACGTGATAAGGTTGCTAGCCCCATTCACAACCTCATCAGTTGCCTCGTAAGACATGCATGAGGCCATATTCTTTCTTATACGTGGCACACAAAATATTATATATATATATATATATATATATATATATATATATATATATATATATATATATATATATATATATATATATATATATATATATATATGTATATATGTATATGTTTTTAAATAAACTGTTCACAAATCTGCAATTATAAATGTGTACTTAAATATTTTGTTTTCTTTTAAATGGTGCCATATGCTGTATAATGTTACCTGTGATCTGAGAATTCCAGATGAGAATACACAGACGTTTCCTGATAGGTTGGCCTGGGCACGACAATCACAGTTTCCGCTACCTTGTCAATCGCTATCACCATCTTGGACGGACAATCCTGTGACCTGCTTGACCAAAGGGACGAGGGCTGTGACTGATTGGAACTGGGAAAACGTGAGGGCTGAAAAATAAACACGTTAACATTATATTTAATGTTTTTATTATTAGAAGAATACTTGAAAATGTGGCTATATTTATATCAGCCATTTCATTTTCTCATAGCGCGCTCTCCCTTCGACGTGCGTGATATGTCTTAGCTGCCTTTACGAAGTACCCAATTTTTATATTTATTTTTATTTAGATTCTTATGTCTCCTACTTAACCCTAACTTGCTTTCCTTCTTCCGACGAAGGCCACGCGGCCGCAACGTTGGCTATTTTCTGTGTCTTTTGTCCTCATAAGACGAATCACGTTTCTTCGATTTTTTTTCATACCCATCCATCGTCTTACAGCCGTTCCCCTCGTCTTACAGCAGTTCCCCTTTTCTTACAGCTGTTCCCCTCGTCTTACTGCAGTTCCCCCTCGTCTTACTGTTGTTCCCCTCGTCTTATAGCTGTTCCTCTCGTCTTACTGCAGTTCCCCTCTTCTTAGAGCAGTTCTCCTCGTCTTACAACTGTCCCCCTCGTCTTACAGCAGTTCCCCTCGTCTTACAGCTGTTCCCCTCGTCTTACTGCAGTTCCCCCTCGTCTTACTGCAGTTCCCCTCGTCTTACTGCTGTTCCCCTCGTCTTACAGCAGTTCCTCTCGTCTTACAGCTGTTCCCCTCGTCTTACAGCTGTTCCTCTCGTCTTACAGCAGTTCCCCTCGTCTTACAGCAGTTCCCCTCGTCTTACAGCAGTTCCCCTCGTCTCACAGCAGTTCCCTCGTCTCACAGCTGTTCCACTCGTCTCACTGCTGTTCCCCTAGTCTTACAGCAGTTCCCCTAGTCTTACAACAGTTCCTCTCGTCTTACAGCAGTTCCCCTCATCTTACAGCTGTTCCCCTCGTCTTACAGCTATTCCCTCGTCTTACTGCAGTTCCTCTCGTTTTACTGCAGTTCCCCTCGTCTTACAGCTGTTCCCCTCGTATTACAGCTGTTCCCCTCGTCTTACTGCAGTTCCCTCGTCTTACTGCAGTTTCCCTCGTCTTACAGCTGTTCCCTCGTCTTACAGCTGTTCCCTCATCTTACAGCTGTTCCCTTCGTCTTACTGCAGTTCCCCTCGTCTTACAGCTGTTCCCCTCGTCTTACTGCAGTTCCCCTAGTCTTACAGCTGTTCCCTTTGTATTACAGCTGTTCCCCTCGTCTTACTGCAGTTCACTCGTCTTACTGCAGTTCCCCTAGTCTTACAGCTGTTCCCTCGTCTTACAGCAGTTCCCTCGTCTTACAGCTGTTCCCTCGTCTTACTGCAGTTCCCCTCGTCTTACAGCAGTTCCCCTCGTCTTACAGCAGTTCCCCTCCTCTTACAGCGGTTCCCCTAGTCTTATAGCAGTTCCTCTCGTCTTACAGCTGTTCCCTTCGTCTTACAGCAGTTCCCCTCGTCTTACAGCTGTTCCTCTCGTCTTACAGCAGTTCCCCTCGTCCTACTGCTGTTCCCCTCGTCTTACTGCTGTTCCTCTCGTCTTCCTCAGCTATATTTATACAGGAAAGTATTCAGTGGGGTACTGGAAGATGAGACATGTCTGTATTTCAGAGCTGGCATTTGCTGATGATGTTGCCCTGATTGCTAAATCAGAGGCACATCTTCAATCCAACCTGCAAGTCTGGAAGGAAGAGCTGGAGAAGAGGGATGGTCATAAGCAGCTCTAAAACAAAATCCATGGCGATATCACGAGAAGAAAGAAGACATCAGATTAAGCTGGGAGAACAGGTCATGGAGCAGGTCGACCACTTTAAATACCTCGGAGCTATTATAGACCGAAAGGGAGGCATCAAAGAAGAGTTGGCCACTCGAAAAGCAGCAGCTGGGAGACTTTTTCAGGCCATAAATCGAGGATTCCTCAGCAAGAGAGAGGTTGGTAAGAAAACGAAGATGGCTATATACCGCTCCACCTATGTCCCAGTCTTGACATATGGATGCGAGTCATGGGCAATGACTACAACCCACAAAAGCCAGATCCAAACCTCAGAAATGAGGTATCTGAGGAAGGTGGTTGAAGTAACAAGAAGAGACATGGTCTGCAACCAGACGATACGTCAAGGCCTAAAATCCCACCACCTGCAGACCCAAGTAGAACAGTCCCAACTAAGATGGTTTGGCCATGTCTGCAGAATGGGAGAAGATCGGCTACCACGACAAATATGAGAAACCATGAGACAGGGATCCAGAACTCCAGGACAACCCAAAGTTCGCTGGGAGGACAACATTAGACAATCCCTGTAGAAGACCATAATAGAAGAAAGAGAGGGTTGCAAAGGAAGGAGGGGAATATGGGAAGAAGGGGGAGAGGAGGCAGGGGTTTGTGAAAGTAAAATAGAGAAAGAGAAAGAACTCTTAGCGAGAATGCGTAAAATGCCGTTTACAGTTGTCTCCCCTAGCGTCTATGGAGATACCACCAACCTCAGACTGACCACCGCTTTCTTCAAACTTATTTAAGTCGACGTCTGAAAGTGTACGAAGATGAAGGAGTCTCCCCATGTAAAATAGTGGAAACGCTTATCAAAAAGTCTCCTCAACCTATGGGCAGTCCCTTACTGCGGTATTGAAGAGAAGTGTTTGATTCACCATACTATACTGTTCAAAAAAAAAAGAAACGCATAGCTATCCGAGGGCGCGTTTTTATGAGTTTGTAAGTAAAATTTGGTGCTAGGGTATATAAAAACCAGCTTCAAATGTTCTTTACAGTGTCAAATGCACGTGTTGACCTGAATTGCGTTCGTTTTTGTAATCGTTACAACGCAGTGGTCAATAGTGTTTATGACGCAATTTTTGACCACAGCTCATGTTGCGCGCACGTGACAGCAACAAAATTTGGGGTGAACACTATTCACTGACTACGCAACTGAAACCCTATAAAAGGATAACGCTACACACAAAAAATTCAGTTCATTTTCAAGCAGACATTTATGGCGTCTCTATCGATAAATTTAAGGAACATTGCTATTGGCCGACTGCATGCAGGCGAAAGTCAAAGTCAGGTTGCCAGGCATCTAAACGTGCATCAGAGTACCATCAGTCGACTTTGGCACCGGTTCCAAGCCACTGGCTCAGATGAAGACCGGCATCGCAGTGGACGACCCAGAGTGACAACAGCAGCGGAGGATCGCTTTATTCGGCTTCGTCACCTCAGAGACAGGTTTACAACAGCTTCCTCAACTGCCCAGTCATTGCCTGCAGGACGTCATGTGTCTGATCAAACTGTCCGGAATAGACTGCATGACGCTGGACTTTGGGCACAACGACCTCACCGAGGACCTGTCCTTACGCGCCGCCATCGCCAAAATCGACTTCTTTGGGCCAACCAGCATCGTCCCTGGGCAGCTGAAAATCAATGGAGACGTGTCTGGTTTAGTGACGAATCTTTCTTTTTGTTGCAGCGTCATGATAGACGGCGTAGGGTCTACCGTAAGCGAAATGAACGTTTTGCCCAAAATTGCGTTGATGAAGCTCCGCCGCACGGTGGTGGAAGTGCAATGGTGTGGGGAATGATCAGTTACAACGGAAGGAGTCAATTGGTGCACATTGAAGGAGGCTTGAATGCGCAACGATACGTCAATGAAATTCTTCGACCCCATGTCCTTCCACTTTTGGCTGCCCAAAGGTCTGTGTTTCAACAGGACAACGCCAGACCCCATTGTGCACGGTTGACCACGCAGTTCCTGACTGCCAACAACATTCTCACCCTTCCCTGGCCATCCCTGTCTCCAGACATCAGTCCGATTGAACACCTGTGGGATGAGCTGCATAGACGTGTTTGTCGCCGAGACGTTGCTCCAGCCAATCGTCGTGATCTGTTCCTGGCACTCCAGGAAGAGTGGGCAGACATCCCACAGGCCCACATCAGACGTCTGATCGCATCCATGCCCAGGAGATGCCAGTCGCTGATCAATGCAAGAGAAGGCCACACACCATACTAACGGGAAAGCCCGTACGCCAAAAAACTCTCGTGACCCAGATGCAAAACAACTGTCAATTGATTGGTTGAACCCTAAGGTATTCTTGTGTGCAATTTGAACAATTAACTCATCAAATTAAAAAAGTTATTGAATGTCAAAATTATGGCTATGTGTGTTCCTTCAGTAGCTATGCGTTTCTTTTTTTGAACAGTATAGGTTGCTTAATGAGGATGGTTGACCAATGGTTCCCTTTCTCGCTGCCTTTGCCGTCATTAACTCAGAAGCAGAGTCACGTACCTATTTACAGTTGAGTAGACTGGGGCGTGACGCTACCAGGTCTCTGACCCCGGAAACTGTTTTTTTTGCCACGACAGGCAAGCGCTAACGGTTGTCCAATCTGCTTGAAAAGCTTTCTTTGCCAAAGATTTACCATATATATATATATATATATATATATATATATATATATATATATATATATATATATATATATATATATATATATATATATATATATATATATATATATATATATATATATATATATATATATATGCCTGTGACATAATTTGTGCGCTCTCTTCTCCTCTCCGGCAGTATTGAACTACATTTGTTGTGCGTACTGAATTAGGTGCATTATTCTTTTGTTAGCACTCTCTTTTCCCCTACTGTCATTGTTCACGTTTCACGCTTCGATGCATGACAGGGCCAGACAAGCGTATCGCCCATCCCTGAGAGATTAATTGAGTCCCTAAAACGTGATAATACCACATTGACTCCAGGTAAATGCGAGCATGAAGTGTTTGCTAAGATTGCATAATTACTTCCGACTCGACAGGAAAAATGTAAGAAGTTGTAACGTAAACATTACCAAGAATTGTCGGATGTAGCAACTCCATATACGGAGGATGACTGTTTGAAATTTTCAAACGCATGAGTCATACAGAATACTGCATGAGGAAAAGTTTTCATAATATGAACTTTGAATGTATTGGCTGACATTTGAGGCGCCAATAAACAACCACGCGATTGGAAAACTTGTCAGAGCGCCAGGTGGAAGCGTGGGCCGGGAACTTACGATATAACGTAGGAAAAGTTTGACATACCGCACTACATTCCCGAAATCGTCAAAGTAGACAGCTCGGACCTTGCCATAGAAAAAAATAGAGTCAGGATTCTGAATTTTTATGAACGGAAAAACGTATTAGAGCATCTGTTATCCACTGGAAAAGAAAACTCGCCAATATTAATACGGAACCGGACTTCTACAGACACTACTCACAAGTCACATGGGAATTCTATAATAAGAAATGATATCACAGACGTGTGTTCGAGTCATCTGTGTTAAGTTGCCAAGACTATTTACATGAGCAAGATGTCTAAGATTTGCCTAGTTAATAGAGTGAGTTGTTCATATGTTTATACTTTGAATTTTTCTGGTTTTTACTAGCTAGCAGTGTTAAAGATTCATACGAGGCCTGCAACCTCAGCATGTGAAAAGGATACATTCATGAACCACCACAGCAATCTCTGGTGATTGCTTCGTGCTAGTTCTCACGGAAGAACCAAAAGCAGAGGTAATCCCAAACTCCAAGTGAAGAAAGGACGTGGATGATGATGACATCATTTGTATATTATCATATGTCTTCTTCTTCTCTTCTTCCGTCCTTAGCCACCGACCGTCAAAGCAGTCAGTGGCCATTACGCCTAGTGGCGTCTTAGGGCAACAGCAGATAGGTTTTCTTTGCCATTGTTTCCCATCACGCCTATTGGCGTCTTTAGGGCAACGGCAAATCAATCCATTTGCTGTTGTTTCCGTAATCGAAGTGACTGGCAAACGGGTGATCAGCCCGTTGGTATTATCATATGTAATGAGTTGTATGTATGTTTAAAGTTGTTCCTTCAGGCACAAGCCACTTGCCGCTGTCCAGCTGAAATTTTTTCATTACATTAACTAAAAAAAAAATGGTGATTTCTAACTAATGCAGAGCAAGGGGAGGCAACCCGTGACAATGCCGTAGGGACGTGACGTGTTAAAGACTTCTTCATACAAGGTCCAGCGTTCTTTATTCGATGGGGTGATCAGTTTCCTTTCTCGCAGCCGTTGCCTTCCCTAACTCAAGAGCAGAGGCAGGCACCCATTTACAGCTGGGTAGAGTGGAGCGTGAAGCTACTAGATTTCAATCCGGTAACTGCTTCATTCTGATTTTTGTTTCATTTACATTAGTTGGAAAGGAGTGAAGAAATAGAAATTTAAAAATAGGAAATGACTGTATTAGTCCTTGTCAGGGCTTAGTATCTATCAATGCTTTAAGAGCTAGAAGTCCTTTTCAGGACTTAGTATCTATAATGCTTTAAGAGCTAGCAGTCCTTTTCAGGACTTAGTATCTATCAATGCTTTAAGAGCTAGCAGTCCTTTTCAGGACTTAGTATCTATCAATGCTTTAAGAACTAGCAGTCCTTTTCAGGACTTAGTATCTATCAATGCTTTAAGAGCTAGCAGTCCTTTTCAGGACTTAGTATCTATCAATGCTTCTAAGTACCATCAACACAATACCCAAGCATGACATAATAGCAGTCATGGGTGATTTTAACGCCAAAGTAGGTGACAACAACGATGGAGTACAAAGATATCTCGGTACTCATGGCATAGGCTGTATGAATCAAAATGGCGAAAGACTTCTAGAACTTTGTGAAATATCAAACCTCGTTGTGGCAGACACCATCTTTCCACATAAGAATATCCACAAGATAACATGGAATTCACCTGATGGCAGAACTAAGAACCAGATAGATCACTTCTGCATAAGCGCTAAATTTCGCTCATCAGTTCAAGACGTCAGAGCATACAGAGGTGCAGAGATCGGAAGCGATCATAACCTCTGCATAGCTAAACTGAGAATTAAACTGAAGAAGTTATACCAACAGAATAAAAATAGAAGAATAGATGTACACAGACTGCAATCAAATGATATAAAGGAGGAATATAATGTCAAAATGAACAACTATTTCGATGCTTTAGGCAAAATTGACAACGATATCACCACCAAGACAATCGATACTAAATGGGAACAACTGAGAACAGCAATGACAGAAGAAGCAGCAGTAGCGACCACCGGATACCTAGTACATAAAAAGAAAAAATGGATGAGAGAAGATACTTGGGATAAAATACAAGAAAGGAAAACAGCAAAACTTAAACTACTAGCGGCAAGTACACATAATGCAGTTGAATCTTGCAAACTAACTTATAACTTGTTAAATAAAGAAGTGAAGACAAAAACTCGAAGAGATAAAAGACATTTCATCAATGAACTGGCCGTAGAAGCTGAAAATGCTGCAAGAACTGGTAATAGTAGGTGCCTTTATCAAATTACAAAACAACTATGTCACCAGCCTACTGCTATGGAAACACCTGTTAAAGGTAAATTAGGGAATTCAATACCAACAGAAAAAGAACAAATGAAGAGATGGGCTGAGAGCTTCATGGAGGTGCTAAACAGACCACCACCAACAGTAACACCTGATTTTAATAATGAAACACCCACAACCACCTTGCCAATAACTTGCGATGAATTCACGCTGGACGAGATCAAACAAGCCGTTAAAAGATTAAAAAATTTTAAAGCTGCTGGAGTTGACGAAATTTCAGGGGAAATGATAAAAGCAGTTAATGACAACAACCTCTTGAGAATTTTAGATATTATAAATGAAGTATGGAGAGAAGAATAACCACCACAACAATGGAAAGACAGTATCATTGTAAAGTTACCGAAGAAAGGTGATCTATCAGACTGTAATAACTGGCGTGGTATATCTCTATTATCAGTACCTGGAAAATTATTATGTTGCATGATGTTAGAAAGACTTAAATTGCATGCTGACGAAAAGATCAAAGAAGAACAAGCGGGTTTCAGGCCGAAACGATCATGTATTGATCAAATATTCACACTAAGAACAATTATAGAAGAATCAGTGGAAAGGCAATCGCCACTTATTATCACCTTCGTCGATTTTCAAAAAGCCTTTGATAGTCTACACCGCCCATCATTGTGGAAGATACTTACAATATATGGTTTTCCAACAAAATATGTGAATATAATCAAAGCGCTATATGACAATGCAAGATGTTGTGTTAGAACAAATAAAGGGAATACAGAATGGTTTACAGTAGAAACAGGGGTGAAACAAGGCTGTATTATGTCACCACTACTTTTTGGAATAGCTATTGATTGGGTTATGAGAAACTATACCCACAATGAACAATTGGGTATAAAATGGACAAATGGAAAATTCCTGGGAGACCTGGATTTCGCAGATGATGTAGCATTCTTAAGTTCAACACCAAGACAATCCCAAGAAGCAATAAATAATTTGTGTCATCTCTCGGTTAAAATAGGTCTCCAAATAAATGCCTCTAAAACTAAAGCTATGAACTTTTCTAACGAGACCTTTGATATCATCTTGAACGGGGAAAAACTACAGAAAGTTGAAAGTTTCAATTATTTAGGCAGTAAAATGACTCAGGATGGTGACACAACAAGAGAAATCCATACTAGAATTGCTTTGGCAGCTAGCGCCTTCAATAGATTATCTAACATTTGGAAATTACGATCATTGAATATACATACCAAGCTTCGTCTGTTTAATTCAAATTGTTATCTCAGTGTTAACATACGGCTGTGTGAGTTGGAAAATAACAAAATCATTGGAGAACAAGCTGAATACATTCGAGAACAAATGTCTTAGAAAACTCATGAACATCAGTTGGAAAGAATTCAAGACTAATCGACAAATAAGAGAAGACTCTAGGCAGAAATATGTCTCCGACTATATAAGGAAAAGACGATGGTCATATATCGGTCATGTCCTACGAATGCAAAACAACAGAATACCATTGCAGGCACTCACTTGGGTTCCTGAGGGTAAGAGGAAAAAAGGAAGACCAAAAGAAACACTCAGAAGAACAATAATAAGAGAAGGAAGAACGTTGGGCCTAAATAATGTGCAAGAGCTAAGAGGAGTGGCGTCACAACGAACAACCTGGAGAGCACTGGTTTCTGCCTTATGCGCCGTGTTTGGTGCTTAAAGAATTTATTATTATTATTAATGCTTTAAGAGCTAGCAGTCCTTGTCAGGGCTTAGTATCTATCAATGCTTTAAGAGCTAGCAGTCCTTTTCAGGACTTAGTATCTATCAATGCTTTAAGAGCTAGCAGTCCTTTTCAGGACTTAGTATCTATCAATGCTTTAAGAGCTAGCAGTCCTTTTCAGGACTTAGTATCTATCAATGCTTTAAGAGCTAGCAGTCCTTTTCAGGACTTAGTATCTATCAATGCTTTAAGAACTAGCAGTCCTTTTCAGGACTTAGTATCTATCAATGCTTTAAGAGCTAGCAGTCCTTTTCAGGACTTAGTATCTATCAATGCTTTAAGAGCTAGCAGTCCTTTTCAGGACTTAGTATCTATCAATGCTTTAAGAGCTAGCAGTCCTTTTCAGGACTTAGTATCTATCAATGCTTTAAGAGCTAGCAGTCCTTTTCAGGACTTAGTATCTATCAATGCTTTAAGAACTAGCAGTCCTTTTCAGGACTTAGTATCTATCAATGCTTTAAGAGCTAGCAGTCCTTTTCAGGACTTAGTATCTATCAATGCTTTAAGAGCTAGCAGTCCTTTTCAGGACTTAGTATCTATCAATGCTTTAAGAGCTAGCAGTTCTTTTCAAGGCTTCTCCATGCTAGCTGTGGAAGCGGTTTCTGTAGTGATGTCTTCTTCTTCGATCGCCCTTAGGCTTCTACATTAACGACTCTAATAAAGCCAGTAGTCAGCTCAAGGTTACTGACATCTCCAATCAGTTTTTCGTTGAGAGAAGTGGGTTGTTACCATATGCCACTACGTTCTCTGCTGTAAGTTGGGCAGGACTGGAGCAGATGTTCGACTGTCATGGGGCTGGTACCACGGGAGCAGAGATCTGTTGGAGCAATCCTGTACAAGTGATGTAGATGGTACCTCAACTTACTGTGACCAGTACGTAAGAGGAACATGATGACCTGGTCTCGCCTAGATAGCTGGTGATAAGCATCCTCTTTTAATTGACCTGGGTGTTCTCTGTCCTTTTGGACTTGAATATGGCTTTTATAGTTGTTTTAGCCATTTCATAAGTGATTTTATTTATATAATGAGGCTGCCAGACATGTATTTAAGTATAATTTACAATTCTCTGATCAAGTACGTTCAGGAAATCGGACACGATGGATCATCGTTATTATTTACCATTTTATTTGCGTTCCTTACAGAGCACAGGTCCACCATTGCTGAGTATTTTCATGTTGTCTTGCATCTGATTACAGTTATGAGACGGAAGTACCAGGTTGTGGCAAAAATTAGATCGTCAAGCTGTTTAGTTAGAGCGCACTGGATTCCATTTCTGTTGGCTGAGGTCGATGTTTTTAGAACCCAATGAATAGGGAGTGAAAATGAGACAGGAGGCATCCCTGTCGCACTCCAGTTCTTATCCCAAAGGTAGGTTGTACCCTTCTCATATATTTAAAACGTCAACAAATAGCCTGGAACCCTCTCGTATATTAAACATTAAAATGATAAAATAAAACAAATTCTTCAGCCTATCCCATGAGCTTCTCCAGCGTACACCACCCGCAGTACGCGTGTCACACTTTAGGAACCACTGCATCAAGATAGGTTTAGTGATTAAAAACTCTAAACGGAGCATTAGAACGGGAAATACAGTAATCTGATAATCAGAAAGGTTAAAACTCTAAACGGAACATGACAACAGGAAATAATATGATAATCAGAAGGGGTCTCACACTTAGACAAGTGTGTCAGCCCTTTTATCTCATTTTCATTTTAGGAGAGCCGACAAACTTGGGTCAGAACTCTAAAAGGTTATTCTTCTGTTGACATTTGCTTTTTCCGCCTGCGCTGGAATTTGAACCCCCTGATCCATTCTACCAAATTTCAGGCGGCCTTGAAAGTTAACATTTTTTTGCTGCTGCTGTAAATAAACTGATTGTTCTTAATTCCATATCCCATTGCGGTTGTTCTACAGCCAGCAAGATGCCGTTTCCCGTAATTTCGCCAAGTCTTTTAAAGGTCATGTGTGAAAGTTATCAGCTTTAACAACAAAAATTGCCTCGTTTTGGAGAGACGTGCTCTGTTCAACCTAGACACATAATTCATCGGATATACTAGGGGCATGTCCAAATACAACAGACCTTGTGGTCTAAATTCTCATTTATCAAGTAAGTTTACAACTCATATCAACTTTCAATATTGGTATCTGTACAATTTTCACGAATGTATATGTGACAAAACGGGGCGGCCCCTATCGATCTTTGTTTCTCTCCGGCAGTATCGGTACATTTGTGGTACTGATTTTTATTATGTGCTCTCAAGTATCGCACTTTTCTTTCTTTCTTCGTTATTTTTCTGCGAAGTAGCAGATATTTTGTATTTTCCTTCGCACACCCCTCTCAGGGATTGGAGCGTTTATTTAACTCCATAACAAACAACGCTTGGGAAGATAGGAATATAGTCTGACCATTTCGCAGTTTTATTTCACTAAGAATTTCACGCTCGCCAAGACAACATCAGACCTCGCCAGAGTGAAGACTAGATTCATAATTCCTGTTATCGGAATGGACCTTTTATCAGAGTATTACAAAAGGACTTACTAAAAACAGCCCAGAAAATCTCTAGCATTGTAACAAGGAAAACCAGGACTAAGGAAAACTGAAGAAACACACGGAGTCAGAGAGGGAATCTATTGTAAAATTAAAGACCCCTTAGACGCGTGTAAGAGACCGACTCGTCTCTTTTATTCATCTGAGCAACAAGTCTGTAGCCAAGATTGGCGTAAGTAGTGCATTTTCATTCTATGTTTTATTACTAACATGTGAACTAACATATATATATATATATATATATATATATATATATATATATATATATATATATATATATATATATATATATATATATATATATATATATGTGTGTGTGTGTATATATTACCATGTGAATTTTAATATGTGAAACTCGCTATTGGATGTCAAAGTCATTTGAGGCTGGCAACCTCAGCGTATAGAATGCTGATTCATGAACCACCACTGTACGGGCTGGTGATTGCTTTATTGATAGTATCGTAAAGAGAACCAAAAAGCATAAAGTAGTTCCAGGTTCCCTATGCAGCAGGGAGGGAAAGATGAAAGAAATGATGTATATTCTAAGAATAATACTTACAGTTTCAAAGCTTTTCACTCAGTGTAAATGTAAACGAAAAAACATATTCATGTTAAAATGAAGTTTCAAACTTTTCCACAAGTGTAAATGTAAATGAAAAATAAATGAATTTATATTGTGAACACTTTTCAAACAGTGGAGATGTAAATGTAAAACGTATTATATTTGAACGTTTAACCTTTTCATTTAAATGTAATGTAAAGCTAAAGCTATTCAGTTTAAATGTAAAGAAAGTCTTATACCAAGGGATTAAATTTAATTCTCATCGAGGGTAAATTCTAACATGGGATGGTAGAATAGAAGAGGGGAGGGGGGCCCACATAACTATGTGTCGAAAAACGCCATACTCAGAAGAGCTTTTCGTTTCTATTTCTATTACCAGTTATTGGTTGTAACAGCAGAAAGTACTATCTACGGAACCAAGTGAACGTTGAAGTGGACTGACGTTGTGCGAGACGCCATCATAAGAGGGTCTATAGACAGGCGCAGAACCAGCTTGGCCGTTACTCCTTGACGTTCTGGGAACGTGCGGAGCCTGAACTTTGACCAGAGACGAGCGCGAACAGAGTGAAAAGAACCTACCCATCAGGAGGAGGATTAGAATCATCATTGGCAGCTAAGTTAACCTATATGCTGCCCCTTGAACTTCTTATCAAAACCCATCACCCGAGTGATGGAAACTTTATTTTGTAACTAATTATTATTCCTTTCTTTTAAACTGTTAAACTTAAGGTGATTATTATATTTTGTTATTTGTAATTATACCAATTTAACTTCGATTCAATCATTTTAAATGTCCTACATGTTTGTCTCAGTCAAAGTTACTAAACACACACTCTAAACAGAGCTATATTATAATAATAATTCCACTAATTAACTCAGCGGTAGGGGCTTAACGAGCTAGAATAAACCATTGCTTAAATTCTTCATAAAAGTGTCGGCAGATTACAGAATTAACGTGCTCAGCAACAGCCAGCATTCACCACTATACATCGGATTTGTGGACTACGAAAAGGCATTTGACAGTGTAGACAAAGAATTACTTTGGAAATTGATGAGGCATTATGGAGTTCCCCTGAAGATCATTAATTTAATAAAGAAAACATATGAAGACATGACATGCAGAGTTCTTCATGAAGGACAGCTTACAGAACCGTTTGGGATAAGAACAGGAGAGCGACAGGGATGCCTCTTGTCTCCATTTCTTTTCTTACTAGCAATAGACTGGGTTACGAGAACATCGACAACACACAACAGAAATGGAATCCAGTGGACTCTGACTAAGCAGTTGGATGATCTGGATTTTGCTGATGACTTAGCTCTTCTGTCCCACAACCGTAATCAGACGCAGGACAAATTGAAAACACTCGATGAGAGGTCACAGCAATTGGGTCTGAAAATACACAGGGAAAAGACAAAGATAATGAGAATAAATGCAGGTAATGATAACAGGGTTGAACTTGAAGAAGCACCAATACAAGATGTAGAATCGTACACATATCTTGGCAGCAATATAGACAAAGTTGGAGGGACAGACAGTGATATCAAAATAAGAATACAAACAGCAAGAGGAGCTTTCATTGCATTGGGAAATATATGGAGATTAAGAGAAATTGGATACAACACGAAAATAAGAATCTTCGGTTCTTGTGTCTTTGTTCACCCATTCTGAAATTCAATGACCACACCGGCTTCCGTACATTTGCCTGCGCGGGGTTAGTCTATTTTGCAATTCGCAGGTAGCGGTGGCCCAGCTGTATGATACAGGGGAGTGAAGTGTTAGAGACTTCACTACAGTAAGACCAGCTTTATGATACAGGGGAGTGAAGTGTTAGAGACTTCACTACAGTAAGACCAGCTTTATGATGCATTGAAGTGAAGTGTTAGAGACTTCACTACAGTAAGACCAGCTGTATGATACAGGGGAGTGAAGTGTTAGAGACTTCACTACAGATAACCCCAGCTTTATGATACAGGGGAGTGAAGTGTTAAAGACTTCACTACAGTAAGACCAGTTTTATGATACAGGGGAGTGAAGTGTTAGAGACTTCACTGCAGTAAGACCAGCTTTATGATACAGGGGAGTGAAGTGTTAGAGACTTCACTACAGTAAGACCAGTTTTATGATGCAGGGGAGTGAAGTGTTAGAGACTTGACTACATGTGAGACTTTTTGTGGCGACATATCGGAATAAAGTTCTTCAGTCAGACCCGTTTGAAATTATCCTGCATGACATTACAGAATTTTGGCCTCCTCTTTAAATTGTGCTGCTACGAACGAACATGTGTATGTCCTGATATGTGCATAGCTTCAGCGATCCTTGGTGATCTGTTCCCCTCACGGTCCTTTTTAGGGCCTAGAAAACCCACAAAACTGCACCCACCACGGTCCTTTTTAGGGCCCACAAAACTTCACCACGGTCCTTTTTAGGGCCCAGAAAACTGCACCACGGTCCTTTTTAGGGCCCTCAAAACTGCACCACGGTCCTGTTTAGGGCCCACAAAACCAACAAAACTGTATCCTGGCAAGAAATCAACCGCATAGCTTGAATATACCCCCGCAGGGATTCATAGAGTGCACAAGCTGTATTCAAATCTTGGTCAGAAGATTGCAAAGAAGCACTGGTCATTTGGAAACGCTGTAATACTTGATCCCACAGTATGATCATTATTCCTGTTTCTAACTTCATCATGGTTGAAAGTAGACCACGAGCCTGTTGACGACACTCTGCCTTCTGATCATTGTTATCTGAAATATCATCCAAGACTAGTTTTATTGCAGAAAAGCTGTGTAAAAGTGCTTTTGTTGCATCTGCCCGAGCGGACCACCTGGTATCTGACAGTCTTTTCACAAAGGGCAAATGGGACTTATTATGAGTACCGCCAGCACATAATGCAGTAGAAAGGAGACCCCACCGGTAGGTAGAAGCAGAAAAGAAGGTGTACAGACTTTCAACAAATCCAAAGAAAATGACTGCTTCCGTCCGCAAACAGTTAAGATAAAAAATAATGAAGAGTCACACTAACTCACCCTCTTATTGGCGCGGGGCCCCTAAAAGCGCGGGGCTCGTAGCATATGCTACTTTTGCTACTACGTTAATCCGGCTCTGATTGTGTCAATATTTGACAAGGATCAGTGCGTAGCGAGGGGACCTCCTCCCCACCCAGCCCTCTCCACCCAGCCCTCCCCACCCAGCGGCGAAAACAAATAAAGGATCAGTGCATAGCGATTTCTTGCCAGGGTACAGTTTTGTGGGCCCTAAACAGGACCATGGTGCAGTTTTGAGGGCCCTAAAAAGGACCGTGGTGAAGTTTTGTGGGTTTTGTGGGACCTAAAAAGGACCGTGGTGGGTGCAGTTTTGTGGGTTTTCTAGGCCCTAAAAAGGACCGTGAGGGGAACAGATCACCAAGGATCGCTGAAGCTATGCACATATCAGGACATACACATGTTCGTTCGTAGCAGCACAATTTAAAGAGGAGGCCACAATTCTGTAATGTCATGCAGGATACTGTCAAACGGGTCTGACTGAAGAACTTTCTTCCGATATGTCGCCACAAAAAGTCACACATGTAGTCAAGTCTCTAGCACTTCACTCCCCTGCATCATAAAGCTGGTCTTACTGCAGTGAAGTCTCTAACACTTCACTCCCCTGTATCATAAAGCTGGTCTTACTGTAGTGAAGTCTCTAACACTAACCTCCCCTGTATCATAAAGCTGGTCTTACTGTAGTGAAGTCTCTAACACTTCACTCCCCTGTATCATAAAGGTGGTCTTACTGTAGTGAAGTCTCTAACACTTCACTCCAATGCATCATAAAGCTGGTCTTACTGTAGTGAAGTCTCTAACACTTCACTTCCCTGCAGCATACAGCTGTTCTTACTGTAGTGAAGTCTCTAACACTTCACTCCCCTGTATCATAAAGCTGGTCTTACTGTAGTGAAGTCTCTAACACTTCACTCCCCTGCATCATAAAGCTGGTCTTACTGTAGTGAGGTCTCTAACACTTCACTCCCCTGCATCATAAAGCTGGTCTTACTGTAGTGAGGTCTCTAACACTTCACTCCAATGCATCATAAAGCTGGTCTTACTGTAGTGAAGTCTGTAACAATTCACTCCCATGACAACTCCAAGAGATTCATCTTCCACGGCCTTGACACGGCGATTGAATGACACAGTGTTACATTTTTCGCGCGAATTTAAGAAAAAAAATTTAAGAAAGAGTACGGTGCTCCGTTTGGCTTCTAAATTTCAACAATTTTAATCTGTGAGTGAATAAAGACACAAGTGCCGAATCTTCAACTCAAATGTGAAGTCAGTCCTATTGTATGGCTCTGAGACACGGAGAACAACAAAGACAACTACCAAAAAGCTACAGACTTTCATAAATGGGTGCTTGCGTAGAATAGAGGGATTAAAATGGTATGACAAGGTTACCAACGTGGAACTGATGACAAGAACTAGACAAGTGCCAGTGGAACAAGAGAACCTGTTGATAGCATTACAAGGCAGTCCTTGTTCTGGAATCCCCAGGGCAAGAGAAGCAGAGGTAGACCAAGAAGCACACGGAGAAGAGAGCTGGAAACAGAGGTGAAAATGATAAGGAGAACGTGGAAAGAACTTGAGATGATGGCACGTGACAAGAGGACTTCGCATGTGTTTGTTGAAGGCCTATGCTCCTTTGGGAGTGGAGGGTTATGAATGAATGAACAGCCAGCATTGTTTTCGCTTATCTGAATATCTTGTGAAGACTCCTATGTGATAGAAGCTTTACTACTCTTCTATCTACATTTCTGCCAAGAGTAATTTTGTGTAAAAATAGACTCCATTGAAGCCTATAATAGATACTCTTGAGTTTTGGCCACTGTTGGACCACTACTGCAAAGCACGGGAGGCAATACCGTACCAGTATACTTATTTACCAGAGACTATAGAAAGTTCTTTCTCCAATAAAAGCTACGTAAAGGTAGTCCCCTATCAGATACTGACGTAGTGCAGTGAAGTGTTAGAGAGACACTTTTCTAGGTCAAGCTTCAAGAGCTGGGGTGACGAGTTCCCTTCTTTGCTGCCTTTTCCTTCCCTAACTCAAGAACTGTTTCCCCAACAGGTGAACATAATTCACGTCTCTCGGAGTTAAGAAAATGTTTCAGATGAAGCAATGCTGAGGAAGGCTCAGCGTGAATTTGTTGAGGGCATGTGCTCCACCAGCAGCTGAAGGAAAGTAAACATAAACCAAAGGCATGACCCACTAATGATAACGAATGAGTATGAGAAATAAGAATATGAGAAATAAGATATGAGAAAGTAGAATATGAGAACGAAGAACATGAGAAAAGAAGAATATGAGAAATAAGAATATGAGAAATAAGAATATGAGAAATATGAAAAATGAGAAAGTTGAATATGAGAAATGAGAATAAGAGAAATAAGATGAGAAAGTAGAATATGAGAACGAAGAAAATGAGAAAGAATATGAGAAATAATAATATGAGGAAAAGAAATATGGGAATGAAGAATATGAGAACAAAGAAAATGAGAAAAAATTTGAGAAATAAGAATATGAGGATAAGAATATGAGGAAAAGAAATATGACAATGAAGAATATGAGAACGAAGAATATGAGAAATAAGAATATGAGAAATAAGAATATGAGAACGAAGAATATGAGAACGAAGAATTTACTTCAAAGTATCACACGGATGAAAGAAAAGAAGTAACGACATTACAACTTTGAAGGGTGACATACTTGTAAAGTTGGCGGTGTCAGGAGAACATGGGAAAAGACGAAATTGGTACAGAGTACGGTAACGAAGAAATATTCATAAACATGCGTGCTTCACATCAACTTGCTTATGGAGGAAGTATGTTCCTCCATAAAAGCATATGTAAAACTACATAGATATCACCAATGCTAAGGAAAGAAAATCAGATTCATCATATATATATATATATAATTATGGAGGAAGAGAGAGACAAGAGTCGGAGGATATATGTTGCGCACGCCTTGTACGCATTTAAACGGAACATCCTATCAAATAGTTAATTATACAGCCGTTGTCTCTCGTTGCGCGGTCAACACCTTTCATTACCACGACTCTGCCAGGTTTGAAAAAAAAATCGACCAAAGACAGAAAGTCTCGGAATCAATCGGACTCGAGCAGTTATCTGCCAGTATGATTTTTCGTTTTTAACTTTTTGCTGATGTATTTTTCTTCTTCTTTTATTGACTGTTTACTGTTTGGCAAATCTCCAGCTATTATATATTTGTTCACCTAGCAGAAATAGTGAGCTAACAGTTCATTCTCAGATCAAATCTACAGCACGGAATTTTTGTGGTTGGTTTTTTTCGCACGCATCGACATTTATTAGCTGCAATCTAGTTATATACAGAGTTAAGAAATTTATTCAGGAGTGTTAAGTGCTAAGGAAGGCTTAGCGTGAATTAGTTGAGACATGTGCTCCACTGCAGCTGAAGGAAAGTAAACATAATCCAGTGTTATGCCCCAATTATGATAGAGAAGAGTATGAAAACAAAAAATGTACACCAGACTTTAGAATATAAGACTACATTTTATAAAATTAAAATACATATTTGCATTTCTACAGTACGTAGATGAAAATGTTTATCCAAAAATAACCCGTGAACATGACAACTGGAAAGACTCGGTGCGTGACGCACAGGAATTTCTAGTAAAAAGGGCACCGTAGTTTTCAGTTGTGCATAAAATGAGTGAATCTCCCTACCATCGGACAAATATTGACATTTCCCTACCATCGGACAAATATTGACATTTCCCTACCATCGGACAAATAATAACTTAACGTCTCTAGGCTTACAGCAGAAATAGCCGCCGAAATCATCTCTACGAGCACGAGATGGGCATATCGGAAGCGGTGATTAAAGTGAGGTTATGAATTAGGCTGGCTACCTCATCCTGTAAAACAAATTTCTAAAAGAAATCACCGCTGCAAGTGGTGATGCAGGGTTATTTAAAGAAGGCCACCTGTAGAAGTGGCTCCATGCTCCGTAAAGAAGGGGAAAGGAGATGAATGAAGGAAAAGAATGTAGTAGATCTATACAGGACTGATGTGACATCTAAGCTGAAAACTGTCATTTTTGTGTTGACTTTTTTTTTCATCTCCATTATATTTCCTAATGTCCCGTGCGGCTCCCGGGAATTTAGGAGGGGACAAAAAGAATATAACTACTGCTTCCTGTGCAATTCGTAAGAGGCAATAACTATGAGAATGTGCAGGATCTAGCAACCTCAGCAAACAGGGGTGTGTACCCAGGGGCCCCTCTCTTACACTGGTGTTACGCCACTGAGAGGTCCTGTTTTAGTGGTGATTACATGCTTTATAAGAAGCGAAAAATGAAATTATAATTTATAAATCATAATGATTATGATATTTCCCAATGTAATGATGGCACTTCTTGCCCTATTGATCCTGATTTTGACATCACTAACCGTTCCTCTAACGATCTGTCCAGCACTTGACATACAACCCCGTGTAGTTCCTTGATGTCTCTGAACAGACAAAGAAAGAACTAGCCCACTGGACACTTTAGCATGTTGTACAAGGCGGCTAATATGAGGTTTTGTCACAGGCGTGGCAGCCTCAGTATGTAAAACAAATAGCTACAGAACCCACCCCTACAACAGCATGTAACTGTTTTGTAGGGACTTCCTGAAGGACCAGCGGCAATAGTGGCTTCATGCCGTGTAAGAACCACAAAGGAAAATGATGCTGATATGCATTGCAAACTCTTTCCTTTCATGGTGAATAGATGGTAAAGGAAGGTTTACTAAAAGCCAAGGAGATACGAACACCTTGCATAAGTTTATTAAAGGCCTAAGCTCCTTTGGGAGATGAAAGGTGAAAGAAGAAGAAGGGGATACGGAGACCAACAAAAGTTGAGAACCTTTCAAGTAGCGCTGTATCACATATCTCGCCAGACGCTACATGAAACCGCTTTCATTTTCTCCCTTAGGCCCATGGGATCATTTTCACGCGGACCGTTAAATTACAACAAATAGTTTCTGTCTTTGTGGAAGTCAGTATTCAAATGTGGCACAGCGGTTACCGCGTTAATGTCTGGTAATGATTGCGTTTTGTATGTGATATCATCATCATCATGTGACATATTCTTTCCAGAACGTTGTCTCCATTACAGCTGCTCTGAACGCATCACGATTCTGGGCAAGTCGACCTGCATCAGCCAAAGACAAGTTCAGACTCTCTGTGATGTCCTGGGTCCACCGTCGTCTAGGTCGACCCCTTCCCCTTTTTCCAGGGACCATGCCTTCCATCACTGTTTTTTCCAGACTATTATGTCTTTTTTATATGACCGAAAAATTTCAGCTTCCTTATTGCGATGGTATTTAGGAGCCAATGTTCCTGTACGTTTAGTGAGTGCAGTACTTCTCTGTTGGTCTTTTTTTTCTGTCCAGGGTATTCTCAACATCCTTCTGTAGCATTTCATTTCGAATGATGTAATCTTTTTTGCAACTGTTTTATTGAGTGTCCAAGTCTCGCAGCCGTATGTTGCTACTGGGAATATACATGCTCTGATCAGTTGTAACTTTGTTTCTTTGCTTGTGCCTTGCCATAGGTTTTTCATCTGTATTAGCTTATGTGAAGCAATTGCAAGTCTTCTTTTAATTTCTACTGCACAGTCGCCAGAGCTGTTAATGATTGATCCTAAGTATTCGAATTCATTGACCTTTCCAGTTCTTCGTTATCAATTTCAATTTCTGGTTTGGTCTTTACTTTGTCTGTTGTCAATACTTTGGTCTTCTTGGTGTTTAGGTATAGATTCTGGGCCTCGCTGTGTTTTTTGGTGGACAGAAGTAATTGTTCAAGTCCTTTTGGGTTGGTCGATAGGAGGACTGTGTCGTCAGCATATCTGATTTCCGGGATCTGGTACCCGCCGATGTTAAATGAGTCAAACTCTGTGTGTTCTTGGTCATCTCTTACGTTTCTCATGATATTCTCGGCATAAATGTTAAACAGGTAAGGGGAAAGGGTACAGCCTTGTCTTACTCCTTTCTGTACTTCAAACCATTCTGATGTTTCCCCCTCTATTCTTACGGCTGCCTGTTGTTCTTGGTACAGCAGTGCGATGAGTTGTATAAGGTGGTTTGGAAATCCCATATTTTTCATAATAGCCCATAACTGCTGATGTTGTACACAATCGAAAGCTTTGGTGTAATCAATGAAACAAGTATGTAGGTCAACGTTGAATTCTCTACACTTTTCTATGATGATCCTCATGTTGAATATATGCTCTCTAGTGCCTCTACCTGGTCGAAAACCCGCCTGTACTTCATTTATTTCTGTTTCTAGCTTTTGTTGCATCCTTTTCATTATGATTTGTAAAAGTATTTTGCTGGCATGGCTTATAAGAGCTATAGTTCTGTAGTTTATGTGATATATACAGTCTATTTATCTAATTAAAAAACATGTGCACGATCATTTATACCGGATCTTTACATATGTAGATGCGCGTACCACGAATGTGTGAAAATACGCACATATATTAGATACACAGGTCTGTTCACAACATATCGTAGGTGCATTCATAGATATATCTCACTATGGGCCACATATGGGCAGGGGAACTAAAAAGTGGTTATGCGTAGGACGTGACAATTCCGTGGGAGAGCCTAGTACCAGAGCCCAGTATTTTAGCTCTGCATATTTCGAGAGCCCTCTTGGATGGCGGGGAAAGCACAGTATACCACGCGCTTCTTCCTTCTAGCTTGGAACCAGATGTCACGATCCTTTAAATGTCAGCCAATCTAGAGAAACTGGAGCTCATGATATCAACTCAACACGTTTCGAAATGGTTGAAAAGCCACAGGAAAAGCCTAAATCTACAGTGTAGATAAAAACAAGGAGTCTACAACTTGGTATTGACTGCTAAACAGCAAGAAGCTCAACAGTCCTAGTTCAGTAACAATATTTAAACAGAGAAAGGTACAAGATATGTACATGTGTACGCACAGAGCCGGCACTAGGGATTTTAAGGGTGGTGTGAGGTCTCATGATGGCAGAACCACCCCCCCCCCCATTTTTTTATTTATTTTATCCCCGTGCAGTATTGTATGTACTTTTACGAGAATTAATTTCATGCTACTGAGTTGGTTCACATTGTAATTTCCGCACGTGATGTCCATTCTACCATTTAAAAAAAAAATATATACTAAAGCTTTCAAAATGTTATTGTAGGTTAAATTGCAAACAAAGAAGTAAAAAGAAGTATCAAAAGAGACAACAGGAAATATATTGAGGAGTTGGCAAGAGAGGCAGAAGATGCTGCAGCCAAAGGAAATATGAGAGAACTGTATAACAGCACAAAGAAGCTAACAGGGAAATACAAGCAAACAAGTTGCTTCATAAAAGACAAGAATGGAAAACTGCTCAGCAATATACAAGAGCAAATGAAGAGGTGGACAGAATATTTTGAGGACCTTCTCAATAGACCAGCTCCACAAAACCCCTCGGACATCCAGCCGGCAGAAGAAGAGCTACAAATTAACGGTGAAAGACCAACGAAGGAAGAAATAAAGAAAGCCATAAAGCTTCTAAGAGATGGAATAGCGTCTGGACCTGATGGTATTCCAGCAGAGGCCATCAAAGCAGATATCGACACGGCTACAGAGATGTTATATAAATTACTTGGTGGAGTCTGGGAGGGGGAAGAGATCCCAGCGGAGTGGAAGGAGGGATATCTGGTTGGGTTGCCTGGGAGGGGAAATTTACAGGAGTGCACAAATTGTAGAGGAATAGTGTTACTTTCAGTGCCGGGAGGAGTATTAAACAGGATTGTCCTTGAAGGATTGAAAGAGTCCGTGGACGGGAGGCTGAGAGATGGGCGGGCAGGTTTTCGACAGGGCGGATCCTGTGCAGACCAGATAGCCACTTTGAGAATGGTAGTTGAACGGGGTCTGGAGTGGAGTTCACCACTGTGCATCGGATTTGTGGACTGCGAGGGGGCATTTGACAGTGTAGACAGAGAATCACTTTGGAAATTGATGAGGCATTGTGGAGTTCCCCTGAGGGTCATTAATTTAATAAAGAGGGCGTGTGGAGACATGACATGCGGAGTTCTTCGTGAGGGACAGCTTGCAGAGCCGTTTGTGATGGGGGCGGGAGTGCGGCGGGGAAGCCTCTTGTCTCCATTTCTTTTCTTGCTGGCAATGGACTGGGTTGCGGGGGCATCGACGGCACACGGCGGGGGTGGAGTCCGGTGGGCTCTGGCTGGGCGGTTGGATGATCTGGATTTTGCTGATGACTTGGCTCTTCTGTCCCATGGCCGTGGTCGGATGCGGGACAGGTTGAGGGCACTCGATGGGGAGTCACAGCGGTTGGGTCTGAGGGTACACAGGGAGGGGACAGAGATGGTGGGAATAAATGCGGGTGGTGATAACAGGGTTGGACTTGGGGATACACCAGTGCGGGATGTGGGGTCGTGCACATGTCTTGGTAGCAGTGTAGACAGGGTTGGAGGGACGGACAGAGATATCAAAATAAGAATACAAAAAGCAAGAGGAGCTTTCATTGCAATGGGAAATATATGGAGATCAAGAGAAATCGGATCCAACACGAAAATAAGAATCTTCAACTCAAATGTGAAGTCAGTCCTATTGTATGGCTCTGAGACATGGAGAACAACAAAGACAACAACCAAAAAGCTACAGACTTTCATAAATGGGTGCTTGCGTAGAATAGAGGGATTAAAATGGTATGACAAGGTTACCAACGTGGAACTGATGACAAGAACTAGACAAGTGCCAGTGGAACAAGAGATGAGAAGAAGACGATGGAGATGGATAGGACACACACTGAGGAAACCTGTTGATAGCATTACAAGTCAGTCCTTGTTCTGGAACCCCCAGAAGCAGAGGTAGACCAAGAAGCACATGGAGAAAAGAGATGGAAACAGAAGTGAAAATGATAAGGAGAACGTGGAAAGAACTTGAGATGATGGCACGTGACAGGAGGACTTGGCATGTGTTTGTTGAAGGCCTATGCTCCTTTGGGAGTGGAGGGTTATGAATGAATGAATGAAATTGTTCTTTATTCGTGTTAAATTACAGATTGGCGCTCAGTCTGCTGTTTTTGAATAAGGGATAGTACAGACATATAGGAAAACGATCCGTTTAAATAATGTACGCGATTAATTTTTTTACTTTTCATTGTTCTTATCCGTCACCTCACTTCATCAAGCTCAGATCTCTAACACTTCACACCGTGTCACATAAATATTGGGTCAATCTGTTTGAAACGATTGGCATACATTCGGAATGAAGGCACAACACCCCTTCCGATTGGAGCCCTGCTTAACATCGTAACAAACAAATGCAAGGGAAGACAGGCAATATAACCTGACACTTTAGCCAAGTTAGAACACTGTGAAAATTCACTCGCGCCAAGAAGACAACCAGACCTTGCCAGAGTAAAGACTAAAATCAGCTTCCATTTATCGGCCCAGGAAAACGCTACCATTATTAGCAAAGAAAACCTGAATCTGAAACACGGAGTCAAAGTGGGAACTTATTGCTAAAGTAACAACACACCAGACCAAGTGTAAGAGGCCTCTACAAATGCCTTTATTTCTTTGAGCCAGCAGTCTGTGAGCCTAAAGATTGGCGTAAGTTGTACATTTTAAATTCTATATTTTGCCTCACTGACATGTGAACTAATATGTATATAGTGACATGTGAATATTAATATGTGAAAATTGCTAGTGGATGTCCAAGTCATTTGAAGCTGGCAACCTCAGCATATAGAATGACGATTTCATGAACCACCACTGCCAGGGTTTGTGACTGCTTTATTGCGAGTTTCTTATGAAGAACCAAGAGCAGAGGTAGTCCCAAGTTCCATATGGGGCAGGGAGGGAATGATGAAAGAAATGGTGTACATACTTGTTATATTATTAACCTTTTCAACCAGTGTAAATGTAAAACATATTCACTCTAAATGTAATGAAAGCTTCAACCTTTTTAACCAGTGTAAATGTAAAACATATTCACTCTAAATGTAATGAAAGTTCAACCTTTTCAACCAGTGTAAATGTAAAACATATGCACTCTAACTGTAATGAAAGTTTACAACCTTTTCAACCGATGTAAATGTAAACATATTCAAACTATTTTGTAAACATTTTCAACTAAAGTTAAATATAAAACTATTCATTTTAAATGTAAAGATAGTTTTTCGGCCACTAGGATTAAAATTAATTCTCAGAGAGGGTAAAAGTTCTGAGACAGATGGGATGGTGGAATGAAAAGAGGGGGGCACATACGTATGTGTCGGGAAACTCAATACTCAGAGGGTATTCGTTTCTCTTCTTTTGCTATACTAGTTGGTGGTACCAACTGAGGGTACTATTTCTAGAACAAGTGAGGGTATAAGCGGCCTGAAGTCGACGCAAGACACCTTCATCAGACGGGTCTTAGAGGCATGGGACCAGCTTTGCAGTTACTCCCTGATTCTACTCGGAACGTACTGCAACAATTAATCTTGACCAGGGACACGAGTGATCCAGTCATCTATCTGCAAATACCCAAACATCAGCGGGAGCAGAAACAACTATTGGCAGCTAAGTAAAACTTAAAAGCTGCCAAGTGAACTGTCCCTTTTCGAAAACCATAACATCGCTTACTTACTTATTCGTTCCTCTTCTACCGTGGGGTGTAGAGGTTTGTAAGAGAGGGCGCCATACTATTCAATCGGCTGTCTTCCTCGTGGCTTTGTTCCATTCTAGTCCTCGGTCCTTCAAAGATTGTCTAATGTTTTCCTCCAGCGGACTTTGGGTCGTCCTGGAGGTCTGAATCCATGGCTCTTAGTTTCCCATGCTTGTCGTGGTAGCCGATCTTTTCCTATTCTGAAGACATGGCCAAACCACCTCAGTTGAGACTGTTCTACTTGGGTCTGCAGGGGTTGGGTTTTTAGGCCTTGATGTATCGTCTGGTTGCGGACCATATCTCTTCTTGTTACTTCAACCACCGTCCTCAGATTCCTCATGTCTGAGGTTTGGATCTGGCTTTTGTGGGTTGTAGTCACTGCCCATGACTCGCATCCATATATCAAGACTGGGACATAGGTGGAGCAGTATGCAGCCATCTTCGTCTTCTTACCAACTTCTCTTTTGCTGAGGAATCCTCAATTTATGGCTTGAAAAGGTCTCCCAGCTGCCGCTCTTCGGGTACCCAACTCTTCTTTGATGCCTCCCTTCCGGTCTATGACAGCTCCAAGGTATTTAAAGTGGTCGACCTGCTCCAGGACCTGTTCTCTCAGCTTGATCTGATGTCTTCTTTCCTCTCGTGATATCACCATAGTTTTTTATTTCGAGCTGCTTATGATCATCCCTCTCTTCTCCAGCTCTTCCTTCCAGACGTGCAGGTTGGATTGAAGATGTGCCTCTGATTTAGCAATCAGGGCAACATCATCAGCAAATGCCAGCTCTGAAATACAGACCTGTCTCATCTTCCAGTACCCCACTGAATACTTTCCTGTCCTCTCCTTACATGCCTTGATGACATCGTCCATGAGGAGTATGAAAAGATAAGGTGACAGAATATCACCTTGTCTTACACCAGTAGAGCTACTCTGGGAAGGTTAAGGCGGCCGGCGTGATGCCGACCACATCACCCCTAGTGTGCCGACGGTCAAGATAATATGGGCCTAACACCATATTCCCAATATGCCTCAATGGGCGTGTAACGGGTTCCTTTACCTTACACCAGTGGTGGTCCTGAATTCTTCTGACTTATGGTTTCCTGTCCTCATATAATTTCTGCAAGCCTTGTAGAAGCTCTGTATAGCATGAATCAGAGGTGATGGAATGTTCTTCCTTGCCAAACAGTCCCAGAGTTTGTTCCAGGAGACCGTGTCAAATGCCTTTTCCAGATCTAAGAAGCAAAGATGGATCTCACTCTTATACTCAATAGCCTTTTCACTCAACTGTCTGAGTGTGAAGATTAGGTCTTGAGTACTTCGATTTGCTCGGAAGCCACACTGGACCTCAACCATTCCATAACATCACACTGTGATGAATACTTTTTTTTCTAAACAATTATTCATTATTTATCACTGTTAAACATAACTGATTATTAAATTTGTTACTAAAGTTGATTTCATCATTTTGAATGTACTACATCCGTATGTCTCAGACAATGTCTTAAATACACTCAAACAGAGCTTTAAATAATAATAAGATTAAATTCGCTGAATTAACTCAGCTGGGGGCTTGTACGAGCTAAAATAAGATTACGTAATCCTTCACAAAAGTAGACGGCACATACTAGAGTTAACGTGCGCAGGTAATGCAGCATTGTTCTCGCTTTCTTAATATCTTGTGAAACTACCTTGAGGTAGAAGCATCATTATCCTTCTATCTACAACTCTGCCAAGAGTAATCTTGTGCGAAGGTAGACACTTTTGAAGACCCACATTAGTTACTCTTGAGTTTGGCCACTGTTGGACCACTACTTCAGAGCTAAGGGAAGGCAACCCGTGACACACCCCTTCGGCAGAAACTGCTATGGGACTACCTTTTATGTCAATTCCTAAATGTAGTTTACGGTGGTCTCTGGGCAGACAAAGAAAGAATAATGTCGCGAAGCGTTTGGAGTATAGGTGTTAAAAACATATGCTTTATAGGGAGCTAGGGGAGCCGCGCTGGTGTAATGGTTACCAAACTGCGCTGGCGACCGGGTGACCCAGGCTCAAACCCGGGCGAGGACATTTGAAGTGTTTTCGTCGACCGGAATTTGGACTGGATTAACTCGAGCCCTGGCGAGAACATTTGAAGGGTGTCGTCGACCAGGGACTGGCGGCTCCTGAGCCGACCCATCTCTAATGGGTACGTCCGAAATCGGCGAGTATCTGCCTGAATGGCGAGGGATATCTGTCTCTGTACAAGAAAAAAAGGGATACTCACGTAAAAATCAGTCTCAGGTTAGACATACTAACCTGAGATTTCGCCTCGAGTAATAGCGGGCGTACGAAAAAAAAAATAAAAAAAATATGGAGCTAGGCTGCTTGTTTGTGCTGTTTTGGGTATGTGAGCTTGTTGAGCTAAAAGTAAATCTGGTGTGATTTCTACATGAAGTAGCTTGGTTGTGCGTGAGCGATGCTAAACTTTTGTGCTCACTGAACTGAAAGTTCAAGCAATTGAGGTGTGGTTAAGGCGCCGGACGAGGGTGGTTGAATAAGTTCATAGACACTTGCATTTTAGACGACGAACAACTCAGACGTGCGGGGAAGTCAGCGAAGGACTATTAAAAGAAGTGAGAAAATGAATGATGTTGGAGACACTCGGTTGTTTTTCCCAGTGAAGAAGCATGTACAGCGCAAATAACGCTGTGAAACCCAACGCCCTAATATCTGGCCTTTGGCTAGGATCATGTGTCTAGACACAGGGACCGGTACAGTGACATTCATGTGTCATTAGGTCCCTTGTGTGAGAACACAGAGGATCACTACAGTGACACAGTTTGTCATTGGGTCTTCTTGTGTTGGGACATGTGGTCTTGACCAGGGCCGGGTTTGGGCGGGTACTAATGCGACCTCATGCGAGGAAAAAATATGCGACCTCAAGCGAGGAAAAAAAATGTATCAGAGCAGTGTGGTTTTACGATTGTCCAGAGTCAACGAAGTGGCAACAAGGTTAACGCGATTATATCTGATTAGTGGTTCATGCATTCTTCCTATAATCGTGATGTTTATCGCAAAAGCTGCTGCGGTTGTAAGGTAATGTAAAGGATTCCGTTACACGCCTATTGAGGCATATTGGGAATATAGCCTATATTTTCTTGACCATCGGCACACTAGGGGTGATGTGATCAGCATCACGCCGGCCGCCTTAACCTTCCCAGAGTTCATGATGCTGCGTCGACCCCGGAGCCTTTGCGGTCTACAAAAATTCCTACCTCAACTGGGGATCGAATCATGGACCACCGAGATAGGAAACCAGTGCACTAACCACTGAGCTACCGCGTCTCTCACGGTTGTAATAGTGTTAATAGTAAATGAGTGTATTGATGCATTGTCAGCGAGTTTTACTTACTGACACTTTGGATGTTCATACTATATTTTCAGACATATACCTTGTTTCCTTCAGAATCTTGTACAGGTTTCTGCTGTATAAAGTATTCTTCTTCTTCTTCTTCGTTCGTCCTGAAAAGGACGCTGGTAGCGTTGTGTCCGTTTACAGCGAAGCTGCGATATTTGCGCCTTTCGGCCGACACATCCGATTTCAGCACGGCATTTTTTGGGACCGGGTTAGCCTTCCCTCTTCGATCCCTACTCACCCAGCCAGACTGCAGTGATGCAGCCTGTTTCCAGGACCACCACTTGGAGGTGGAGGTGGGTCTTGGTCAGCTCTGGTTCGCTGACCCTGACGCAAGCAGTCTACCTATGGGTCGCTGATCAACGAGCGTTGAATTCAATCATTTATTCTTAAAATTTTAGGTTGTGTCTTTGTCGTGTTCACCCCTTCCCTACATATTTTTATGTAGCATGTGTCTATACACAGTCGTTGTCATTGTACAAGTCAAGAAATACATGGCACATTCTATACGACACGAGCAAACTGTTTAAACGATGAATAAACATCTATCTAAATAAGTAAGTAATCTAAAGTTTATAAGCAAAAACCGTCTCATCCTCTGGCACATATTACGGGCAAAGAGTTCGGAGGGGGGGGGGGGGGGGGGGGGGGGGGGGGGGGGGGGGGGGGGGGGGGGGGGGGGGGGGGGGGGGGGGGGGGGGGGGGGGGGGGGGGGGGGGGGGTGGGGGGGGGGGGGTTGCAAATACCCCGAAGTTCCCTACTCTAAATGCTCTCCTGCAATTAAGTATATAAACATGAACTAGTATATGGTTTATTAGTGTGTGTGTGTATGTATGTGTATATATATATATATATATATATATATATATATATATATATATATATATATATATATATATATATATATATATATATATATATATATATATATATATATATATATATATATATATATATACGAGGGTCGTTCAAGTCAAACCGGGACTTTTGTTTGTACAAACTAAAAGAACAAATTTGTAGGAGTCAAATTACCATTTATTTTTCGATATAATCCCCTGCAACATTTATACACTTATCCCAGCGTTTAATTAATGCTTGAAAAGCTTTAGCGTAGAAAGATATGTCAGTACTCCTGAACCATCGTAGGACATTGCTTCACTTCGTCATCAGTGCTAAAATGCTGACCTCCCAGGAACTCTTTCAGGGGTCCAAACAGGTGGAAGTCGCTCAGAGCGATGTCTGGACTGTAAGGGGAATGTGGCAATACCTCCCACCCGAGTTGCTGTAATTTGCACGTGGTGCGGTGAGCGGTATGTGGTCGTGCGTTATCCTGTAGAAACAGGACGCCTTTTCTTATCAAACCAGGCCGTTTTTTCCGCAGATGGTTATGCACATCACTTAGAATGCGACAGTACTCTTCACTGTTGATAGTGGCACCACGGGGTAGAAAATCCACGTGAATAATGCCACATTTGTCCCAGAAAACACTCGCCATCACTTTCCCAGCAGACGCAATTTTCCGAAATTTTTTGGGTGGTGGTGAGTCCAAATGCTTCCACTGCATGGATGCTCGTTTTGATTCCGGAGTGAAATGATGCACCCAGGTTTCATCACACGTAATGAAGCGATTCAGAAAATTCTGGCCTTCCCTGCCAAAACGATCCTTCAACTCAGTGCAGACTTGAACTCTTCTCTGCCGGTCAAAAGCGGAAAGCTGTCTTGGCACCCAACGTGCACTAACTCTGTTGTCCGCCATTTTCATTATCTATCAGGGACTGACCCGTGACGCGTACACCACCTAACGGTAATAACGGTAACGGTAATACGAGTAGGTCACACTTGTTACTTACTACTGTCAGTAGTACCACCACGCTAGCATTCCTTCCTGTACTTCCAGAACAAAAAGTCCCGGTTTGACTTGAACGACCCTCGTATATATATATATATATATATATATATATATATATATATATATATATATATATATATATATATATATATATATATATATATATATATATATATATATATATATCAGAGAGAGAGAGACACGTGCACCGGATGTTTGTACATCCAGAGAGAGAGAGAGACGCACACGGATCTGCTCATGTATAAATGAGGACACAATGAGTTGATTTCCCACATTCCCTCTTGGCTTTCTCTTTTAATCGTACACTATTGCCGTGCGACACGGCTATTGTCGCTTAACGAACTACCATTGATCGCGCCGGAGATTGATTGCCGGAAAAGGCACAATGAGGATACGGTGAAAGAAAACAGTGTATAGAGAGTCTGCTGTTATTACCTTCATTCTTTTCTTCTTTTTTTAAGCGTTAGTTGAGTTTACAACACAAACTTCCACACTGGTCTCATATTTATTGAGGTGCTTAGCTGTCACCTGAAGATAAAAAAGCGCGTAATGCAGCAGGAACTATTAATATTGCAGCAGTAAAAATAGAACTAATAATACGGTCAATAATACAAAAGGCACTGCGGAGCGTTCATTGTTGCCGTAGGACATCAGAATCTTCAACTCAAATGTCAAGGCTGTCCTAATGTATGGCTCTGAAACATGGATAAGAACAAATATGACTACGGAGAAGATATATACTTTCATATATGGGTTGCTTGTGGAGAAAAGACGGGTTAAATTGGTATGGCACGATCATCAACCTGGAAGTGATGACAAGAGCCAGAAAGGTGCTAGCGTGGAATAAGAGTGAGACGAGGACGCTGTCACTGGACAGGAAAAACACTGCAGAGAATTTTGTGAATAATAACTAAAGCTAATCTGCATTTTTCCCCCACGAATCTTACTAAATTGTTCCATTAAAGTTTAATTAAATTTTGCGGTTAGTGGGGGGTGTGCGCATGTCAAACCGCTCGCCCCAGGAAGCCTGCCCTGTCTACGTGAGAGGAGTTCAACGAGTAGGCCTACACAGCATACTTCTTTATTTTACTGTATCATACCTTTTTTAGCTGCAGATAACAGTTCATTAAAATGTAATATACGAGCGGGGCACCACGGTAAGGCAAAACTCTCATCCGAGCCTATTGTAAGTTTGGGAAACACTGTTATGGAATATTGCAAATGTATGTTGATGTTATGATTGTTATGCAATGTTAATTATAAAGGAAGCAGAATTAAAACAAATCAATAGATACAAAAATCATCGGCACGTTAATAACATGGGGTTGCAAATGCATCTCAGAAGTGAAGAGCAGAATAGTCCAGGTAAAACCAGAGCCCATGAAATGAAAAGTATTTTATGCAATAATTCTTTGTCAAAGGAAGTAAAAAAAATTCTTAATTATATGGAACCAATCCTGACATACGGCAGTGAAGCATGGGCAATTAGTAAACAAGACGGAAAAGCACTAGAGGCCACAGGGATATGGTTTTACACAAAAAGTAAGAAGAGGCGCAGATGTGGGAAGTGATCATCACCTAGTAGTAGCAAGACTGAAGGTGAAACTCAGAGCTGCTGGACCAGTTGCAGTCAAACAGAAAAGATATAACATCACGAAACTTAAGGACCCCCTCACCAGAAAAGCGTTCATGGTCGACGTAAAGAGACGATATCTGATTACCAAAAGCCAGGAAAGAACAGAGACCGACGATGTGGACCAGAAATTCAACACCATCTCAACAATATACAAAGAAAGCAGCAAGTCATGCTTGGGATTCCAGGAAAGAAAGAGCCAAGACTGACAGCTAAAAAGAGTAACGAGGATGTCCTGAAAGAGGCCAATGCAAACAGGAAGCTTGTTGCTCGTGTCAGACGGGAGCAATCCACTATCTTTAGGCATGTTATGATAATAAAGGTTTACTATATCGTGACAACAGAAAAGACTGACGGAAAACGAGACAAAAGGACGACAAAGAGAGAAGATAATGTACAGTGTGACCTCATGGATGGGAAGATGTCATCAACAAGAATTGATACATAGTGGACTGCTGGAGACATGAAGTTGTGGAGAGGCATGATCGCCTACACCACCAGATAGGGACTTGAAGAAGAAAAGATGCTATTTACAATTAACACTTAAATGTATGTTACAGTAAACGGATACAGTATAAAATATAAGATACGTTTAAAAAAAGGCTAAATGTTAAACGAACCAGCTCGCCCAATTTCCAACCCACTAATATGAAATTAATTCCTTCATTCGTTCCCCCATATTTCCGTCTATATGTATGTTTGGTTATCAAAATACGCCGTGACAAAAATAAAATACGTTAGACCTACCTGAAAAATTATAATATTAATCCGTGTCCAACACACGCCTACTCCTGATGCAACCGACAAGTATATCTTTTCAGTCACCTGGATTCCCGCAGACTAGTTAATCCCTAGTGCTTCCTTCGCGACCAGAATCGAACTAGCACTTCCCAGTTTCACAGCAGCTGACATATTTTCTCGACGACACAGCATTCAAGAACCGAACACAGGCGGTAACCGTCACTCGCTTTCAAAGCCCACGGCACAATCTTCTGCCGTTTACTACGGCAGCCGACAGAGTTGAGTCCCGTACGTGGTGTTGACACTGGCTCTTGGTGCTTAACTTAGTTCATACCCGCCGTGTGTCACGGAGTTCTGCATTCAACCAGCAGCGTCGCGATGGACCAGACAAGTTAGGTGAGCTGAACTCACACACGACGTGTCGCGATGACTGTCGTTAACCTTAACACATCGGACAAATACTGCACACATTACATTACAACACTGTGACGTTAAATTCATTATTTGCTTACCTTATGTGCGTGTTAATGGACGTGTGTGCAAATATATGTTTGTGCTACGTGCGTAGATTCATATTTTTTCCATGTTGTCCCGGGGTCTCTAAGGAAACAAAGAATATACCTACTTCTCCCTCAAGCATGACGTAAGAGGCGACTAATATGAGACTGCGTGCGCATGGGGCTGGAAACCTCATAATGTAAAAAAAAAAAATTTTTTAGAGTTAAATCATTCAGCACCTACTCCTGCTGTTTGATTGTTCCTAGCTTTAACCAGGAACTTAAAAACAAGCTTTGTTATTTAATTTCTCCTTTTGATTTTCGTTGTTTGTTGAATTTATTGTACATAGATGTTTCTGTCTTTCTGGATTTTTATTTTTACTTGCTTGTTTCACCTCGCATCACATGTGTTGTTGTTTTTTTTTCTCATTTGTATGTATTTCTTATCTTATCTCTCTTTCTCATCATCTTACGTGTTTGCAGTGTAGATAGTATTTTTCTTTAGCCTGTCTATATTTCTTGCCTTTGTTGCCTGTTTGTAATTGTGGCTGCCGAAGAGTGAACCCCGAAACACATCTTCATTAGGCGAAGTACGTTGCACTGTTTCGTTAAGCATGTAGCCCAGTGCATCCGATTTCAACAGGTGTTTCTGTATGGTCGCCTTCCTTAGCCCTTGACTGTCCCCAGCCGACCTGCAAGGCAGCAGGTGGTTTAAAATTAGAGTTTTCCTTCTCCTAGAGACGAACTGCCTTCCAAGGCTTACGATCTACCCGAGATTTAACCCATGCCTGGGAATTTGGGTTGGTGCTGGCCAGAGCATGGCCCACTCGCCGGTGGGTACTGCGCCTACACCGCAAGGGTCCGAAACTACTCCCGACAGACGACAAACAGTGAAGACTGAGGCAAGAAAGCATTTAACCCATGAAGCGGGGGTGGATTGGTGCAGACCAGAGCTTGTACCACTCGCCGGTGGGTTCTGCATCTACACCTATAGGGTTCCACCTACTCCTCAGACCATTTAGTCTGGCCCCTCACTAGTAGCTATCTTGTCAGTGAAAAGTCAAAGTAACGCTTTTTTTTCGGCCCAATGACTGCAAGATCTGGCAAAGCGGAATTTGGCCCAAGGAATGGAAAAGATCAATTTACATACACTTGCCAAAAAAGGGCAACCTGAAACTGTGCACAAACTACAGAACTATAGCTCTTATAAGCCATGCCAGCAAAATACTATTACAAATCATAATGAAAAGGATGCAACAAAAGCTAGAAACAGAAATAAATGAAGTACAGGCGGGTTTTCGACCAGGTAGAGGCACTAGAGATCATATATTCAACATGAGGATCATCATAGAAAAGTGTAGAGAATTCAACGTTGACCTACATACTTGTTTCATTGATTACACCAAGGCTTTCGATTGTGTACAACATCAACAGTTATGGGCTATTATGAAAAATATGGGATTTCCAAACCACCTTATACAACTCATCGCACTGCTGTACCAAGAACAACAGGCAGCCGTAAGAATAGAAGGGGAAACATCAGAATGGTTTGAAGTACAGAAAGGAGTAAGACAAGGCTGTACCCTTTCCCCTTACCTGTTTAACATTTATGCCAAGAATATCATGAGAAATGTAAGAGATGACCAAGAACACACAGAGTTTGACTCATTTAACATCGGCGGGTACCAGATCCCGGAAATCAGATATGCTGACGACACAGTCCTCCTATCGACCAACCCAGAAGGACTTGAACAATTACTTCTGTCCACCAAAAAACACAGCGAGGCCCAGAATCTATACCTAAACACAAAGAAGACTAAAGTATGGACAACAGACAAAGTAAAGACCAAACCAGAAATTGAAATTGATAACGAAGAACTGGAAAGTGTTAATGAATTCGAATACTTAGGATCAATCATCAACAGCTCTGGTGACTGTGCAGTAGAAATTAAAAGAAGACTTGCAATTGCTTCACATAGACTAATACAGATGAAAAACCTATGGCAAGGCACAAGCAAAGAAACAAAGTTACAGCTGATCAGAGCATGTATATTCCCAGTGGCAACATACGGCTGCGAGACTTGGACACTCAATAAAACAGTTGCAAAAAAGATTACATCATTTGAAATGAAATGCTACAGAAGGATGTTGAGAATACCCTGGACAGAAAAAAAAGACCAACAGAGAAGTACTGCACTCACTAAACGTACAGGAACATTGGCTCCTAAATACCATCGCAATAAGGAAGCTGAAATTTTTCGGTCATATAAAAAGACATAATAGCCTGGAAAAAACAGTGATGGAAGGCATGGTTCCTGGAAAAAGGGGAAGGGGTCGACCTAGACGACGGTGGACCCAGGACATCACAGAGAGTCTGAACTTGTCTTTGGCTGATGCAGGTCGACTTGCCCAGAATCGTGATGCGTTCAGAGCAGCTGTAATGGAGACAACGTTCTGGAAAGAATACGTCACATGATGATGAATGACATGTCATTGCGAGGCTGGGGAGCCTGTGGACTTTCCTTCCAACCCGGTCAGGAGCTTCGCTCCTTCCCATCCACAGAGGGTTTATCTCAGGAGCCGTTCAGGTTATTCAGTCAAAATCTCGGTCGATGACACTGCTTCAAATGCCCACGCCCGGACTTGAACCTTGAACACTTGATCGCCAGCGCGATGTGGTAACCATTACACTAGCGCGGTAAGAGTAACACTTCACAGACTATGTCAGCAATACAAAAGAGTCGTGATACAGTGGATCCCTTCTCACTGCAACATCGCTGGAAATGAAGAGGCTGACAGATTGGAAACGTTCCGTGTTTCATGTGGACCGTTAATTTGTAAAATTGATTCCTGTCGTAAATTTAGATAGGTTTAAAAGATATTTATGGTCACGCCTGAGTAGAGTGGATGGTGATAGTACGTGAGAAATAAAGGTGTGAGAAATAGATTTCACGAGTGAATAGTTTAAGGAGAAGATCTGTCTCTGGAATGAGTAGTTTCTCTAGTCCAGCCTATCTATACGACTATCTTTTAGTACACGACAATCTTGCCCCTCCCTATACATGTAAATATAAGTTTAACTACACACACACTCAACTATATGACGACAAGACACACAAACGTGAAAAAACTACGGTTAATTGGTTATGGGTCTGACCAACACACAAAGTTAAGTTTCTTTTGTTGTTTATTATCATTTAAACTTTACAACATCGAATATCTAAAGAATGATCAAATAAAATCAGAATTACATACATAGGAAAATAACAGAATACATGTGCCCTCCCCTTATTGAGAAAAAGAACCCAACAAGTTAACAACCCCAAAGGTCAAAGGTTAACACTATGTTACAGAATAGACAGTAAAGAAAACAAAGTTCCTACTAAATGCTACCAAGTAAAGTAAACAATTTTGAGCAAAAAAATCAAAGATGGTACAGTGCTTGTAACAAAGGAAAATACTCACTCTCTCTGTCATACGTGGCTACTCACTCGCTCCTTACCTACTCTTGGTGATATTCCCTTGGAAATACAATTATCCTGAATATAAATTTGCCAGTGTTTTTATCTTCCAAATTGGCCCCAGTCCATCCTTTAGTAAATAAGATTAACAGGCCTAAATTGGTAGTTTATTCCTGGATGGACAATTGTCACTTCGAATAGTTAGCGTAGAAAACCGAGATCTTGGGGTCACAGTGTGACAGTACGGCCAACACTAACGCAAGTTTACACGTTAGTATTAGAAATAAAGTCTAACAGACCGAAGTACTTGAATAGACTAGCAAGTATAAGCACTAGTCAAGATAAGATAACTCTTAGAAATTAATAGTTAGCTCCCCTTAATTAATAGGTGAAGACCTAGGCATTGTTGACACTTGAGTGAGTGTGTAAAGAAAGCTTTGCACGGGCTCGAGTACTTTTATAAGAAGAGTTGAGAACTAGCTTCCGAGTGAGATACATCAGTCTTGCAGATCGGTGAGTTTTCCTTGTTAGAAGTTGAGAACTATCCCTTTCTGCAAGTGGAACCTTTTCACACGACTAAGTCAAGATATTATGTTGGAAGAATTGTTTACGGTTTGTACCTCTCGTTACGTTACGTGAACATTTTGATAACTTTTATCTATGAAATTACAAAGAGTCAGTAGAAGCCACCATTGTTTACAAATGACACGGGACAGTATTTCATTGATGCAGTCGTTTTATACAAGGAACAATGCTCTTTTTTATTGTGAACGTTCTGACCGTCAGTAGTCAGGCTATTGAGTTGTGTCAACTATATGAACCTTGTAGTCCAGTTGGACTTATAAATAAACAGATTGTTTTATAAAACTAAAGAGTCATTGGATATACACGTTGTAGTGTAAGGTATCAAGGAGAATAGATAACGTGACAGCCTGTGGTGAGTAAAAAGAACTTGGGTTGCATCATCTTTCCTTCGGGTACTAACAGCTCTGGTGGTAACCAGTTACACTCGAGAGATTTCTCACAACGATCACCAAATCCTAGCAACTTGTCTCATAATACAAAATGGTGACATATGATTTATGAATGTTATCTAACGGCCATTTGAGATCAAAACTTCTCTCCCCTTGTCACAGCAGGAACAGAGGAAAAATACTTCCAGTATTGGGAAACATCTGATTGCTAAGAAAACTGTTACTTATGATGATGATGGTAATCCTATCGGCAAGCTCTATGTTGAATGCCGATTATGAAACAGCGTAACTTTCTGGATAAATGTGACTGTCAAAAGTCAGATAGTGTTATTATTTCATACACAACCCCCACAGGCTGATAAATTGGAAAAATATCTGGGTATTGATAAGTTCAGTTAAATTTACACGTTAAATGTTTCTGGTATATCTTTGGCCAATCCTGTTCACAAATGAACTAGGGGATGCATAAGCCAAGGAAAGACAACATTAAACATTCAGTAAATGAAGAAAAGGACCAAAATAGACCGCTGGCCGCTCTTGGTCAGGTCTGCTTAGGAATAAAGAAACATTTATGGAAAAAAATGTTACATTATATCTCTACATATATGTACACAGACGGGGACAAGACGATCTCTTATCCACTCCGTCAGTCCTGATTAAATTTAAAAGGCATATGGTGTCTCTAGTCTATTCCTATCCGGTCAGCTTTCGCTAGCGCGGCGTCTCTAGGTCGGGTGAAGGTATGCGCTTTCCCCGCCCCTGGCTCGCGCTAACGATCACCGTGCAATGTCTATTATTATTTACGTATCCATACGCGCACTTAACAAATATCGCCTGTCATTAATAGCTATTAGATTGTCGGCGTCTGTTTGTTTAGTCGCATGATATTAAATAATAGTCACTTTTAATAACTACACAAAATGAAATAAACGTGAATTCTTTTGTCCCTAGCAGTCGCGCCTAGCATATTAATTAGTCTGCTAAACATCTCTTCTTGTGTTAGAAAGCGGGTGGTAAAATTCACATTAAACTGTTATTATTTCACTGCTCTTAACAGCTAGAACTTTAAGTGAATTATACTGGTAAAACATAACACATTAAGTCACGTAAATGCTAATTTCTATTACCACAAATCAGAAATGAAACGATCCCCACGAAATTCTATTAACACATCTTCCACAATGGTTCTAGATACGTGCTTAGACTATCCAAAATTCTTAGCGACAACTGATGGCTGGTTTGGGAAGACAGTTTATATTTCATCATGGTATTATGATCTCTAGAGGATGTTAAGTTTCACACTATTATGCATAGCAGAGAATCAGAAACCTAAATTCCCAAGATAAAAGGTTTTCACGGTCGCTCTGTCGGGCGTTGCTAATCGACAACAGAAACTTAAAACCGTGTAACGGGTTCTCGTAGATTTAACCCGCTTCTGGAGATCACAGAGTTAACTCCCCCTGAGTGTACGAACATCAAAGGGTACTCGGGAAAATATTTCTGCCCGAGCGTCTCACTTCAAAAGGTCCGGTGTTATTCACGCGTGGTCTGTCTGATATCCGATGATTGACAGATCAGCTCGCGTGAGAAACTCTGATAAACAAACCAGATTCGCTCCCTGTTATGACTGGCAGGTCGCGGAAGTTGGTAAACAACTTCTTTTGTTTACGTTCAGGGAAAAGAGGTGTGGATAAAAAGTGAGTAAACACAGGCTGAGAAATGCATGGTTTTGCTAGCGAATCATAGAACGCTAACGAGGTCACGAAAGACTGCCAGATACTGTAGGCTATATTTCCATTAAACGTCACAATTCCATACCATTTTCTTTTTTAATATATATATATATATATATAGATATTTTGTTTATTGCTGCAGAAACCACTGCTACAAGACGAAATGTGGGCTTTGGAACAGGCTTCCTCCAGGGGCGCCTACGGCAGTGTGGACCTCATGCTCCATAAGCAGCGAAACGACGATGTTGATGATATTAGAAGGTGGAGGGGGGGGGGGGGGGTGGAACCGAATATAGGTAATGCGTCTATACTGGAACTATGTTACAGCCTCAAGGCCTACGTCAAGGACAAGGAAAAAAAAAACAAGATAAAGAAAGTGAAAAATAAGTTAAATACATAACAATGAATACAAATGACACGACCCTTGTCACAACACCTTAAACAACAAATTAAAAATAAAAGACAAAAATATATGTAGGAATTCCGAAACGGTACTTGACATATAACTTCAGCGACATATGGCAATTATGTAGCTATGTTTTTCGACATTAGATTCATACTGCTAAGTACCTGGTATGTCTTTATCGTTGGGAGCGTTCAAAAAACACGAAGATCTAAAGAACACACGATGCCCTCAGGTTAAATTATAATTACCGTATTTCCCGATATATATGACACACTTTTCACCCCTCCAGAAATCTCTCTTAAAAAAAAAAAAAACATCCTGCGTCTTATACGATAATGATCATGATTATTATCAACAAACAAGCATGATGTTATCTTTTGTAATTAAACTTTCAGATGATTACAGTATTTTGGGTTGCGAATGATAAGGTATTATAAACCAGTCATATGTGCAATAAAATACTGTTTTCTAAAGTAGAATTCAAAGTCTGTGCATGTGCAATAAAATGCTGTTATCTAAAATAGAATTCAAAGTCTGTGATGTGTGCAATAAAATGCTTTTATCTGAAGTGGAATTCAAAATCTGTGATATGTGCAATAAAATGCTTTTATGTATAATTATGCTTTTTTTTGCATTCTTATTTTGATATCATTGTCCCTCCAACTGTGTTTTTATTGCTGCCAAGATATGTGTATGATTCTTCTGTATGAGCATTACAATAAATAAGTTGTTCTAATCCATTATTATTTTTCTTGTAACTCGTTCATATATAGCTGCGTCGTATATGCTGGGAAATACGGTAAACGTGGGTATGGGGAGAAAGAATATTTAGATACTGTAAAGTTGAATAGTGCCAAACCGGTTTTCTTCAAATGTTTCTTCTGAAAAGATGTTTGGATGACGTCGGCATAATTTAAGTGTAGAGTGCAGAGATTTATGTTTAAACGATTCCCTCTCCTCCCACCTCCCCAGGTTGTAAGGGTCGGTAACCGTGGATGATTCTAACTTAATATTAATGACAGCTGTGCTGATACATGCTTTCTTGTTTACATACAAGAGCGCATATTCATGTATTTTAACAGTTTAAAAAAAAATATCTTTTTCACGCATGCATACATACATTCAGACATATATGGACAAAAGAGCGGAAATACACTTTTATTTTAACTTATTTTTGCTGGGGTTTTTTTTTCATGCATGTATACATCATACATATACATACATAATAATAGTACCCCCTTCAGTCATAACTAACTATGGAAATACGCCCCTGAGGTGATAACCCTCAGCTGATCTCCCCTGTGACGAGACGATTCGCCTGTCTACATTTTTTGTCTACTAATTTGCTATACCATTTAGTCCTTTACTTTGAGGGACGAATTCTCTTCAGTTCTAACGATATCCGAAAAAACGTCTACAGTACTGCTTTTTAAATCTCACACACTCCCTCTTCATTCCTTCCATTCCTCACTCTCTCTCCTTTTCTGTAGAACGTATACATTTTTGCCATGCCTGGGGCGATCAAAGAAATTCTATGTCTTTGAATCAGACCATGACAAGGAACTGGCCATAATTACTTATGACCCCCGCTAAGTCACCGGCCAGAGGGGCGGGTTAATTTATGAGGCCAGGGCATGGCTTGACAGCTGACTGTTGCGCAAGAATGTCGCAACGTATTCTGTGTACTTTATATTTTTCTTATGCAAGGGAAATAACCCGTGTAATTGTATGTCACTTTTACTTACAACAGTTTTGGTTTCTTGATGGCATTCGGTTGCCGATAAGTTTGTTTGAGCGATCTTAAGTCATGTCCATGTATGGAGCGATCTTGAGTCATGTCCATGTATGGAGCGCTCGGGCCCACTTTTCTTAGAAACATTTGGCAACTTGCGATGTTTCGGATTCCTATCCTTTTAAGGCTCGAATTTTTTGGGTGTTGTAATAAAAGGTACTAGCTTCGTATATTATCTGAACTGTATTCGAATCGCGCGTTTCTGCGCATGTCTAAGTTTTTGGTGGTTGTCTGAACGGGTTTGCGCCCGCAGTGTTATGCAGATTCGTTTGAGAGCAAGACGCCTTTTGCCAGCGTCTGTGCTTATTCTATCAGGAAATGGAGTCCTCTATATATTGTTTGTTCCTCTGAGATAATATCTCTTTTGTGATTCGTAGCGTCTGGAGGCGTGTGGGTTATGTGGTTTATTTCCTGAAGAAAAGATAATTACATTTTGAATAACATTATCGCCATCTTTGAAGATTGACATTTTTGTAGCCTGCTTATTGAAGAGTCTACGTTATGAAAAGTTTCTCAGCTCACGAATCACGCACGTTGTTATGCATCGGGTTGATGCATGTCCTAAGGACTATTACTTGTTGAACTCTGCTGTTTGGTCTAGGTTTGATACCTTGGTTGACTAAAGGAACTTAGAGGACATTGTTTATGTACTTCAGAAGATATGCCTGTCTTGCTGGGGTCAGAACAAGGAGAGTGGATTTGATCTCCTACGCATATATATTCCGGCTATTATAGAAAGGGATGGAGGTTTCCACCTGACTACATTTGCAGCCGCTTATGATGTAATGATACTCATATGATTCACCATTATTATGATGCTGTCTGCTGTCCAGTGTTGTACTGACTATGTCGATGTAATGATGACTGTTCTACAGTACATGCGATGTACCTGCATATTAATGTCTACGCACCTTGTCATTGTGGCGTCCCAATAAACGATGGAAACGTCACTAGCTGTTATAAGATTCAGTGACTTTCTACGTCGTGAGTTGATGTGACGTCCCTGTTGGGAACTGTACCTGTTTGACTACATATCTACAACATATACACAAACCAGACCAAAGACACCATTCTTCTCCGCCTTCATCATCCCTGGTGTCTAGGGGGTGATACTCTACACTTCAAGTGCCAGCATTGCAACACTCTACATACTTTGGCAAGAAGTTAGAAATAGACACTTTCAACATTTGGTGGCCAATGTGGGGATCGAACCCACGACATTCGCGTTATCACCCAATGTCTAATGGGTTAGTTGAGCGTTTGAATAGAACACTCAAGACTTTGCTTGGTAAGATAACGGAAGATCATCCTCAAGATTGGGACAGGGTTTTACCCGCGGCTCTCTTTGCTTATAGAGAGGTCCCAAACGAACACACATGATTTTCTCCCTTTGAACTTGTCTTTGGCGCGCGTCCGCGCGGTCCTATGTCTTTACTACACGATCTCATCACTGCCGATGATATTAGCGATGACACTCAATCCTCATATGAGTATGTCATTGCTCTTAGGCAAAAGATCATTGAGGCATGCAAACTGGCAACTGCTTCATCAGAAATTGCTAAAGAAAAGGCAAGGCAGTTTGCTAATAAGAATAGATGTCTACGACAACTTTGTCCAGGTGACAAAGCATTCGTCCTACTCCCCAGTAGGGAAAATAGACTTCTTATTGCATGGAAAGGTCCGTATGCAATAGTCTCACGAATTTCCGATGTTGACTATGTGGTCGATATTGATGGAAAGCATAAAACTTTCCATATCAACATGCTGACGGAATTTCATGAGCGCCCAGACTATTTGCTGCCTATTTTCCAGGCAACGGACGATTCTTCTGTACCTCATGGTCATTACTCATCCCTGTCTGTCATACAGGATGAGGAATCTATTTTTTCTGATGTCAATCTTCCTCTTCCAGTGGTTCCACTACATTCCATGGAATCTTGGAAAACCGTTTCCGTTTCTCCTAATCTTTCCGTTGAAGAACATCGACAAGCCTCATCGATGTTACAAACATTTCAGGATGTTCTCACTGACATTCCTGGACACACAGATGTCATAGAACATGACATAATTCTTACCCACAATAATCCAATTAGGGTTAGGCCGTATCCTATTCCTATACACTTTCAGTCGCAAGTGGAAAAGGAATTGGATGAAATGATTCAATTAAACATAATTGAACCATCGACTTCACCGTATTCTTCTTCCATGGTTATTGTCCGGAAGAAAGACAAGAACATACGAATTTGCGTTGATTATCGCAAATTGAATCAAGTCACAAAGTTCGATGCTGAACCGATGCCTTTACTAGAAGATCTACTTATTAGACTTTCTAATTCTAGATTCTTCACTAAACTTGACTTGTCTAAAGGTTATTGGCAAGTGCCTTTAGCAGATCATGCCAAACCTCTTACTGCTTTCTCAACACCTAGGGGTCTATTTCAATGGAATGTTATGCCTTTCGGTCTTATGAACGCCCCTGCTACTTTCGTTCGCATGATGCGTCGAATTCTTTCTCATCGTTCAGATGTCATCGCATACTTAGATGATATCTGTCTCTTCAGTGATTCCTGGGAAGATCACTATTTGGGTTTATATGACTTACTGTCCACTCTACGTGAGTATAATTTGACAGCAAAACCCTCTAAAGCCTATGTTGGTTTTGGTGAAATCTCTTTCCTGGGTCATCGTGTTGGTCATGGTCTCTTGAAGACAGAAGACCACAATACTTCAAAAATATTGAACATCTCTGTACCTAAGACGAAGAAACAAGTCCGTAGTCTCTTGGGTTTAATTCAATTTTATGGGAGATTCATTCCGAATCTATCTTCGATCATGGCACCTCTCTCAACGTTGTTGAAGAAAGGATCGCCTAATCTGGTTCGTTGGTCTCAAGAATGTCAATCTTCCTTAGACCAGATTAAGAATATATTTTCATCTCCTCCCATCCTAAGATTACCTACTCTTGATAGGACTTTTGTTCTTCGAAGTGATGCTTCATCCACTGGGATCGGAGCAGCACTTATGCAGGAATATTCAGAAACTCTGCATCCGGTTATGTACATTTCTAGAAAACTAAATGCGGCAGAGAGGAACTACTCGGTTTTAGACCGTGAATTGTTGGCTATGGTTTGGGCAATTCTCAAACTACAAAGATTCCTCCTGGGCGCACATTTCATTCTAGAAACTGATCAAAAAGCTCTTACAGCTATTCAGACTAAGAACTTGAAGAGTTCGAGATCCACTCGATATGCTATTGCTCTTCAACCTCTTCACTTCCCGGTACGAGCTATCCGTGGTTCGGATAATGTGATGGCTGACATTCTGTCTAGATGCCCACATGATTCCAACTAATACTTCTGTCCTATTTTTCTAGATATACTACAGAGTCATAACACACCTATATTGCTACAATACATTAGCACATCTGTCCTCACTTTATGTGAACACATAATATTGTACTTTGTTATCATCTTTTTCTGTTACCTTCTTTAATAACAAAGGAAGGCTGAGTAGACAATATAAGGGCCGAAAATTCACTCGGCCACAGTTATTAATAATAATGTATTGTATATTATGAAACATAATACTTGTTAAATAGCATTATATTGGTTGTATTTTCTCAGCATGTCATTGATGGTCTGAGAAGTTACCTTACTGTTGTCAAGCATGAAGAGTTCTAAATTGTGTACTTACCTTTGGAACGACAGAAGATGTGTCCTGGATCTTCATGTAGTTTAATTTCATTATGTACTGATAATATTACGTGTACTATTTAATATTTACTATCAGATGTGTACATCCATTTTAAAGCGGTATTAGAATATGACACCGCTATTTGATTACGATTGTATTACACGTGCATATGTATATTGTATTTACATGCTAGCGTAGTGTGTGTTGGTGGCACCTCCCCGATATGTATATTTTTTTCTGTTGAGATATATTCTCACCAGACACTCTGTGTGTCAATTTAGCCTCATGTTAGGCAGTTTAATTATTTATCCGCGCATAATTCGTGCGTTGTTGAGCCGCTTTCGCTTTGCTCTTGGATATAAAAAAAAAAAAGTTGCACATTTTTTTTTAATCGGGAGGTTGCGGTAATATGTTGCGCAAGAATGTCGCAACGTATTCTGTGTACTTTATATTTTTCTTATGCAAGGGAAATAACCCGTGTAATTGTATGTCACTTTTACTTACAACAGTTTTGGTTTCTTGATGGCATTCGGTTGCCGATAAGTTTGTTTGAGCGATCTTAAGTCATGTCCATGTATGGAGCGATCTTGAGTCATGTCCATGTATGGAGCGCTCGGGCCCACTTTTCTTAGAAACATTTGGCAACTTGCGATGTTTCGGATTCCTATCCTTTTAAGCCTCGAATTTTTTGGGTGTTGTAATAAAAGGTACTAGCTTCGTATATTATCTGAACTGTATTCGAATCGCGCGTTTCTGCGCATGTCTAAGTTTTTGGTGGTTGTCTGAACGGGTTTGCGCCCGCAGTGTTATGCAGATTCGTTTGAGAGCAAGACGCCTTTTGCCAGCGTCTGTGCTTATTCTATCAGGAAATGGAGTCCTCTATATATTGTTTGTTCCTCTGAGATAATATCTCTTTTGTGATTCGTAGCGCCTGGAGGCGTGTGAGTTATGTGGTTTATTTCCTGAAGAAAAGGTAATTACATTTTGAATAACATTATCGCCATCTTTGAAGATTGACATTTTTGTAGCCTGCTTATTGAAGAGTCTACGTTATGAGAAGTTTCTCAGCTCACGAATCACGCACGTTGTTATGCATCGGGTTGATGCATGTCCTAAGAACTATTACTTGTTGAACTCTGCTGTTTGGTCTAGGTTTGATACCTTGGTTGACTAAAGGAGCTTAGAGGACATTGTTTCTGAACTTCAGAAGATATGCCTGTCTTGCTGGGGTCAGAACAAGGAGAGTGGATTTGATCTCCTACGCATATATATTCCGGCTATTATAGAACGGGATGGAGGTTTCCACCTGACTACATTTACAGCCGCTTATGATGTAATGATACTCATATGATTCACCATTATTATGATGCTGTCTGCTGTCCAGTGTTGTACTGACTATGTCGATGTAATGATGACTGTTCTACAGTACATGTGATGTACCTGCATATTAATGTCTACGCACCTTGTCATTGTGTCGTCCCAATAAACGATGGAAACGTCACTAGCTGTTATAAGATTCAGTGACTTTCTACGTCGTGAGTTGATGTGACGTCCCTGTTGGGAACTGTACCTGTTTGACTACATATCTACAACATATACACAAACCAGACCAAAGACACCATTCTTCTCCGCCTTCATCATCCCTGGTGTCTAGGGGGTGATACTCTACACTTCAAGTGCCAGCATTGCAACACTCTACATACTTTGGCAAGAAGTTAGAAATAGACACTTTCAACACTGACCCATGCTTCCTCACGTGGGCATGCTGGTCAGCTTGAGAGCGTCTGGTTTAAAAATATGCATCCGAAAATGTGGGCACAAACATTCCCCAAATTAGTCTGGTAGGAAGATAGGCCTGTAAACTTTTGTAAAGAAGATTCTAGTAGAAATTTGTTAAGAACCAACCGTAAACGGCGGTTGCCTTTCCTGACTGGGAAGATAGGCTTTTTAAGCTATTAGCACTCTGCTAGACGCTTAATTAAATAGAATTAAGTGCCTTTGCTAAAGAGACAGCTTAGCGTAGTGGCAACAACCATCATAAGTAAAACTAGATTAGGGGACCACTAGAGCTACTTCTATGAGAAGACCAGGCAAGCCATCAAGACAAACATCTTCATGGTTGACATTGGGACGGGTACGCATAATTTTATCATTCTAACTTTAATACATGATTTGTATATCTAATACTTAAATTCATGTTCATTATTAAGATGTACAGCTGTAAATGGGTACCTGACTTTGAGTTAGGGTAGGAAAAGGCAGCGAGGAATGGAACTGGTCATCCCACCTCTCGATCTGGAACTATTATGTTGGAGTCTCTAACACAACTCCACTACGGCAGTATCTGCTATGGAATTACCGTTACCTTTTCTAAGCTGAAGCTATATTTTCAGTGCATTATACACGTAACTCTTATTCCCTGGTATATGCAAGCTTCACAACTTCTCATGTACTATTTCTCGTGAGTTAATAAACACCCACTGGCCCTGTCTTCTTCATGCTTTAAATGCAAGACATAATTCCACAGTTATGATTTTCATCATTCTTTCTGGGACCATCTAGCACGTTGAACCATATGCTCCACGGGGAGCCAGAAATACTGTACATAGTTTCAGTAATTTCTAACTTCTATCATCTGTGTCAATAATAATCTATTCACTGTTTTTCCTCTTACACTAGGTATACAGCAATGTTTATTATACAGTGTTTATTATTGAATCACTTTTGACATGTATGTAATGTACATAATAACTATTGTCATTTTATATGGATGGGAAAAGTGTTCTATAATAGCCCATGATTATAGAACACTTGATAGAAACAGAGACTAAGAAAAGTGCAAACTCTGTTATGTTTTTGCTTAGCCAGGCTAGCGAGACATTTTTTAAACTAATACAGTCAAGAGGAGGGGGGGGGGGGGGGGAGAAATGTAGACCACGTGATTACAGTGCCACACTGAGGTGAAACCCGCGTTAGTCGGGGTCATAAATTAACTGATGGTCTGAGTCCTTCAGAGAGGGCGGGCAAAATGCGTTGCGCTTAGCATTAAGTTAAGGCAATATTACATTTATTTGCTCTCCAGCCTTACTGTCGGTAATTAACAGATGGAATCTTAGGGACCGAAACGTGGAACTGCAAAAAGAGCCTGGCAGAACTACCCCAGGAAACCTGCAGGGAAGTCCAACAGTCCAGGAGACCAGCAACACTTGGCTAACCTTAGAGCCAGGCAGACACACACAAATTAGAAAGCTGAGTATTGCAATACCAGCATTGACAAGCATATATACGTCAGTTTAATACACATGTCCAAGGGATGAAATCTATTTCTTAGAACACCACAATTAACCTATTCAAAGCAATAATTCTATTATATTTGTAAAAGCCACTATAAAATGGGTTTTCTTTTTCTATATGTCTTTTAGAAATTCTATTTGATATTTATAGAAAATTAAAAAAACCTCGAGTCTGTTTTATTTTCTTTATGTCACGTTTAAATTTGAATGTAAACATTGTTGGTAAATAGATAACGTCTTTTATTCTTTTACCTGAGGGAAACGAGCCAAAATAAACTGTAATTGTACTTACTTACTTAGTCGTTCCCCTTCTACCGTGAGGTGTAGAGGTTTGGAAGAGAGAGCGCCAGACCATTCTATCAGCTGTCTTCTTCCTGGCCTGGTTCCATTCTAGTCCTCGGTCCTTCAAAGATTGTCTAATGTTATCCTCCCAGCGGACTCTGGGTCGTCCTGGAGGTCTGGATCCCTGGCTCTTTGTTTCCCTTGCTTGTCGTGGTAGCCGATCTTCTCCCATTCTGCAGACATGGCCAAACCATCTTAGTTGGGACTGTTCTATTTGGGTCTGCAGCGGATGGGATTTTAGGCCTTGACGGATCGTCTGGTTGCGGACCATGTCTCTTCTTGTTACTTCAACCACTTTCCTCAGATACCTCATTTCTGAGGTTTGGATCTGGCTTTTGTGGGTTGTAGTCATTGCCCACGACTCGCATCCATATGTCAAGACTAGAACATAGGTGGAGCGGTATACAGCCATCTTCGTTTTCTTACCAACCTCTTTCTTGCTGAGGAATCCACGATTTATGGCCTGAAAAAGTCTCCCAGCCGCTGCTTTTCGAGTGGCCAACTCTTCTTTGATGCCTCCCTTTCGGTCTATAATAGCTCCGAGATATTTAAAGTGGTCGACCTGCTCCAGGACCTGTTCTCCCAACTTAATCTGATGTTTTCTTTCTTCTCGTGATATCACCATGGATTTTGTTTTAGAGCTGCTTATGACCATCCCTGTAATTGTAGATGACTTTATAATTACAGAATTCAGGGAAGGGATAAGTTGTGACGAGGATGCCTAAACCACTACCTATATTTTATACTTTTCCAGTAATCTCTCTGCAGATTCACTAAGAGGCAAGTTTCACTGTTCTTATAATATCCCTTTTCACGTTCTTAAAAAGGAACTGCCCTGATTAAGAGAGAGAGAGAGAGAGAGAGAGAGAGAGAGAGAGAGAGAGAGAGAGAGAGAGAGAGAGAGAGAGAGAGAGAGAAGTGTTTTTCATGGGTCAGTGGGCAGCAGGTTTTCTTCATTGTGACGGTATTTCCTCCCCTGCTTTGCAGTAGTGGTCCAACAGTGGCCAAAACTCAAGAGTATCTAATATGGGCTTCAAAGGTATCTACCTTCGCACAAGATTACTCTTGGCAGAGATGTAGATAGAAGGGTGATGACACTTCTATTACAAAGGGAGTCTTCACAAGATATTCAGAAAAAGCCAGAACAATACTGCTTTGGCTGAGTATGTTAACTCTGTAATTCTGCCGACGCTTTTGTGAAGGATTTAAGCACTTCTTAAGTTCAGCTCGTTTAAGCCCCCACCCCTGATTTACTCAGTGGAATTCTATTATTTTAGTATAGCTCTGTTTAGAGCGTGTGTAATAATTTGACTGAGACAAACACGCAGTAACTCTAAAATGATTAAATCGAAGTTAAATTTGTAACATTACAAATAACACAATTTAATAATCACTTTAGGTTTTAACAGTTGGAAAATAGTTTGAATAGTTATGGATCAAGAAAGTTATCATCACAGTCTTTAGGGAATGTGAGATATTACAAGAAGTTCAAGTGGCAGCATATATTTGAACTTAGCTGCCAATGATGGTTCTGCTCCTTCTTATGGGTTGGTTCTTTTTCCTCTGCTCACGCTCGTCTCTGATCAAGGTTGTCGTGGGTAGCTCGTTTCTCAAAACTGTCAAGGAGAGTCTACCATGTGGGTCCTTCGTCTTAAAGCTTAGGCCACGGTTCCCTTATTGTTCCAGAGATAGTCCTTTCTGCTGGTACCACCAATAACTTTGGTAAAAGAATAGAACGAAACGCTTTTCTGAGTATGTCGTTTTCCACCCTATAGTTATGGGTTCCTATCTTCCCATACCACCATACCAATTACTCAGACTTTATCCTCGATGAGAATTAAATTTAATCCCTCGGGATAAAACTTTCTTTACATTTAAATAGAATAGCTTTCATAGTTACTTTATATTTAAATGAAAAGGTTAATAATACAGATAGAGTATGTTTACATACACATCCCCACTGATTGAAAAGTGTTGACAATATAAATTGAATATGTTTTCATTTATGTTTTACACTGATTGAAAAGTTTGAAACTTCCATTACTTTAAAATGAATATTTTCACATAGACATTTACACTGGTTTAAAGCTTGAAAACTTACATTAATTTTAAAGTGACTATGTTTATAGGGACATCTACACTGCTTTGAAAATGTAAGTATTATACTTTGAATGTACATCATTTCTTTCATATTTTCCTCCCTGCTCCATAGGGAACCTGGAACTACTTTATGCTTTTAGTTCTTTAAGAAACTATCAATAAAGCAATCAACAGCCCGTGCAGTGGTGGTTCATGAATCATCATTCTATACGCTGAGGTTGCCAGCCTCAAATGACTTTGACATCCAATAGCGAGTTTCACACATTAAACTTCATATGGTAATATATACATATATATTAGTCCTCTAAATGAACCAATGATAGACTCTTGTCGTTCTTAACATTTATTATATACTAGCCGCCATTAAAAACGCATCGCATTAGTTTATGAACCGCAACTCGTTGTGCTAAATTTAAAATACATGAAACCACTGATTTTATATTTCTGATCCATTTACTAACCCAAATTTGCTGTATTATTAAACATGAGACAATTCAGAACCGGCTCCTAAGCAGTTGTCAACCCTAGGTGTAAAAACAAAAGTCGCACTCACTGTCATCTTGAGCTAGTGTTGTTACACGAGGTTGACCAAGCCTGGGACGGTCATTGGTGGTAACTGTCGCCCGAAATCGCTGGTTCACCCTCACTATAGTGGACTGGTCACAATTGAAAGGTCTGGCAACTTCTCTGGTCGCCATTCCACTGCTGAGCATACCAACAGCTTGCCATCGCTCTTGTGACGACAGTCGAGGCATGACAAAAACATTAACTGACTTTCTTTCGATGAAAACAGATAATGGCTTTTTACTCGCTGAAACTTGACAAATGCGTGTGCCAAATTTCAATGTGATTCGACTTTTAATAAAGCCAGAATTTATCAAAAATCTTGTTTTGCACGCGAAGCACGCAAAATTTGAAGTAAACATCACATCGATAGTAAAGTGGGAATACATGAACTTCATCACTTGCACACTTTAGGGGTTTGAAAATCGCTCACTTGCATAAACATTTCAACAGTGAAAACATGTCACGATTTCGATGCGTTTTTAATGGCGGCTAGTACATAGAGATACAAACATGTCTAACATCTCACAACGGCCATTATTTCAAGTCCCGTAACTCTCTCCTCATATCTAAATATACGACACTACATTCTCTCCCTTTCTTGAATAACAAAAACACACTGAAACTTAAACTATTCTACAAATATCACGAATGACAGACAGAGTCATTGTCAATACAAAACATAGTCATTGAGACGTCTTGGGACATTTCGGTGTCTAGGCGGTGGTCTGCGTGTTTGCGGTAAATGCCTGTTGTTGTCCATGGTGACGTCAGCTGGTTCTGTGGCAGTTGGTGGCAACTCAGGACTGACAATGTCATCTAAGTAGTCATCATCTGGCTGTGATTTCTTGTTGGCTGCTCTGGCCAGGTTTTCGTTGACTTTCTTGAAAAACGAGACATTTCTTGTCACAACTCTGCCTTCACCTGAAGCACTTATCATGTTTCCCTTGATTTTAGTAATCTGGTAAGGTTCATGATTAAACATCGGAGTTGATTTGCTGTTTTGTTCTTGTCGTACTAAAACAAAATCTCCTACTTTCAGATGAGACGGCTGAGATCGTAGTCTACGGTCTGCATGTTGCTTCATTCTTTATTGTGCCTGTGCATCTTTTCTCTGCACATCTGATTCAGTAAGTGTTAGTTCATTTCTAAATCTGTGGAAAATATTAAGATCGTCCCTGTTCACATTAGAGAACTGTTCATAAGGAATGTTGTTCCATTTATTATTTCTGATTATAAACTGAACTGCTTGCAACAGTGGGTCTTTCATGGTCTCTTCTTATATTTCCTTGAAATTCATAGCTTTTGGAACATTGTTCATGGCAAGGAATCTCACACATGTCTCTGTCTCTTAACTGTTTTTGTTCTCAGACTGCATTTTTAGTGGGTGTCTCGATATATAATCAACAGCAAGAGAACACATAATCTGTTTGAAACGTATTCAGACCTGTTCCAAGGTGTGGGTAAATTGAACAATTTTGAGCTAAAACTACACATAAATGCAAATGTGAAACCTAAAGCCCAACAGCACAGAAGAATTCCATTTCACATCAGGCAAAAAGTAGAAGAAGAAATGAAAAAATTAGAAGAAGAAGACATCATTGAACATGTTTCAGGGCCAACTCCGTGGGCCAGTCCTGTAGTACCTATCATCAAAAAGAATGGTGATTTAAGAATTCGTGTAGACATGAGACAGCCTAATGAAGCTATAGAAAGAGAGAGACACATTACTCCTACAATAGACAACATAATAGTGGATCTAAATGGAGCAAATGTTTTCAGCAAATTAGATCTGAGAAGTGGCTACCATCAAATTTAATTAGCTCCGGAATCTAGATACATCACATCTTTTTCAACACATCTAGGTTTACGAAGATACAAAAGGCTCAGTTTTGGAATAGCCTCAGCAGCAGAAGCATTCCAGAATATAATTGGAAATGGGCTTCAGGGTCTGAAAGGACAGTTGGTGCTATTTATTATTTTGACAACCTGCAATTTAGATGCTGTCTTATGGCTTAAAAGAACTTCATGTCCACCTTCTACTACATAGATAGTAGTACTGGCTTGATGATGCTTGGATTCAATGGTTGTTCTGAACATTCCAACCACTTTTAAGGGAGTCTTGGATGCATATGCATATACGTAACTTTTTATTAGTGGGAAACAACTGTGGTCTTTTCTTCAACTGGTTGTACGTGGTTGTGCTTATGACATCCACACTTGAACCTGTGTCTATCATTGCAGACAGATGTGTATCTTGCATTTTAATGATCGTTCTGGGGACATCTGGTCTGTTATCCAGTGCATAAACATAAGCCTCTGAGCTGCTGTCAGTGTCTGTGATGTTTTCCTTTTTCTCAGTAACCTGCTGAACGTTATTTTTAGGGGTGAGACAAAACTTGGCAAAGTGATTTCGCTTGTGACAAATTTGACACTCTTTCCCAAATGCTGGGCAGTTCTGTCTTCCACCTTTGTGAGGATATTTCCTTCCACAATATTTGCATTGTGTATATGATTCTTTCTTGGAGTTAGGTCTGGACGAATGAAACTTTGGTTTCTGTCTGCTATGTTTGTCAGCTGGTATGACTGAATCTTTGGTTCTAGATCTAGACTCCTGCAATTGCAGTTTGTCGACAGTGTTCTCTTCTTTCTTCTCTATGTGTGTGGCCTGTATTTCCACAATTTCTAATCTTCTGCCAATCTGTAGTACCTCATCTAATGTAAGGGATTTTTCACTTTGAAGAATCCTTCTTCTCAACTTCGATGATGTGCATGTCTGTATTACATGATTTCTAATTTCATCATCTTGATTCTGAAATTGGCAGTGTTTTACAAGTTGGCGTAACCTCGTGACGTACTGGTCTAAATTTTCTTCACCGTTTTGAATGGCCTGCCTGAACTTGAATTGTTCCTACATTGTATTCTTCTTTGGGATGAAATACGAGTTCAGCTTCTGCTTTACCTTGTCGTAGTTGTGGCGTGAGGTTTTTATTGGCTCTAGGATCAGTATAGTACTGACAATACAGAGGTAGAATTTCTGCAGAAAATGGTGAAGTCCCAGTGTCTGAGAGAACTACTGGTATCACAAATTAGTTACGGCTGTCAATGATCTGATCTCGAAAAATTAGTAGAGAGGAGACAGTCATAAATTGCCACCCCCGCTGTGTAACTAACTGTGATATTAAAAAACAAGGAAACAGATTTTACTTAACAATGATAAAATTGACAAGTCGTTCAAATACAATTTCCTTATTATTTATTTAGTATATACAGTATCTACTCTTGTGCTGAAGGGTGGATGTTGAAAAATGGAATGCAATGGATTTGTAAGTTTACATATGATTTACAAATATATATATATATATATATATATATATATATATTACAACAAGTTTTCCAATTATAGGAAACAAATTTATATCAGCTGTGCTGTTAACTAAGTATATATATATATATATATATATATATATATATATATATATATATATATATATATATATATATATATATATATATATATATATATATATATATATATATATATATATATATATATATATATATATATATATATATATATATATATATATATATATATATATATATATATATATATATATATATAATTTATCAGCTATGCTGTTATTTTTGTCTCTTGCTATGCTACTCAGTTTTTCGTCCTTGACAGTTAAATGCTCACAATTGCTGACAGAAATGGTACTAATGTGTACTCATCTCTTGAAACAGTTCTGTCCTTAATTTCTTGCACACAACACCCGCTGATGATCGTTTCGTTAGCCCACCCAAGACTGAGGGGGACTAAAGATGTAGCTCCTGTGCAATCACTGTGCTCCTGCGAAGTTTCAGGCAGCTGGATTGACTGGACATACGACCTCAGGTTGGATGACACGAATAAAACCCTCCAAGATTTAAACAGGCCAGTCGACTTTAGTGAAGCAACAAGAGTTCCCGGTCACGCAGTTAAGCAATAAATCAAAGGTTGACAGCTTTCTCTTGTCCCAGTAGGTCGTGCTGGCCTCGTGTTTGAGTGTGTGTGTGTGTGTTTATGAATAAATCTCTCCCATATATATAGGTAGATGTAAGCTTAAGGAATGCTTTTGATTGGTTCTCGGCGTGGCAAGCTGATTGGTTACATGCAGTTTGGTACAATCCGTCGTACCATCCGTGACCTAGACGAGTCCCGAAAAAACAGGACTTATGCCTAATTTTATTCTGTTTTTCCGCCATATTGGGTGACAAGATGGCCGCAACCGACATCCGAAAAACAGGGCTTAAGTTTTGGTTTTTTTTTCTGGCGTATACTTCGTGTAAGTTATTCTGGCTCAGACACTGGTAAACGTTGCTTGTTGATTGGCTGGGGCATATTTGTATCCCGACATAGTGTATTAACTAAGAAGTGGGGTTACACACTCGTTTCACGACATAGCCCCATCCTTTCCTAGCTGTGACCTGTCATAGCTGACGTGTAAACCCCTGCTGTAGTTAATCATTTTGCGTCTGTCCTTCCAGAGTAATAGGGTGTCGACTTAAAAAATCAGCTCCTACATTGTCTCTTCCCGGAATGTAATTCACGGTAAAGGAATAAGGCGCCAGAAGCAGACTCCACCTTAACAATCTCGAATTTAACTTTCTAGATGCAGCCAAGAATGTTAAAGGTTAGTGATCGCTTTGGACAATGAAGTGTGTCCCATACAGGTAAGGTGAAAATTTGTCGATGGACCAAATTAGAGCCAAACATTCTTTCTCTATGGTCGAGTAATTCAACTCAGCTGCATTCAGCTTCCTACTGGCGTAAGCGACGGGTAAAAGTTCCTCCGGCTGGACTTTTGATGGCTGCAAGAGAGTTGCACCAATACTTATACTGCTAGCGTCCTTCCTTAATACAAATTCCTGTCTGATATCGGGTAGCGTAAGGATGGGTTTGCTGGTGAGTTTTGCTTTTAGCTCTGTGTAAGCTTTTTCACAATCAGCATTACATTGGATTTAGTCAGGCTGTCCTTATTTCGTTAAGTTAGTTAATGGTGCACACAGAGAGTTAAAGTGGGGTATGTACTTCTGATAGAACCCACATAATGACACGAATGATCTCACATCTTTCTTCGTTTGAGGTCTGGGTGCCTTCTTTAACTTCTCTATATTCTTTGGGTCAGGAGACATATGACCTGTAGACATAGTGTGACCTAGGAATTCCAACTCCTTACAACCGATATAGCACTTGGTTGGACGTGCAGTCAATCCAGTTTCTCTCAGTCTGTCAAACAACATAGAGAGCGCTACTATATGCTCTTCAAATGTGTTTGTAGCAACAAGAATGCCATCCATAAAGTTAGTGATATGGGGATTTTGTAGAGCTTCCAACAATTTCCTCATCATTCTTGAAAAGATACTTGGAGCATTTTTCAATCCAAAGGGTAGTACATTAAACTCGTAGTGTCCATCTGATGTACTAAATGCCAGCATTTTCCTAACTTCTGGTTTCACTGGTATTTGGTAGTATCCCTTGCTTAGATATACCTTCGATAAATACCTAGCCTTACTCAGTGTAGAGAACCAGTGGCGGATCTACTATGAAACTAATGAACCTTAAGCTTCAGGGCCCCTAATCCTGGAGGGGCCCCAAAAGCGACTTTAGTCCATATTGCTTAAAAATGTTGGGTCTACTATATAAGAAGGGGTATTTTAAAAAAATTATTATATTAATAATATAGTGTAATTCAATACAAAATAATAGTTAAAATAAAAATTAAAATGTTATTAAAGTATCATGTAGGCTAGCCGTAAATGAAAAAAAGCTTTCTCAGAAAGTAGATCTAAAATTTTGTCTTTTCAAAACATGCGACAATAGTCGCACGACTCAAATTGATTAATTTGTTGTTGTATATATTTCAACAATCCCAAAGTTTGAGAGTCAGTAGCACAGATGTTGTAAAGGTGGAGTGTCGCGGTGATTTGGCTGTTCTGCTATGGCTAATGGAGTGTTTTCCCCTTTTTAACAGAGACCCAAGACATGCAGGCAACCAACAGTCAGAAAACATGAATTATACTCAACATCCTCCCAGACAGTAAACCATACAACAAGTCAATACCTCCACTTGTTTTATTTGCGGTTTCCGAGGACACCTAGCTCGCCAGTGCCGACAGCAACATTCTCGCCCATTCCAGAATAATTACAGTAACCCACGATATGATGGTAATACTAATACTCAAAATTACAGTCAAGATTTCCGAGGAACGCGTGCGACTTCCAACTTCACAAGAGGACAAGCAAGAAGGTACAATCAGGGAAACGGAACGGTCAACCATTAAGCAGGACCGTTAGTGGTGACTACAAAAGTGATGGATAACCATTTACAGTTGGAGGCATATGGTACAATTCTCCATTACTATCATTTCATATTGCCCCCGGTATACTGCTATCTCATGGGTATACATATGATTCTCTTCTTACAAACAATTTCATGTATAGTCCACGCAAATTATTCCTCCAGTGCTTCATATCCTCTCAGGCCTCTTCCAAGCACCTCTTTAACTTATTGTGTGCTTTTTCCCTCCTGACTAACTCTGTCAGGTTTATCTCAATTAATCTTATTACAATCAGTTCATAATTCATACAAGCAAATCAATAATTAGATGCATCTATAACAGCCTCCATATACTTACACCTGAGAGAGAGCGCATGAGTTATCGCGCAAATGTCATTACTCTGATAGACCCTAGTGGAAAAACAATGAGTTCACGAACGTACTTAAGTGGATACCAAAAACGCAAACTCAAGGAAAAGCGATCTGACGAAATCTCTAAATGTCAAAAACTAACAAACTATTTGGCAATGTCAAGTTTGTCAACACTTACAGTTGAAACAAGCCAAGCAAACACCGTTGAAGCCATTGATAGTGCACAAACTGTGGGAGCTCTTTCTAGCAATATTCAACCCACTGTTGACGCTTTTAATACAGATGACGATCACAGTGGTCAACATGAATGTACCGCGGAACAAGCAGAGACTGAGCAGAAACATAAAACAGGAAGCGAATTCAGTGATTTCAAAGAATACAGTGACCTCGAAAATTGGCCCATAACAGTTGATAATGATTTCATAGAGAATTGTTTAATGCAAGACATAAGATTTTTTCAAAATAAAAAACCAGATGATGTATATACCGAATCATGCAGGGTTTAGAAGGAGCAAAACAGAAGTTTCTCAAACAAATATTTTGAAAAAAAAAATGGTCAGACTGTGATGAGATCATGGTTAGTTTATTCAAAGAGCAAAGACTGTATATACTATTTTGTTTGCAACTAGAGGTGGGCAAATAGACACACTTAGCTGTGTCGAGACATTCGAAACAGTGGGTTAAACTGTGTCGATACACTGTTTCGACACAACGGCACAGCGTCTCTTTTGCCCGTATCGGGGAGAAAGAAGTCTCTTATAGACAGTACCGGGGCGGGTATACATGAACTGTGTGAGACAATTTCCTCTGTTTTTACTGTCGTGTGTGAAAATCTATGGCGTTTCGTGTGACCACAATTCAATATTTTTACACAAGTCTTCATTATGATGAAATAAAACGTAGATATGATGATAGCTGCAGTATATGGGAAAATAATAAAAAACAACAATAATAATAACAGTAATAATAACACATGATATCAAACTAGAGTAAGCTAATTTTGGTAGACATTGATTCAAATCCACACCGAGTACACAGATATCAGCAGAGCTAATAAAGTGTCCATTACATTTATACGAACACACGGACACTTTCAACTTTAACATAGCGCCTAAAACATTGACAACTGCAGCACTGACACAATTTCCAGTGTCTATAACTTCTCAGCAAAAATAATATCACTTGTAAAATCAAGTCATCATAACACATCCCTGAAAAATATGACATGTTTGATATTCCATACTAATGTTCCGAACGGTTTATTCGAGGCAGACACGAACTGAAACTGTGTCCATGTATCGAACCTGTCGAACTCGGTGCTGTTTCGAAGCATTGTTTGACACATACACACAGTAGCCATCTCTACTCTGCAAAACAGCGAGGCAGACAGGAACCGACACTGTATCGACACGGCAAGAAGGCTCTGTATCGAAGCGTTCGGGTACGATACTGTTTCGAAGCATTGTTTCGACACATACACACAGTAGCCATCTCTATTGCAAACTCTTTTCTAAATGCCAAACATCACTTACAACAGGTGGGTTTTCTGACTGGACGAATGTACTCAGAACTCTGGAGAATCATGAAGACAGCATGGAACATAAGAGGGCGATGTTGTGTTGGATAAAAAGAAAGTCAAATAAAAATACTGTGGATCAGCAACTTGAAGAACAGATGACAAAAACCATACAGTACTATTTTGAAGTACTGAAATGAGTTGTTGCTGTTATAAAGTTTTTAAATGAAAGAGGTGTGGCATTTACAGGTCATGAGGAGAAGTGGGGCTCACCAAATAATGGAAACTTCATGGGGGCCATTGAACTTATTGCAGAATTCGACCCATTTTTACATGAACATCTCGAGAAATGTAAAATTGAAAAAGTAAATGCTACTTACCAATCCAAAACCGTGTATGAGAAAATGATATAAATTATGGGAAAACATGTGCAAGATAAAACTGTGAATCAAATCAACAACCTAGACACCAAATACTACTCAAACTGTGAATCCAATCAACAACATAGACACCAAATACTACTCTATTATTGTTGACTCTATGTCTGACCTGACACATGTTGACTAGCTGGTAATTGTGGTTCGATACTGCTATAATGGAAAACCCTGTGAGAGATTTTTAACATTTTTGCCGACAGAAAGCCCAATGGGCTGATCACCCGTTGGCTTGTCACACCGATTACGGAAACAACGGCAGATGGATCTATTTGTTGTTGCCCTAAAGACGCCGCTAGGCGTGATGGGAAACTACAACAGAGAAAATCAATCTGCTGTTGCCCTTAAGACGCCACAAGGCGTGATGGCCTCTGACTGCTTGGTCGGTCTTTGGCTAAGGACGGAAGAAGAAGAAGAACCGACAGAAAACCATTTATCAACGACTTTGTTCAACAAAATACAACAAGTCCTGGGTGAACATAAGCTTTCACTTGAAAATATCCGTGCTCAGTCCTACGATAATGCATCTAACATGAAGGGCTCGAAGAAAGGGCTGCAAGCACTCTTTAAAAACATTAAAGTCCGTTCGGAAATTCGTGCCCACAGAAAGCGTCAATCTTCTCCAAAACTGTTTGTTGTATGGACATGAATTTTTGCATGCAGTCTTAGATTTTTCATGCAGTTAAGATTTTGCGATCATTACATCCACAGCTGTCGCGAAATTTGCAAAACGGCGATTTTCTTTGATCTTCTTGGAACATTTGCCTAAATCTGCCCGTAACATTAATTCTTACAGTAAATTACAACATTTGTGCGACAAGACGGTTCGAAGGCGTGTCCTAAATGTGTGATTGGTTGTTCACGTGATTTTGATACGAGGAATGATGTTCTGATAATGAACCATGATAGCAGTAAATCATCAGGAAGATATGACGAATCGTAACTGTTTATGTGTTATTATAGATTGGCATATGAAATTAGTTTATCACAAACGACGGAATGCGATCGACGTGCCTCATTCCGAATCGGACGACTCCAATAAGTTCCCAACAGTTATTGGTTGGATAAACTGCAAGCCATCTCGCTGCCAGTAATCTTCTTCTTCCTGTAGCACGTGTTCTTCACATTTAGCCCAGTACTCTGTGTCTATTCGTGAAAGGGCCTCACGAGTCATGTCTTTAACATCGCACATTTTAAAAGTGGTGTTCTGGGCGGCCACTTGCCCTTTAACTCTAGCCCAAACCAGCTCTATTGGGTTAAGGTGAGAATGGTAAGGTGGGAGTCGAAGAGAAACATGACCCTGCTCTTGGATGATTTTATCAATCAGATACACTTTTGTCTTATTCCTCTGTCTCACAAGCTGCAACAACTCTGGTTTTAAATAGCTGTTGTCACCGAAGATATTTTCATTCACAAGCCACCTCCTGATTTCGTCTTTCGTGCTTGCCGAAGTGGGAGCTTTATCCTCCTGCGCTAGAACATTATGATATTGTGGCCGTTGTGGGTGGGGAATTGGGGGTTGCTGTTTAATTTCAGAGAGTGTTAGATCTAGAACTAGCTAGACTGCTAGAGGTGGAAATTTCTCACTGACAGTCTTACGGGATTTTACCAGGTTCGGGGACTATCCTCTAAGGTGTTGTAGTTTGTGAGCAGTTAGTAAGAATTTATAGGTTTCTCAACAGACATTTCTTCCTTCCATTCATGGTTAAGGCTTAGCAATCAAATTTACGACCTCTTTTTGATGTCAACGTTTTATTTAATAATCATAATATATACATGATGGCGTGAAGTTACTAGTGTTACGGTATATGATATTAACGCCGTCTGCTAAAGGTTATCAGACGTGCAATTGTAAAGGTTAAGGCATTTAATATATTGCGATAGATGTTTCAATTATTGAACGCTCCATACACGATCGATTATGACGTGTATAGCGTTGTTTGGGTCACAGTCGGTAACTAAGAAACGCTACCCTTTGTTACTTGACCGCCAAGCTGAATAGCTGCGTTTTTCTAACCTTCCAATTCAATGGCATGATATAGCCATTTATATATGCATTTTTTGATGGACCAGGGTCAGTCCTAGAACTCTATATGAGAGGAAAATTTATGGAGGTTAGTATTTAACTAGAATTCTCAGAAGGAGAAGAATAATCGTCAAATTCGTATGAATATATTCAGACTCGCAGTCTCACTGTCGGCAGGTAGCCATGTCTAGCTGCGCGTGCATATAGCTGTGATGTTCTGACGACAATACTGCATTGTATCCTTAAACGGACATTGACACGTAAACCAGCAGTCTACGTTATTGATTAATTTATGCATGACTTATATGGACTTATGTTCTACTCCTATTTGAAATGATCATCCTGTGTGTACAACTGTGAATTAAATGTATGGACTCAATGAAATGACTTATCAAATCAATCGTATTCCAAGGTTCAAGTATTGTTTGGAATCTTCCACCCCCGCATTCGCTTAATCTTCCATCGAAGGCACGATGCACTATCACTGAATAAAAAAAAAACTAACATATCAAAGAAAAAACAATGGCCAGAAATTTATAATTGTTTTATTCATATCACATGGAACATTGTTCAGAGCAAACCACCTTGCAACAGTGGTGCCCGGTATGTGGGGACGAAAAACAACCAAAAAACCAAAAATTTTTTCATGACTTTCGAATGAATTATTTACGATCAAGTTTCAATCACATGACCATTACGAAGCTGACGTGACGCACGTGATCATGAATAGCAACATGACGTCACTGTTGCATTGTCGCCGTGAAGAAGACATCTTTTCAACGCCTTTCTAGTTCGCTTCAAATTTATCAAGATGCACAAGATGGACTACCGTTGCCTGCCCATCAGGAGCAGACAGTCAAAGGCACAGGCCTAGCTGTTGACGACCTCTAGCACTGATATAAGCAACGGAAAAGATAAGTCTAGGTGTTTAACTGTTGTTATTGCAAACAGTGCTAACTGAGTCCATGCCCTCTGCCTACATCGGCATGTTTTTTACCTATGTTTAATGTACTTTTTGTTGTCTTAATGTGTTGTTAATTCGTGGGAGGTAGGGAGGATGAACCGAAATTAGATTCTGTGGCTCTCACGATGCCTGAATTGATTTCGGTCGTTTCTTAGGGCAGTTAAACGATTGCACTTTTGGAAGCCCCATTGAGGTTTGCCATTGGACTATCTGTCCAAATCTGCTGTCGTTTGACGATTTGTGTTAGCTGTACCGTTCCGTAGATAACTGGTGTATTTTATTCGTACTCAGTTAACAATTTTATTCAGTTTTGTATCATATTCGTTAACTATTTCGTCCAGTCTCCTCTTACTATCATTTATTTGATGATTGTTAAATGGTCGTCCGTTATGAGTCCTGTGATGTCATCATTTTTTGCAGTCATTTTTTTTTTGTGTACTTTGAATATTAAGTTGACCTCGGGTCAGACCTTGACCCTTCATTTGGCTTGTGACACTTCCGCTTGTTTTATTTAGTTCATAAATTCATTTTTAATTGTGAAAATGTCTTGTTTGCGTCTTAACATTGTTTGTACCCTTTAGTTGCATCATTGTTTTGTTTGTCCTCATGATATATATTAATACTACATTAATAATATGATATTATATGCAATAATACACTTGTAATTTAATTTAATTAATTTTTTCTGATATTTAAGGTTAATATGGGACATTGCATAATTATGCAGTGATAGTCCAAGAAAGTAGCACTACAATTTATAAGAGATGCCTAGGGCATAATAATATAATATATATATTGACCAAATAAAATAATCTTATAGTTTACCTTTGAGGTAATAGACCCATTGTATATTATTTAATATACTTTTCTGGTACTAAGAGAGTGACTTAGTACATTGAACAATATAATTACTAGGAATCATACCCAACATTATTGATATTAAGATTAATTGTGTGAAGTAATTACATAATAGTTAACAGATATCATAACTATTTATGATATAGTATTATTTAGATACAATATTGTTACAAAATATTGTCTATTAGTTGAACTTAGACATTAGAGTTCAGTACTATTGTGATTATTTATATTGAATATTTCTAAGTTGAGTAAGTATAATAATTACTCTGAAGCTACTATTGACTATTTTAATCAGTAATTATCAATAATTACTTACAGATAAAAGTCAAAATGCTTACTATAGACCATTTCGTTAAAATTGGTAGGGAATATGGTTATAAATCTCAAGAACTTCGTCAGTTTGCTGAGGCAGAACTGGAAAAACATGAAAGAAAAGAAGCAGAGAAAAAAGCTGCATTAAAGAAAGAGGAAGAGGAACAAAAGGCTGCATTAAAGAAAGAGGAAGCAGAACGTGAGATGAAGCAAATTGACAAGGAAAATAGATTGAGAGAGATTGCTCAACGTGAAAGAGAAGAGCAAAGAGCAATCGCCAGACAGGAAGAAGAGAATAAATTGAAACGAGAGGAAATTATTTTACAACAAGAAATGGAATTGGCGCGTATTAAATTGGAGACAGCAAGATTACAAGCACTAAGCGCTGATGCAAACCAGAATAATAACGCACAAAATGGATCATCATCCAGCCAAACTAAACATTTCTACAACTTTAAATTACCCACTCTCAACTTAAACGTGGACGACCTTTCATCGTTCCTGTCACGTTTTGAACAGACTTGCAAAACAAATCATTTGCCTGAAGAGTCATGGGTACTCAAGTTAAATGAATTCTTGGTTGGAGAACCATTGACGGCTTCTCAAAATGCTGACCCATCAATAGCAAATAACTACGGTGCTATTAAGTCCTTGCTTTTACGAAGGTTTCACCTGGACGAGGAACACTGTAGGTTGAAATTTAAGGGAATTTTACCTGAATCTCCAAAAGATTTTGCAGGATTCATTGCGAACATACGCAATACATTTAATAGATGGGTTGAACTGGCAGACGTCAACAAATCATACGACAAATTAGTTGATTTACTACTACGGGATAAGGTATTATCTTCGGTTAGCCAGCCATTTTTTGCATATCTGCAGGAGCGTAAACCAGGTACTATGGACGAGTTAGAAAAAATTTCTTTAAACTACTGTTCGGCACATCCGAATGCAACCATTTCTAACTCCTCATTAAGAGAACCTCTACCTGTGGCGTCTAATATGGCCTACAATCATAATAACAAACAAAGACATCACAGTGTAGACAGAAGCAGGTTCCAAAGAAATCACAATGTTAACTTTCAGAAGGGACATAATAATGATTTCAACAATAAAAATGAGTTCAACAGAGGTAGATCACGAGATAGAAATTATTCACCTCAAACAAACTACCACAATGGTCAACATAACACTAATTATAATCGATCACATACTCCCAATAATAATAGTAACTGGAATGGTAATAATCATGGCTCGAGACATCGAGATAATAGTTACTATAGAGGACGACGAGATAATTCTAACAATTATACTCGGAATCGATCTCATTCTCGGGGATCATCTCATTACAACCATAATACAGGGGCGGCAGTTACAAATAATACTACCCCTATAGCTCAGGTCCCACTTGACAATAATACAACACAGTCTTCTGCTGCATGTTTTGCTATTAATTATAATGTGGCAAATAGTTGCCAAGATTGTAATACTATTTTTCAGAAGGCCAAGGAAACGGTGCTGAATTGTGGACACCTTCATACAGCAGTTGGTCTTTCAGCGAACGATGGCAAGGGTACCCTGATGTTCAATAGAGGATTAGTCAATGGTACGGTGGTCTCAGTTTTAAAAGACTCTGGATCAACAACCATTGGAGTTCGGCAGTCTTTGGTACATCCTAGCTATGCAACAGGGGACTATGTCCGTTGCATGACCTTCGGGGGTACTATTGAGTACTACCCCACTGCCATAGTACATGTTAATACACCATTTTTTTCAGGTAATGTCAAGGTGTGCATGCTACAGAATCCATCAGCTGATCTTACATTAGGACGCATACAGGGGAGTAAAGATTGTACTCCAGATGAGATCATAGATTGGGAAAAAAAATTTGCATTTTTTTTAGCAACGCTAACGCTGTTGTTGATATGGCTACACTTCGTGCCAACAACATAAATACATGTGGCACAGCAGTTTCCAACTCCACTCTCAGTACTATCCTGGAAATTGATGAAGATGATAGATCTATTGGACAACATACTAAGGATATAACTGATCCTAATAAAACTGTTGACGTTGTCAACATTGACAAAAACATTATGAGGAAGAATAATAGGTTAAATAATAATGCTGGACTTAAAAGGAAACATAAAGTTAACACAAACAATTATGATGAAAAATTTTTTACTTTGCCCAGTAAGGACAGGTCTACGACATGTAGGAAACTTAATACCTTTGGTGATGATAGGTATCATCTTCAGTCCAGTCAGGATGATACGACATCCAACAGAAAGACAATGTCGGTGTTGAAAGGGAAGGTTAATTCTTTGACAAAGAATACATATCATCATTGTCCACTATTTCGTGACAATGATACTACATATATTGGGAAAAGTGCGTATTCTCGCACAGTGTTAGTGCGAAATCTGCCGCAGGATACTACATGGCAGGCACTTAGAATTTTTTTTGATTATACAGCAAACGTTAAGTTTGTTCGTCTTCTGCCATCATGCAATGGGCAGTATAGACAGGCGATGGTTACATTTCGTAACAATCGAGACGCTCGTTGGGTAATCGAGCGTGATAATGGTGTTTATTTTCATCACCGTTATCTAAAGTTACAATTAGTACCTGATTCTGCGCCACGCAGATAATGGTGTACGCTCACCCAATTTGTCTTATTTCTTGATGACTCAGCTCTAGTCAGTCATCATTTCTTTTCCTTATTGGTCGTTTATTCTTATACGTCTTAGATATCAAGGGACACAAAAAGATATTTCATATTAACATGCTCAAGCAATTTCATACACGTCCTGAACACTTACAGTCAATTTTTCATGAACTAGATGACAACACAGTATCTACTTGTTGTTATTCTAACTTATCTGTCATCCAGGAAGAAGAATCTTCTTTTCCTGAGGTACATTTACCGTTACCGGTACCAGTAGTTCAACCTACTGAATCTTGGCGGGATGTAACCATCTCTTCAACGGTTACACCGCAACAGCGTCTACAGATTGCTAATCTATTACAATCTTATCCAGATGTATTGACCGACGTCCCGGGTCGCACATCGGCTATCAGTCATGACATTACTCTCAATGATGATACACCTATTCGTGTACATCCCTATTCTGTTCCTTTACATTTCCTTGCTAAAACTACTAAGGAACTTGAACAGATGTTGTCTCTGGGAATCATTGAGACTAGTAATTCGCCATTCTCTTCTCCATTAGTGATTGTCCGGAAGAAGGACAATAACATCAGACTATGTGTTGATTATAGAAAATTAAATGCTAAGACTATAGTTGACAGCGAACCACATCCACTTATCGACGACTTACTGCCACGTCTATCCAACGCAACTATATTTAGTAAGATAGACTTAACTAAAGGTTATTGGCAGATACCACTGACCGAAAAGGCTAAGTACTACACCGCATTTTCCACTCCACAAGGTCTATACCAGTGGAATGTGATGCCTTTTGGGCTTGTTAATGCGCCAGCTACCTTCATTCGCCTGATGCGACAAATTTTATCAGGTAGACCAGACGTTATTACATATATTGACGACATATGCTTGTTTAGTTCGTCGTTTGAGGAACATGTTTCGGGACTTAGATATGTTTTCGACACTCTAAGGAATTATCATCTAACTGCTAAACCTACAAAGGTGCAAATCGCGTGTAATGAGATAACCTTTTTGGGACATATCATTGGATCGGGATATATCCGAACGTTACCTAGTACAGTCTCCAAAATTCTAAACATAGCAGTTCCTCAGACGAAGAAACAGGTCAGGAGTTTGTTAGGACTTGTTCAATATTACAGTAGATTCATACCAAACTTGTCATCCATCACGGCTGTATTGTCTTCATTGTTAAAAAAAGACATGCCGGTGAAGGTGACATGGACTGGTACATGCAATGAAACTTTCAACAAAATTATAAATTTGTTCTCGCATGAACCAATTTTAAGACTTCCCGATGCTTCCAAAAGATTTTTCTTACGAACAGATGCTAGTAACTACGGCATTGGTGCATGCCTGCTCCAGAACCATGATGGCATTCTACATCCTACCTTATATATATCAAGAAAGCTAAAGCCGGCAGAAACAAAGTATTCCACAGTGGACAAGGAACTTTTATCTGTGATATGGGCAATAACTAAACTTGAAAAGGTCTTACTTGGTGCTCCCTTCACCATACAGACGGACCAACGTGCTGTAGCATCTTTGCGTCGATCTAATCATAAGAGCCAAAAACTCGCCAGATATGCAATCATCCTACAGCCATTTGAATTCTCCATTGAACATATTCCTGGCACTGAAAACATTGTGGCGGATGCGTTATCACGTAATCCTATTGACGACGAATAATCAACATTAACATTCCTAAAACATATCAACTATAAAGGAACTAACCTTGCCTTCAATTTAAACTTTATAAACACTATATGCATCACAGAATTGAACTAAAAGACAATCAAGGTATACATATTGTCATTGAAACTTCGTCTAACGTCCATACACGATATATGAATATTCGTTGAACAATCATGGAACAATATCTGACGACAAGTCGAACTTATTATCCTATGTGCACTTAATTCTTGGATGCTGGGATAAATGACATTTCTTTCCAACGTAAACGTTTGAACATTTTTTGCCTAAAAGAATTCATCAGGATCAAGACTACGGATGGATCATCATATCCTATACTAATTAATTAGTTAACTTAACTTCTTAATTGAATTATTATCAATAAAATGAAATGTGAGAAAAAAATGAAATGAAAGAACAAAAAAAAAAAGAGAACGAAATATAAAAAGAAGAAATTATGAAAAGAGAAAATAAATCTCACACAAGTATTAGATTAATATTTTTTTTTTAATGTACCTATACATTATTTAGTTAGTTAAATTAGATAGTTATTATTCACTAACACTTAACACACACAATTAAGTTAAACTTATATTCGAATTTCTTTCTATTTCTTCTCACTTATTTTGTTTTTTTTTTCTCTCATAACATCGCGTTACATTAGAATCTTAATAATTTATCTCTTAATTTAATTAATTAATTTAATTTTAATTAGTCAAATTAATTCCTATATGACATACTAATACGACAGACCTTACTTTAATTTAATTCTATCATTCACTGTTAACATTGGACATTTTATTTAGTTGATATAATAATATGTATAATATTGATATATAATGTGATTAATGTTAGATGACTATGACAAATAGTTAGTTGACATGACCGCAACACGGTTCTACTCAGAACATCGTCGGCCATATGTCACAATTGTGTTAAATTTTTTTTTTTGAAAAATTGTTAAGTCGGATAGATCTTGAAAAAAAATCTATCGATTTTTTTTCCCCCGGTGTACAGGGAATTGTTACGGTATATGATATTAACGCCGTCTGCTAAAGGTTATCAGACGTGCAATTGTAAAGGTTAAGGCATTTAATATATTGCGATAGATGTTTCAATTATTGAACGCTCCATACACGATCGATTATGACGTGTATAGCGTTGTTTGGGTCACAGTCGGTAACTAAGAAACGCTACCCTTTGTTACTTGACCGCCAAGCTGAATAGCTGCGTTTTTTTCTAACCTTCCAATTCAATGGCATGATATAGCCATTTATATATGCATTTTTTGATGGACCAGGGTCAGTCCTAGAACTCTATATGAGAGGAAAATTTATGGAGGTTAGTATTTAACTAGAATTCTCAGAAGGAGAAGAATAATCGTCAAATTCGTATGAATATATTCAGACTCGCAGTCTCACTGTCGGCAGGTAGCCATGTCTAGCTGCGCGTGCATATAGCTGTGATGTTCTGACGACAATACTGCATTGTATCCTTAAACGGACATTGACACGTAAACCAGCAGTCTACGTTATTGATTAATTTATGCATGACTTATATGGACTTATGTTCTACTCCTATTTGAAATGATCATCCTGTGTGTACAACTGTGAATTAAATGTATGGACTCAATGAAATGACTTATCAAATCAATCGTATTCCAAGGTTCAAGTATTGTTTGGAATCTTTCACCCCCGCATTCGCTTAATCTTCCATCGAAGGCACGATGCACTATCACTGAATAAAAAAACTAACATATCAAAGAGAAAACAATGGCCAGAAATTTATAATTGTTTTATTCATATCACATGGAACATTGTTCAGAGCAAACCACCTTGCAACAACTAGGTTGTTGGGGAAATTTCGCGTCTCTTCTACATTTCCTGCCGGCTGAATAATATTGAGCCTTACGATTGGATAAAAATCACGTGACTAATTTTGACATGTAACGCGACTCCATCCTAATTAACATTTGATCTGTTTCTCGGAAAGTAGAAATTTATATGCTAATCTGGTTTTTTTTTTTTTTATAGCCTGTTTCCAAAGGAACAGCTATGTACACGGCTACAATATGACGCATTATCCATCACCAGGCAAGACGGCCTATCTAGAGTCGGGAGGAGTGTATTTACTATCCAATCTCGAATAATTTGCCCATTCATTTCACTGTGGTAGTCCCTACCATCTACAGACTTTGATAGAAAAATAAGCTCTGCATCACGGACAAGCCCATTCTGTCTGCTGCCAGCATGTGCTAATATAATGCGTTGACCTTTGCTGCTGGGAATTTTCCTTCTATGGTCTCCGTCAACAGATTGCCATTCTTTCTCGTTCGTATGATGAGCATTAACCCAAGATTTGTCCAAATACACTATATCATAGCCGTCTTGCCTTCTCTCACGAATCTGCCTAAGGTATTTGCTTCGAGCTGCAACCAGATGTGGTTTTTCACATTAAAAAATTCCTTCCGCCAGACGTTTTTCTAAAAGTGAAGCCAACACTTCTGACAAGTTGCCAAAGAGTAGTTTTTGAGACGTTAATATCGCATTCTGCTTGCAGCCGACTTTTCAGCATGCGGAGAGTAACAAGTTGATTGGCATTAAACATCTTCAAAATCAAACGTCTAATGACATCCTTGTCAAAATCATCAATTTTTTTCTTCCTTCCTTGCTTAACCGCAGCCTCTGTACAATCACCGTCCTGTTGTATCCAACGTCGAAAAGATCTTCTATCCACACCCAGGGCCTTTTGTGTTCTCCTACCTGGTTCTTGGATGTCGTGGTATAAACAACCCATCTTAGCCTCTCTGCGAAAATGCCTGTACAATATAACAGTTACCTTCTGCAAAGTGATAAATTTGCATTTCAGATTCATTTCGCTTTTCATAATTATGCAGTTTAGTTTATTAATATATTATACGCTGGTGTCGTTTTGTTTCGTTGCAGCCAACTCATTGCAATTAGCATACGCCGCTGAAATAATTACTCGCGACTGTGTGCAATAGGTGCGCACTGGTGCGGACATGTAGTCACTACACTAATTCAAACAAAAAAAATATTGAATAGCACATTTCATCGCTTGTGCTGTGTTGCAACAAAAATTAAGTGCGCATTTTTTGAACGGATCTTGTAACTTTCCTGTAGAACTAATAAAAATAAACCCAGACAACGGTAAGAGTTTTTTATATAACTTAAAGAAGAAAATTCGAACATGACATGAGTTTTGTAAGGGCAAAAAATATATTAATAACTGCATTGATATCAGTAGGGCACGTAGCAAATTTCAATAACATCCGTCAAGGGGTTGCAAAGTTACAACGTTCAATGTGTGGGCACGAATTTTCGAACGGACAATAACAGGTACGCAGACTATGTTCCATGTGCAGCCTGTGATGAAGTACTGAGATTCTGTCTTTCAAATGGCCCATGTCTTTTTCTATTTGCATTATTTACACTATTTTTAGGAGGGATTACAAGTAATCCACCCCATGTTTCTTCTCCTTCTATTATTTACGTTTTTTTTCCTTCAGATTGAGACTACGATGGAGTTTTATCTTATCTGCATTATGTTTCTTCTCTATGAATAGTAGGTGGTGTTTAGTGTTGTTGTGTAGGGAATTGACCTCTACACCTCACGGTAGAAGGGGAACGACTAAGTAAGTAAGTAAGTGTAGGGAATTGTTGCAATTTTATTCTAGAGGAATGACTGTAGAGCCTAGATCAGATTTGCACCAGTTTTAGTCTTTTTAAAGCTATTGCTTGCAATAGACGTATTTTTCGGGAGTTAAATTATTTTCGGCCATTTTTTCGCTTCATTTAGCAGTAGAGGGCTGAGCTTAATTCCCGATCCTTTGTTTCAATGGGGGGTAGTGACCTTTAGCACGCGCTAGCAGTAACAGGGTGAGTCAGAGTTGTTTACAGTTTTGATTGGCTGAGATCAAACTGCACTGAAAGGCAGCCCGATCATTGGGGCTTAGAACAAAGCCGCACAAATGCCGTCAGAGGTCAGCGCGGGGGTCTATGATTATATATAGGCTCGTATTTCATAGCCCGTTCTCTCAAATGTAATTGCCAGCCGTGTACCAGAGCAAAATTGTCGATTTGCCTTTAAGTGGGAAAATTCGAGTTTGCTAAGCATGATTTATTAACGTGGTACTTTATTGATTGTAATTGAGTATTAGCCTGATCAGTAAGTTTTCTTGGGAAGTTATTTTTAATTTAATTCTTAACGCCAGAGCCATCAATACTATCTTAGTGATAAACTGGGAAAACGTAGGTGGTCCATTTAATTCCTTCTTGAAGGAATAACTGTATTTATGACGGGTTGTGAATTGAGATGTTACGGGCGTGCTTTGTATTATTTCAAAGACGGTCTGTAGAGAAACCCGCATCTGTGATTTATGGTAATGTACAGAATGGCGGGAGCGCGTGTAATATATCTCATTGAGAGTTTATTCTGAGTTAACAGTTACACATATATATTTAGACGGGAGTGGGGTTGTGAAATTGTAAGCACGTGGGTGCTGCTCTTTAATGATTATTGGAGCTGTGGAATTGTAAGCACGTGGGGGCTGTTAATTAATGAATATTAATGCGGGACCACGTGGTTGTAACTACTGGGGTTTTAATTGATAACCTGGGGTTGTGTTTAACTTGTGGGCAGTATGCAGATGCTAGCGTAACTGTTTATACGTTACTGTTTGTGCATTTGTTGTTCTGTGTATTCAGAAGACGTGAGATGTCATTTTAAAGGAAATTATTGTGTATTACATTTTGAATGGGATTTATATTACTGTACGGGAATTTAATGATTCCTGGCGAGGTCTATTTTAATTTTGTTGATCACTGAATTAATTTAGTGTCAGTGTAGAAATGGGCCAAAGTATTTTTGCACAGGTAGAGCTCAGTGAAAAACTGTTGTGTTTCAGGGGTAGTCATGCAGAACAAAGACGATCTAAGTCAGCCGGGCTACGAGCTGATTACCAAATAGGGGAATGTTTATTTTGGAATCGGGTAGAGAGAAGAGATGCAATGTCATCTGCTTTGACGGTCGGTGGTTAAGGATCGAAGAAGAAGAAGAAGAGAGAAGAGAAGGGAGTTGAGTGGTGGGAGAGATGATTTTGGACAAGATTAATTGGTATGGTGGTGCATAACGGGAATAGTCAGGGAGTTTTTTTTGTTATATAGGAATATGTTATTGACGTGTTGTTCAGCTGTGCATTTTCTATTGGTCTACAGCGGGTAGCGGCACAGTGGGATAGAGCGAAATTTGGCACCACAAATTTCCCCACGGCAAAGTTTGGCCTCTCAGACAAATCAGAGTTTTGAGATATTGCCAGAGGCGGAAAAAGAAGAGAAATACGTTTTCCAAAGGCAGAGGAAGACATTTCTCCAGTGGAATAGGATTGTTAAATAAATCCTGAGCTCTGATGCTCGATCTTGTTACACACGCAAATGGGCATGCTGCCAGCGTTGTAGTAATTATTTCGCTTCGTCCCGGCCATAATAAAGCCGAAGGCCCACAGCCCTTCTTCTTCTTCTTCTTTGATCCTTAGCCGCCGCCCGTCAAAGCAGTCAGTGGCCATCACGCCTAGTGGCGTCTTGTAGGGCAACAACAAATTGATTCCACTTTGCTCGGTCGGTGGCCATCCTTCGTACAGTGCCCCAACTCTGGTTCATTCCCTGCATCTCAGCCTCCACAGTCCTCCGCCAGGTTGTTTTTGGTCGGCCTCTCTTTCGTTTTCCTTCAGGGGTCCAAAGCATAGCTGTTCTTGTGATGGCATCGGGGTCTCTTCTGAGGACATGACCAACCCAGCTCCAGCGTCTGCCAGCTATGATGGTGTGCATGTCCTCTTGCTTGCTACGAGTAAGCAGATCTTGGTTAGTGATGGTATTCGGCCAAAAGATTCGGTGAATTTTTCTTAGGCATGTTGTGTGAAAGGAGGACAATTTCGACATTTCCTTCTCTGTAACTCTCCAGCATTCCGTACCATAGAGAAGCACAGAAAGCACACAGCTCTGATATAATGTTAATTTTGTGCTTGTGCTGTATTGGGAGGACTTCCAGATGTTGTTTAGGCTAAAGAAGGCTGTTCTTGCCTTATTCATTCTGATGTTGATGTCTTTGCCTGCCCCGCCGTCTGATGTTACTATGCTTCCTAGGTATGTGAAGGTATCTCTCTGTTCCAATTGCTGATTCCTTACTGATATGGGCTCAGGGTTGCTCACGTTGAGCGTCATGACCTCAGACTTCTTTAAATTGATGTTCAAGCCCACCTGCTGGCTAAACTTGTTAAGTCTATCCGTTTTTTCCTGGATGTGTTGATGTGAATGTGCTAGTAGTGCAATGTCATCTGCATATTCCAGATCTTCCAGTGTAGAAAATGTAGTCCATCTTATTCCTCTTGGACTGCCCTCTGTTGTCTGGCGCATCACCCAGTCTATGACTGTTAAAAATAGAGTGGTTGACAAGGGGCATCCCTGTCGTACTCCTGTCTTCACCTCAAAGGTTAGGTTGCTCTGTCCAACACTACACGTAAAGTTGCCATAGAGGCTTTTTATGATTGACACTATGCAGCTTGGAATTCCATAAGCCCTCAGTATTTTCCATAAACTGTCCCTATGTATGCTGTCGAAAGCCTTTTCAAAATCAACGAAATTAATGTAAAGCTGTCTTTGCCATTCTGAGCACTGCTCTATAATGTTCCTGAGAGTGAATATATGATCTACACATCTTCTATTCTTTCTAAATCCTGCTTGTTCCTTCCTCAGTTTGTGGTCTACTGCCTTTGAAATTCTCTGTATAATTATCCTGCCTAGTATTTTGCTGGGAACTGAGAGAAGAGTGATTCCTCTCCAATTATTGCAGTCTGCAAGATCTCCCTTCTTGGGCAACTTGACAATTATTCCTTTGTTCCACTCTGATGGTGTTGTCCTTGTTTTCCAGACTTGTGCAAATAGTGGTTCTAATAGTTCTGCTGCTAGCTCAGGGTCTGTCTTAAATAGCTCTGCATTTAAGTTATCATGGCCCGGAGCTTTGCCGTTCTTTAACCCTTTGATTGCTGTGATGATTTCTTCTTTTCGTTGAATGTCTGTATTCACATCTAGATCGTTTTCAGCTTCAGGAACATTCAGTTGTGTCTCTGGTGGTTCCTTGTTCAGAGTTTCTCTGAAGTGCTCTGCCCATCTTGTTTCTTGTCCCTCTGCTGCCGTGATGAGATTACCTTGCTTATCTCTTACTAATGTAATATTGTTTGCACCTCGTTTTCCGCTGATGAATTTAGTTATTTTGTATACTGTGCTTTGTTCATTTCTCAGTGCTGCCTCCTCTGCCCGTCTTGCAAGATCGTCTAGGAAATTCCTTTTGTTGGCTCGGGTTTGGCGTTTAACTTCCTTGTCCAGCTGACTGTACTGTTCGCTAATAGTTGCTTTAACCTGGGGGACTTCGCTTCTGTTTTCTTTCTTTTCATTTCCTTTCTCATCTTTATGGTGTTTAGTGTTTCTGGTGTTATCCAGTCTTGCTTCTTCCTTTCCTGGAATCCCAAGCATGATTTGCTGCTTTCTTTGTATATTGTTGAAATGGTGTTGAAATTCTGGTCTATATCATCAGTCAATGTCTTTTCCTGACTTTTGGCAAATAGATTTCATTCATTCATAACCCTCCAATCCCAAAGGAGCATAGGCCTTCAACAAACACATGCCAAGTCCTTCTGTCACGTGCCATCATCTCAAGTTCTTTCCACGTTCTCCTCATAATTTTCACCTCTGTTTCCAACTCTCTTCTCCGTGTACTTCTTGGTCTTCCTCTGCCTCTCCTGCCCTGGGGGTTCCAGAACAAGGACTGCCCTGTAATGCTATCAACAGGTTTCCTCAGTGTGTGTCCTATCGATCGCCATCGTCTTCTTCTCATTTCTTGTTCCACTGGCACTTGTCTAGTTCTTGTCATCAGTTCCACGTTGTACCTTGTGTACCTTGTCATACCATTTTAATCCCTCTATTCTACGCAAGCACCCATTTATGAAAGTCTGTAGCTTTTTGGTTGTTGTCTTTGTTGTTCTCCATGTCTCTGAGCCATACAATAGGACTGACTTCACATTTGAGTTGAAGATTCTTATTTTCGTGTTGGATCCTATTTCTCTTGATCTCCATATATTTCCCAATGCAATGAAAGCTCCTCTTGCCTTTTGTATTCTTATTTTGATATCGCTGTCTGTCCCTCCAACTTTGTCTATATTACTGCCAAGATATGTGTATGATTCTACATCTTGTATTGGTGTTTCTTCAAGTTCAACCCTGTTATCATTACCTGCATTTATTCGCATTATTTTTGTCTTTTCCCTGTGTATTTTCAGACCCAATTGCTGTGACCTCTCATCGAGTGTTTTTAATTTGTCCTGCATCTGATTACGGCTATGGGACAGAAGAGCCAAGTCATCAGCAAAATCCAGATCATCCAACTGCTTAGTCAGAGTCCACTGGATTCCATTTCTGTTGTGTGTTGCCGATGATCTCATAACCCAATCTATTGCCAGCAAGAAAAGAAATGGAGACAAGAGGCATCCCTGTCGCACTCCTGTTCTTATCCCAAACGGTTCTGTAAGCTGTCCTTCGTGAAGAACTCTGCATGTCATGTCTTCATATGTTTTCTTTATTAAATTAATGATCTTTAGGGGAACTCCATAATGCCTCAACAATTTCCAAAGTGATTCTCTGTCTACACTGTCAAATGCCTTTTCGTAGTCCACAAATCCGATGTATAGTGGTGAATTCCATTCCAGACTTTGTTCAACTATTATTCTCAAAGTGGCTATCTGGTCTATACATGATCTGTTTTGTCGAAAACCTGCTTGTTCATCTCTCAGTTTCTTGTCTATGGACTCTTTTAATCTCTCACGGATAATCCTGTTTAATACTTTTCCTGGCACTGATAGTAACATTATTCCTCTATAATTTGTGCACTCTTGTAAATTTCCCTTCTTAGGCAACTTAACCAGATATCCTTCCTTCCATTCTGCTGGTATCTCTTCCTTTTCCCAGACTTTACCAAGTAATTTATATAACATCTCTGTAGCCGTGTCGATATCTGCTTTGATGGCCTCTGCTGGAATGCCATCAGGTCCAGACGCTTTTCCATCTCTTAGAAGCTTTATGGCTTTCTTTATTTCTTCCTTCGTTGGTCTTTCACCGTTAATTTGTAGCTCTTCTTCTGCTGGCTGGATGTCCGGCGGGTTTTGTGGAGCTGGTCTATTGAGAAGGTCCCCAAAATATTCTGTCCACCTCTTCATTTGCTCTTGTATATTGCTGAGCAGTTTCCCATTCTTGTCTTTTATGAGGCAACTTGTTTGCTTGTATTTCCCTGTTAGCTTCTTTGTGCTGCTATACAGTTCTCTCATATTTCCTTTGGCTGCAGCATCTTCTGCCTCTCTTGCCAACTCCTCAATATACTTCCTCTTGTCTCTTTTGATACTTCTTTTTACTTCTTTGTTTGCTTCTGTGTACACTTCTTGAGCCTTGGCTTTGGAACTTAAGGGAGTCCTTCAATTTGCTGATGTCAAACCTTTTCTGTGTAGTTACAGTTGGTGCAGCCCTTCTTAGTTTCACTTTCAGTTTTGCTACTACTAAATGGTGATCACTTCCCACATCTGCACCTCTTCTTACCTTCACATCTTGTAATGCATGTCTCCATCTACCGTTAACCATGATGTGGTCTATCTTGTTTCTGTCCCGACCATTTGGTGATTCCCATGTTAATTTGTGAATTTCTTTATGTGGAAAGAGTGTTCCTCCAATGACCAGGTTGTTAATGCTACAGAAACTTATTCGTTTATCCCCATTTTCATTTGCTGTTCCGCTGCCGCATTTCCCCATTGTTCTTTCATTATATGTATTGTGTGTACCAACTTTCGCATTGAGGTCTCCCATTACTATAACAAGATCATATCTAGGTGTATCTTCCATTTCTTTCTGCAGTTGTTGATAGAATTCATCCTTGACCTCCTCATCGCTATCATTCGTTGGTGCGTAGCATTGTATTATTGTAGTGTTGGTGAATCTCCCTCTCAATCTTAATCTTATTAGTCTGTTGTTGATGGGTTTCCATTCCAGTAATATCCTTTCTATTCCTTTCTGTAGAATAATGGCTACGCCTTCATTGTGCTGTCCATCCTCTCTTCCAGAGTAAAGTACTGTTTCTCCTGTTGCTGTTTTAACTTTTCCTGCCCCTGTCCATCTGCTCTCGCTTATCCCTAGAATGTGTAACATACAGTTTCTCATTTCTGCCGTGACCTGTCTTAGTTTACCTGTCTCGTACATTGTCCTGACATTCCAAAAACCTATTCTTGTATCCTGTTTTGCGGTCAGGACATCCGTTTTCATGTCAGTGGCTTCCTTTCGGCTTTCACCACTGACAGTCATACGAGCCACAGACTCCGAATGTCCATCCCGCAACAAAGTTTTTCCATTTATTGTAGTTTCCGTAACGTGCGATTTTTTTTACATAGACAGGGGTGTCAGCCCTATGCTAAAACCCCCAACCTGGAGGACCAGGGTACCAGCTTTTGTCTGACCCCTACCCACACAGACCAGTCCAGCTTGGTTGAACCTACCAGGAGTAAAACTCCCACTGGCATAGCTCTCGAGATTGTCAGGGTACGCAAGCTGCCATACCGCTACAAGGTATAGGTTCCATTGATGGCAGGCCCACAGCCCAGAGAGGGGTAAACGGGCAGGTGAATCCAGATGTGTTAGTAGTAACCAGCTACAGTTTCCAGTCCAGAATCCAGTGGGTTCTTTTTATGCCTTAGTCGTCAATCTCAGAATTGTGGAGAGCAACAGGGTTAAAATCCTCTCTACAGGTGGTAGACCAGAAAGACAGAACTGAGACATAGTTTGGTATAGATCATAGCAGAGGTTAGCTGCTGAAGTTTAGAGGTGCAGTTAGCTGTGTAGCAGTGTTCAGGAGATTTCAGGATAGGCTGTGTAGTAACGAAGTCTGTGCAGAGATTGTGTAGACAATTCGTAGTAGTTCCAGCTGACTGTGTAATTAGCAGTAACAATAGAATTTAGAATAGCTAGTTGAGTGGAGGCTCGACATCTGAGACCCCACCAAGTTCAGTGTGGTTTGTTAATCTTAACTTCTTTCCCTATCCAGGCTGAATTTGTGGGTGAAGGGTTGGGTTGATGTAAAATCACGTTTTAACTGTGCATTCTTTGTTTCCAGGTGTGCGTACACGCACTTTATTTATTTGACATGTATTTGAGTTTTGTTTAAAGGTGTAAATAAAACTGTACATTATAGTCTGCATCAGTCACTTTATTTACGTACAGTAGCTATCTGTTGTTTGTATCGTGGTGTATGTGAATCTTAAGTTAACCTTATCCCCCTTAGGGTAGTTAGAGGTAGTGGAAACTATAGCGATCTAATACGTCCGGAGTGGCGAGGAAGAGTCAACTTTGGTTCTTAACCTCGGAGCCAATAGTTTCAACTGTTCACATTTTCACTATCATTTTCATCTAATCTATCTTTTTCAGTCTTTCTTTTCACTAGTGTCTTGTCATTATACGTAGACAGCCTCTAGTCTTAAATCCACTTCGTGACACAGCCCATTCACTTAACCTTGTTGGAGAAAAGGCAGTGTCTACTGTACCTGAAGTTGATGACTATTTTGGCATTTTGCAGGAGCTGTATGTTTTCTTTTCTGGATCTCCACGAAGATGGGGGATTTTAAACACACAGGGCAATCTACATTTTTCTCTAAAGAGCTTAAGTGTAACTAGATGGTCCGCACACTATGATGCAGTCCGGGCAATTAAAAATGGATATATTGGTATTTTACAAACTCTCAAACATATTTTTGAAGACTCAGAAGAGAAGCCTGAATGTAAACGAGGTCCAAAGAATTTATACAAGAAGGTGGTACAGCTGGAATATGCTATTTTAACAGTCGTTTGGGAAGAAGTGATGAAGCGTTTCAACAAAACAAGTAAGAAACTCCAAACCCCTGGTTTTGATGTATTTGAAGGTTATCTTCTGCTTTCATCTTTACTTTCGTTTGTTAAAGAACTCAGAGAAAATTCAGCCGATAGAATTGCACACTATGAATCAGAAGCAAAAGGTTTGTGTGAAGATATCACTTCAAGTTATTCTGATGCTTCCATTCGCATTGTTACAAGGAAATTTTCAGATGGAACAAGTGGTATTGCTTCTTTGAGAAGAGCTGACAAATTTAGGATAGAAGTTCTATATCAACTGTATGACTGCTTAACAATACAGTTACGCAAGAGGATTAACCCATATGAGCAGATTGCAAAAATGTTCAAGTTCCTCTCAGAATTGGTGAACAATTCTGAAATTGATGAGGACAGTATTAAACTTACAATATCGTATTACAAAGATGGTATTTACCACAAATTAGTAAACGAGTGTTATCAGTTCAAAGAATATTTGCACCTTAGGAAATCCCATAACACAGAAGAAAACACGCCATCTAAAATGCAATGCGCAGAAGTTCTTCAGCTTATTTGTGAGCAACACCTAATTGAAGTGTTCCTCAATATTATTACTGCGCTTAAGCTGTACTTGAAAATGCCCATCACGAGCTGTGAAGCAGAAAGAAATTTTTCAAAGCTATCCTTTATTTTAAAAAAAAATAATTTCGGTCTACCATGACTGAAGAGCGCTTAAATTCTTTATGCATATTGTCTCTAGAAAATGACATTGCAAGGAAGTTCTCATACGGCAAAACTGTGCGTGAATATGTTGCTAGAAAAAACAGAAATAAGAGTATTTTGTAAAACGTGCTTCGTGTAGTATGTTCTGGTAAGTTTAACTTTTCCTTCTGAGCACAAATCTCTTATGGATACACCCATTTTATATTTTCCTCATTGCTAATTTTCTTAACTTATAATTTTCTTGGTATGTCTTCAACGAACTAATTCTAAATGATGGAGGCAATCATTAAAATAGTCAAGATTTAAAGTCACATATACCAAGGTGGATAGTTGTTTAGTGATCAGAACATATGCCTTCCAAGCAAATTTTCTGTATTCAACCCCCAGCAGAGTTGTTTCTTTTTTGAAAATTCATTCATTTGTCTTCAGTTTTTATATGTGCGTTGTTGTGGATCTACTATAAAGCTTGAACTTCAGGCCCTCCAAGTCCATTTATTTCTATAATACATTTCTTTCCCATCCTCACAATTTTTTTTTTAAATAAAAGGGGCCCCTTCAAGAGTTCAAGCTTCAGGGCCCCCAAAATGTAGATCCGCCACTGTAGAGAACAGCTGGTTGGTGTCAGGTAATGGGTCCACCTGAGATTCTGTGATAGCATTTAGCTTCTGGTAGTCAATACATAACCTGTGTTCACCACTAGGCTTCCTTAATAGCACCACACTTGAGCTATAGGGAGATTCAGACTTTGAAATAATTTTCTCTTTTAAAAAGGTAAAGGTAAAGGAACCCGTTACACGCCCATTGAGACATATTGGGAATATGGTGTTAGGCCCATATTTTCTTGACCGTCGGCACACGAGGGGTGATGTGGTCGGCATCACGCCGGCCGCCTTAACCTTCCCAGAGTTGCTCTGGTACCCATTTGGGGCTGGGTCGACCCAGGAGCCGTTTGTGGCCTAAAAAATTCCCGCCTCATCTGGGGATCGAACCATAGACCACTGCGCTAGGAAGCCAGTGCACTAACCACTATGCTACCGCGGCTCCCTTTCTCTTTTAAGAGATAGTCAATCTCATCCTTGAGTGCCTGTGCTTGCTATTGTTCAGTCCATGTCCGCAACAATGCTTCCAGTGGACTGTGTATGGGGACGGCCAAACAACAACGTTGCCGGACCCACACCTATTTCTATTGTAAGGGGCAGTATACCGTAGTGGGGCCTGTCTCCATCAATTGTTTGGTACAGCCCTGGTTCCTACCTCCTATGGTTCGGGTTTGTTTCTGCAGCTTTTTTAATACTGGTTGCTGACTAACCAAATTTTCCAAATGATCCAGGCCATGGTGTTCCGACAAATATCTAGTCGGGGTGGGATGTCTCTCGTCCCCTCTCTGTACAATACGGAGAGTTGCCATGGTTACTGGTGTAACAGTAGACTTGTGATTTTGTTTTCTCTTTATCACTGCATCTACCTGTTGTTTTCTCTTGTGTGTTTTCTTGGTGGGCCTACGTCCGCAACAATGCTTCCCTTGGTCCTGTAACTGGTCTACACTTCTGAATGAGGTTACCTGGTTACATTCTGAACAGGATTTCATATACTAACTTATGTCTTCAATTATTTCTGGCCAGTAATATCGCAATGCTATATTTTGACCAGTGGCTCCTTTTCCTCTGTGACCACTGCCTGATGTAGCATGCTCTTGCTCCATAATTTCCTCCCTGTAGAATTTTGGCACTACCAGCTGTCCATGCCCTTTAGGTCCTGTTCCAGCTTGTGTGTAGAGTAGGCCATTTTCCATATAGTAGTCTCCTTTCTCTGGAGGGTTATGGGCCTTTGGCAATTTGCCAAAACAAGGCTTCAATGTGCTGTCCGCTGTTTGAGCCTGTTTCATCTTTATACGATGAATGTTTATTGGATCTCCCACTTCCGTTTTGGTGCTCGACCTGGTATGGTTTGCTGCCATGACCACAGGTTTTATTGGGTCACCCAAAAAGACATATTTACATCCTATTACCAGCGGGTATATAAGATCATCACACACTGCTGCTCTTATCACTCCTTAAACATAGCGAGTTCTCACGTTGATCCTTGCTATGGGAAGTGTCATGGTGCCGGTTCCCTGCATTGCCCCTTGTATGTCCACTGTTTCTGTGGTAAGTTGATCAGGGTGCACTAGGGCTGCACTCACGACTGAGTCGAATTCCAATCCGGAATCATATAAGCACTGAATTTTAGTGCCATTACATGTCATTTCCTCACAGACAGGGGGATGATGGAGGTCATTATGACTAACTGCCAGTTCCTTCCTTCCCTTGTTCCGTGTTGTAAGACACGCAGCGAGATAAGGAGGGTTGTTCCTTCTGCAGTCCGCAGTATTGTGGTTACTCATTAGACAAGTTTTACACCACTTTCCTTCCTTCCGGTAAGGTGTCTTATCCGATCTTAGAGGGTTTTTATCCTTTTGGTCAAATCTTTGTTTGTTCCTTGTGGTATGGTCCTTTTGTTCATATTTGGTATAGTTTTGTGATGTTTTGAAGTTTTCACCCTGCTTTTTCTTATTCCCTAATAATTCTGCCTGAGCTGCTTGATATCTCTCAGCAACAGTTACAATATCTTCCAATCTCTCTGCTCCTTGTTCCATGATAAACTTCCTCATTTCTTGAGGCATTGACTCTTTCACTTGCTCCATCATTATCATTTCTTTCAGATTCTGACACTTTCCTAAACTACGGTACTCCATTTTTCCAAATAGGTTTCCAACCTAGCAGAGAATTGGTGATAGTTTTCTCCTGGAAGAAGTTTAGCTGTTCGGAATTTCTTTCTATATGATTCTGAGTTCTTTTCATATCTCACAAGCAGTGCCTGCTTCAGGATTTCATAATGTTTCTGGTCATCTCTTGAGAGCTTCAAATATACATCGTAGGCCACACCTCTCAATCTCTGAGATAGTTTAAGACTCCACTTTTCTTTCACTAAGCCATAGGTAGTGGCAAGTCTTTCGTATCTATCCAGGTACGACTCAATGGCGTCTTCTTTCTCAACAAATGGGTCCAGATGAAAATTCATGACCCCACTTGAGGTGCTCTGGCTGGAGCTACTCTCAGAGTGAGGTGAGCTACCACCATTATTGCCAGTAGTTGCCTGAATTTCGAGCTCTTTTAATCTCAATTGATGGTCTCTCCCTGCTTGTAATTTCCTTTCCTCAGAGTCAATTTTCTTTGCCTCATTTTCAGCCTCCAATTTCTTGACTTCAGCTGCCAGTCTTTTGGCTTCTCTCTCAGCTTCTACTTGCAGCTTTGTTTCCTCTTTATCCATGTGTTTGTCCATTTCTGTTGTGACGAACTGAATAAGAGCATGACGTGTCATATTTAATTCCTTACCCATCTGCATGACCGCAGTCCTGAACTTCACTAAATCAGCCATGGCGTTACTTAGAGAGGGTATGTAATTTTACTATATCCAAATTATTGTAATTAAACTTAATTAATTAAAATGAACAAATAATTTCCGTGCAACTTTGTGAGCATCAACTATTTACAGAGCACTAAATGGTACTCCTCCTAAGACAACAATAAAAAAAATCCTATTGAATTTTTTCAAAAATTTGTTTCTTTTGTTATCTATGGGTGGCACAAGATAGAGTGTAGATAGATGAATAGACTAAGTATGGCTCAAGATATATAGAAATATCCCAGATGGATTTGTAAGTTTACATAAATTTACAAATTTTTATCAGCTATGCTGTTATTTTTGTCTCTTGCTATGCTACTCAGTTTTTTGTCCTTGACAGTTAAATGCTCACAATTGCTGACAGAAATGGTACTAATGTGTACTCATCTCTTGAAACAGTTCTGTCCTTAATTTCTTGCACACAACACCCGCTGATGATCGTTTCGTTAGCCCACCCAAGACTGAGGGGGACTAAAGATGTAGCTCCTGTGCAATCACTGTGCTCCTGCGAAGTTCCAGGCAGCTGGATTGACTGGACATACGACCTCATGTTTGATGACACGAATAAAACAATTGCCGACGGAAATGGTACTAATGTGTACTCATCTCTTGAAACAGTTCTGTCCGTAATTTCTTGCACACAACACCCGCTGATGATCGTTTTGTTAGCCCACCCAAGACTGAGGGGGACTAAAGATGTAGCTCCTGTGCAATCACAGTACTCCTGTGAAGTTTCAGGCAGCTGGATTGACTGGACATACGACCTCAGGTTGGATGACACGAATAAAACCCTCCAAGATTTAAACAGGCCAGTCGACTTTAGTGAAGCAACAAGAGTTCCCGGTCACGCAGTTAAGCAATAAATCAAAGGTTGACAGCTTTCTCTTGTCCCAGTAGGTCGTTCTGGCCTCGTGTTTGAGTGTGTGTGTGTGTGTTTATGAATAAATCTCTCCCGTATATATAGGTAGATGTAAGCTTAAGGAATGCTTTTGGTTGGTTCTCGGCGTGGCAAGCTGATTGGTTACATGCAGTTTGGTACAATCCGTCGTACCATTCGTGACCTAGACGAGTTCCGAAAAAACAGGGCTTATGCCTAATTTTATTCTGTTTTTCCGCCATATTGGGTGACAAGATGGCCGCAACCGACATCCGAAAAACAGGGCTTAAGTTTTGGTTTTTTTTCTGGCGTATACTTCGTGTAAGTTATTCTGGCTCAGACACTGGTGAACGTTGCTTGTTGATTGGCTGGGGCATATTTGTATCCCGACATAGTGTATTAACTAAGAAGTGGGGGTTACACACTCGTTTCACGACAGTAGTCATCACTTGTCTCGGCCATAGTCTAGTAGATATCATATACATCTTCTCCGGCATAGTGCAATAGTAAACACTTCTTGCGTTTGACATCTTTGACCTCTCAAATGCCGCCAGACAATTTTCGAAACGGCTTACCCATTTTTTCCCATTTTGTTCCTATGTTCACATCGTGATCATACTGAAAAAACGTGATTGGTAACTCTAACATCCTCGTCGCCATTCTAAATGAACCAATGCTAGACTCTTGTCGTTCTTAACATTTATTATACATAGAGATACAAACATGTCTAACATCTCACAACGGCCATTATTTCAAGTCCCGTAACTCTCTCCTCATATCTAAATATAGGACACTACAGAAAGCATCGCCACTTGGTGCGATCGGCAGCTTCATCCTCCCAGGTTGCTTGATTTATGTCCAGTGCCCTCATGTCTCTTTTGCACACATCTTTGAACCTCAGCTGCGGCCGCCCAACTGTTCTTTCGCCATCTGCCAGTTGTCCATAGAAAATATCTTTGGGCATGCGACCATCTTCCATGCGGCGGACATGGCCAAACCAGCGTGGTCTGCGCTGTCTAAGTTTTGAAGGCCAGCACGTGACAGTACCTTGACATTTGTCACTTTGGCCTTCCACGAAATACCGAGGACGTGGCGTACATACCGTAAATGGAAGTTATAGAGCCTTCTTTCTTGTTTAGCATAGGTTGTCCATGTCTCGTTGCCATATAGAAATCTGCTGGTGACGCAGGCATTATATACCGCAGCTTTGGTTTTCATTGTGAGTTTGGAGTTTCCTCAAACACGTGAAGCAGGCAAAGGTGGCCGCCGCTTGTTAAGCATACCTTTTTCTTTTCTGAATGTACCTATTTCTTTTTTTTTTTTTTCAACTACTTGACCAGTGTGGTGAGAGACATGTAGCAATTACCGGTTGCAACTCAACTGCGAAAGTTTCTCTTGAAATACCCGCTGCGCGCATGCGCACTTTTTTTAGTCTTTGTAAGGTATGCTTAAAAACATGCAGAGATTATCTTACTTTTGTGATAGAAAGCATCCTCGTACCACATCATGGGGCCGAGAATAAATTTTTTGAAAAGGGTACAATCTTTTATGGACATCCTGTATTAAGCAAAGCAGAAAGAGCAAAGGGAAGTGACTGCACCGACGCGGTTTCGGAAAAGTGTCGTATGAGCGAGTCAACCCGTCGTATCATGGAAATGGGCGTTAATTGAAAACAGTCGTAATAAGCAAAGCGTCGGAAAGCGCTTCGTCGTAAAGCGGGGTACGACTGTTTACGGTTTCGAAAACAAAGCAACCGACTAAACATCACAATTTAATGATATTCCTTGCGCACTGGTATCTTGCACATCTAGGGTTGCTCAAGTCACTGAAGAAAAAAAAAACACGCAGTTTCATCCTTCAAATTAACAACATTGTATGTTTGCATTAAAAAAAAAAAAACACACACACACACACACACACACACGCACACGCACACGCACACACACACACACACACACACACACACACACACACACACACACACACACACACACACACACACACACACAAAGACAACAAAAAAACAATGACACCAGGCAATAGAAATGGAATTCAGTGGCGTGTGACAGAACAGATTCACTATCTAGAGCAGTGGCGTGTGACAGAACAGATTTACTATCTAGATTTAGCTGATGACTTGACTCTTCTGTCCCATAACCGTAACCATACGTTAGGCAGACTTGGCTCTTCTGTCCTATAACCGTAGACATACGTTAGGCAGACTTGACTCTTCTGTCCCATAACCGTAACCATACGTTAGGCAGACTTGCCTCTTCTGTCCCATAACCGTAACCATACGTTAGGCAGACTTGGCTCTTCTGTACCATAACCGTAACTATACGTTAGGCAGACTTGGCTCTTCTGTCCTATAACCGTAACCATACGTTAGGCAGACTTGGCTCTTCGGTCCCATAACCGTAACCATACGTTAGGCAGACTTGGCTCTTTTGTTCCATAATTATAACCATACGTTAGGCAGACTTGGCTCTTCTGTCCCATAACCGTAACTATACGTTAGGCAGACTTGGCTCTTCTGTTCCATAACCGTAACCATACGTTAGGCAGACTTGGCTCTTCTGTCCCATAACCGTAACTATACGTTAGGCAGACTTGGCTCTTCTGTCCTATAACCGTAACCATACGTTAGGCAAAAAGAGAATACTAAATGATAGGTCACAGCAAGTGGGTCTGAAAATACACAAGGTACAAAGACAAAGGTTATGAGAATAAGTGCCGCAAATAATTGCAGTAAAGCACTGTGAGGAATATCCCTACAAGATTTAGATTATCTCTCACTCCTGTGTAGGTCCCGGGGGTCTCTGAACAGACAACGAAATAATAGAACCACTTCATCCTCATGCATGTCGTACCAGGCGACTAATTGTCGTAGATCTTCGGATAGGAGTATTAAGACTTGGGTTGGTCCCTTCTGAATGGGTTGGAATGAGTGATAGTCACGGTGAGAGTTAGAAAAAATGAAATAGATTCCACGAGTGGTGAGATGATAGACTGTGGTATAGAGGCTGTCGCTGAAAGCGGAAAGAATTCTTCTCTCTCTCTCTCACCTATCCTCTACGACGGTTTTTACAGAGTCCGACAGTCTAAACCACATATATATTACATATAATTCTATCTACTCACGGGCACGCACATACACGTGACGACAGTTAAACAAACATACGTGGGAAATCTATAACAATGCTTATATATATATAATTGGGATCGAGCTGACCAACGCACTGATTTTGTTCAAGAGAGATATTTTAATTATCATATCAAAATTTCTCACAACACCAAAAATACATAAAGGAAAAAAAAACATATACAAATAGTCATAAAATTCAAGAAAAAATGCTACAAGGATGATAGCCCGTTAGATCTTACTCTAGGTTTAGCCCACAGCCCCGTTAAGAGAACAGATGATGGCCCAAAGAGTTATAGATACGTAGGGTTGAGTCTAAGAGGTTTCTTTATTTCTCGTAAATATATGAACAGAGTTTGATAAATCTGATTTAACCTAAGAAAACAGAAACTCTAGCATTTTGTAACAAATTCAGCAGGTAAAAAAATTTAAGACAGCAAATGTGTGACAATAATACACTGGTACAATAACACTCAGACCTGTGTACTCTCATTCATTCAGCCATGGCCTTTCTTGCACATATATACTCACAACTTTGCTCGTTGCCTCTGGGAACATAATAATTCTAGGACCTTCACACAGACCCGAAAATGCAGTCCTTGACCAAGAAATCCCCAGTTCCAAAAGACGTGCTAAACTCTCAGGGAACGATTCCTTGGGGGTTCTAATTTTTCGAATGTCTGATTAAGTCACATAAAATTTGTCCAGGCACGAAAGTTTAGCAGAGCACAATGTCATTAGCTTTGGATTCTAGAATTAAGGAATGTCAGATCGGTGTCTACTTCCAGGAAAGTACTATATTTGGTCACCACAATACTAGTCACAAACTCTGTCGGAATGTTAATGGTGTTCTTGTAATATTCACTCGCCGCCAGGCAGCATGTACATTTAAATTTGTGAAGCAATATGAACTGGCACAAAAGCCCAATATATATTTCTAGTCTTTAGAAACCGTTAGTGGGATTGCTATTACTGTCTCTCTCTGATGGCATATGCACTGTCAGACCCGTGTTACTTGAAACATAAAACCCCACGTGGTTAAAGATAGGAAATGTCTATGTGTCGTAGATTTCCGATAGGATAATTAAGACTAGGTTTGGTCCCTTCTGAATAGGTTTGAATAGGTGATAGACTCAGTGAGAGTTAGTGAAAGGTAATAGAATTTCCACACACGTGAGATGATAGATTTGATATAGTGGCTGTCTCTGAAAGCGAAAAGAATTCTTCTCTCTCTCACCTATCTTCTACAACAGTTGTTACAGCGTCAGACAGACTACACCAATATACATATTACGTATATTTCTATCACTCACAGGCACGCACATACACGTGACGACAGGTAAACACACCGACGTGGGAAAACTATAACAATGATATATATATTATCTAGAACGAGCTGACCAAACACGATTATTAAGTTCAAGAGCGATTTTATTATCAGGAAAAATCGGCTCACAACATCAAAGAGAGTACATCAATGAAAATACATATACACATAGTCATAAAAAATCAAGGAAATGTTGCAAGGATGATAGCCCCGTTATAGTGTTAACTCTAGGTTTAGCCCGGCCCCGTTAAGAGAATAGATGGTGGCGCCCGAGTCACAGATACATAGAGTTTGATTCTAAGAGTTGTCTTTGTTTTATCTCGTAATTATATGCACAGAGTTTGAAAAAAATCTGATTTAACCTAAGACAAAAACACAAGAACTCTAGCCTTAGCAACAAATTATGCAGATTGGAAAAAAAAATTAGGACAGCAACAGGGTGTCAAAGATATAATAGTGAAAATATCACTCAGACCGGCGTACACTCATTCATTCCGCCATGGCTTCTCACACTTGTACTCACGACTTTGCTTGCTGCCTCTTGGAACACATTGATTTTAGATTTTCACACAGACTCAAAAAATGCAGTCTTCTGCCAAGAAGTCCCCAGTTCCAAAAGACGTATTTAACTTGGAGTCTCCGGGAACGACTACTTGGGTATGCAAATTTGTTCAAATGTCTGATTAAGTCACCTAACAATTATTCCAGGCGCGGGAGTTAGCAGAGCACAGTGTCAATAGCGTAGGTTTCTAAAAAATGATGAATGTCAGGTCGGTGCCTTCCCTCAGTATAGGATTCACTTTAGTCACACCACAGATTTGTCCACAAGATCTAATCTAGTCGGGAAATGATTGTTAATATTCACGCCACCAGGCAGCAAATTATATAGAGTTTCTAGAAGAAATTAAGTGCTGGCTCCAAGGTCCAGTATTTATCATTACAGTCTTTGAAAACCTGTTATAGGGATATTAGTATTTCTGTCTAACTTGCACCGTCAGATCAGTGTTACTTGAGAAAACCCACGTGGTTCAAAATAAGGACTGTCTATTTCTTCACAAGTATGGAAACTACTACTAGGTGCTGGTAAAGTTAGGGTCACCCCAAAACTTTCACTGTGTGGAGGAAAAATAACACATATAATATAATAAACAGAATCTGTACTGGTTAAAACTTACATTTAAACTTGCAAGCAGAGAGCTTTGCTTATCATTTAAACTTCCCGTGACGTAAGTTATATTTAAAAATCAGCATTCCTCATAAATTAGGAACACGTGCGTATCCCGTCATCATTCATGAGGCTCGATTCTAGAGTTTATACGTTAGTTTAGAAAAATACACTCGACTGAGTATTAGCAGTTAAATTAAATTCATAAATAGCTACAATTGCCGTTATAAGCTAGAAATTAAATTTTTAGTCTGCTTTTCCACTGAATGCTTCCCTAGAAAATATAATAGCCTACCACTTTATTTCTCTTCTGCGCTAAAGAAATAGATTAAAATGAATTAAGCGATTTAACACTTTAACACTCACAAAATCTATATATCTATCATATTAATTACCTCAACCACAGAATTACAGGTAGTCGCACAACTTAAGAATAAAAATGCTGAAAATATTTCTGGAAGTCTAGAAGTTCGACAAATTGCCGAAACAAACTGAGATCTTCGCTAACAGCTATTCTGTTTTCGAGCGACCTATCTACTGTGGAGTCTATGAGCGAGAATGAAATTAAAGTTTCAAACTTGGCCAATATCTTAAAATCAGACAAAGGGCCCAAACTTATTTCGCCAAGCGAAATTATCTCCCCTACTCCCAACATTTACGTCCGCTTAACGCGTGTCGTAACTGTCACCTACTGACCACGATGTACGCGTGTCAGTTTCAAATCCCAGACAGCCTGACTCCATTGTAGGGCAGTTTTCACACTACAGCTGACCATGGCCCAAGTGAGCGCCGTGTCAGTTTGGGATTTTCGAGACAAATGTCTGGATACTGACCGGTGCAGATGTAAAGTATCACACCTCACCGGGACTATGCCGAGAAGAAGCTCGCGCGCTCGTTGAGAATGTAGACGATTTGCTACGTCCTGTGCTCAGCGAACCGACTTATCACGCCTTCTGACGCCCTGCAGCCCTGACATCTACGTAATATCGTCCTAGCGCGATTCTCAGTTTAAGAGAAAGGAAAACAGGTAAAGTTTGCGAATTATATGAAAATAATATACGCAAAACGAATGGATGAAAAATACACCGGAAAAAAAATTACAGAGATAATAAAAGAGAGAATTTATGTGAAAGAATAGGAAGAAGATGTAGGAAATTAAATGACTATAAACCCTACGTGACAGAGCCTCCCCCCTTTAAGATATGGAAGCACTCCATGTCTACGTTATGGAGTTTAATTTCCTATAACCGTAGCTTCGGGGTGTCTGTCTTCTTCCCTCTCCTCTTCCCCCTCCATCTCTGTCCAATTCCTACTCAAGTCCACTCCTCAAAGTTTCCTTCCCCTGGAATGTCTCATATGCGCGCTTGAAAGAGCGTCGCCGCTTCTGACATTTTTGAAAGATTTCCTGTGATAGCGGTGGAATATCCCTGCCACTATCATCATCTTCGTCAGTTTTGGCGATCGTCAGGAGATGGTCGGAGGTTGGCACTGGTTTTTCCAAGTATCTCTTTAAGAGATTTAAATGGAAAACCTTCTCCTTTCCTTCAATAGAGATCTGGTAGTTAGCCTTAGAAATCTTTTTCAGGACGGTAAACGGCCCTTGCCATCCGATCTTCAGTTGGTTGTTCTCGGTAGGGAGCAACACCAAAACTTTCTCTCCTGCTTCCAGTTCTCTCTCTTCCGCGACTTTCCTGTATCGGTTAGCGTGCTTTGTGCGAGCTCGCTTAAAGTTAGTCGTTGCTAGGTCCCACCCTAGTTTCAACCTTTCCTTTAAAACCGACACATATTTACTGGCTGAGACAACTGTCTCATCAGCCTTCTCGTCTGTCAGAGACTGAAGTAAGGCTTCAAGCGGGCCCTTAATGGGTCTGCCGAATAAGAGTGTAGCTGGCGGAAATCCTGTGGAAGTATGAGGAGATTCTCTGTAGCCAAATAATGCTGCAGGAATACAGAGATCCCAATCTTCAGGTTTCACTTGTGCCAGCTTACTTAGCATCATGGTGAGGTTTCCATTAGCACGTTCTACGAGCCCATTTCCCGCCGGAGTATATGGCTTAGTGTGGATGTGCTGGGTCCTCAAGATCTTAACGATCTCATCCATCAACAGGTTTCGGTATGGAGATCCATTATCCGTCAACACTTGCTGCGGGAATCCCAACCAAGTGAAAATCTGCACGAGGGCTTCTGCGACATGCTTGGCATCTGCGCATGTTAGCGGGATAGCTTCTGCCCATAAAGTGCATGTATCGACTAAGGTCAGGATAAACCTGTTCCTTCTTTTAGTCCTTTCGAAAGGCCCTAAAATGTCGATCACAACCCGTTCGAATGGTGTTCCCATTATTGGCATTTCACCCATGTGGACTGGGGGTGCCCGTTGCTTGGGTAGCACACGTTGGCACTGGGCACAGGATTTGACATATCTGATGATATCAGTATTCACTCCTGGCCACCAATAATGAGTGGTTATACGTTGGTTTGTGGCGTTCTGTCCCATGTGTCCGCTGAAGGGAAGAGAGTGCCCCATTTCTAGGATTTGGCTTCTGTACTGTTTCGGTACTAGGAGCTGGTTGTAACCTTGGTCAGGCTTGCCCGTTCTCCGATAAAGTACGCCATCCTCAGAAAAAATGTCCCCGTGCTGTTTGGGTTCCTTCGCCATGGGCAGTTTCCTAAAGCAGGGTGCCAAAGTAGGATCCTTTTGTTGCGCTTCTTTAAGTTCCATAGGTAACAAATTAGGCGCAGGCTCCCGTTCCTTCTTGGTTTGCCCTCTTGTAGTTACTGCTGCCACAATCGGCTCTTCCGGTTTCCCAATACACACGTATCTCCCGCCAAGTATGACTGGGTAGATGGGGTCATCCATAACAGCTGCTTTGATCACGCCTCTGACAAAGTCAGAGTGTATCTCCACCAATGCGATGGGAAGCGCTGTAGGTGCATCACTCTTACGAACTCCACAAAGTTTGACGGTCTCTCCTGTCTCTTGACCGGGTTTAACCAGCTTTCTGGCAACAATGCAATCGTAAGAAAGCCCCGTGTCAAATAAGCAAGAAGTTTGAGAACCGTTCAAAATAACAATACCTCGCGTTGAGGGTCTATCCCCAAGAGGTTGGGAATCACTGTCAATAATTCCGCCTTGCGAGACTGTTAATAAGCATCCGATGCGTTTAGGCTCGGTGTGCTCGGTCTGATCATATGTCCCGTGCTCAGGGGTTCTCCCTTTGCCACCTTGTCCTTTCTGGCTACGCTGCCATGTAGGTCGGTCGGGTTGATCAGACTGTTTGGGGTGGTTGGGGTACTTGTTCTTGTAGAACTTGGATTTTTCAGGAGGGGGGTTTTTGAGGTCCAGTTTCTCTGTGGTTGTTTTGGTTAGAAGCCTGAGAAGATTGCTCTAGGTTATGTTTTCGAAAATGCTCCTCTGTCGGTTTCCGCTTTGTGGCCGGTAGTTCAGCCAGCGCATTGTGATAACGCTCAGACTTTTCCAAAATGTCTTCAAGTTTTTCTGCCCCCTGCTCAGCGAGAAATCTCCGGGTATCAGCAGACAAAGTGTTCTTTATTTGTTCAGTTAGAACAAGTTCCTCAAGACCTTCATAGGTAGAGGGGAGCTGCGAAAGCTCAAGGCACTTTGTTAGATATCCCTTAAGACGAGATGAGAACTGGTGAAAAGTTTCAGAATTCTCTTTCCGGCTGTTGCGAAACAGTTGCAAAAACTTGCGAGCGTTCATTTCAAAGCGCTCCAGTAACGCTTTCTTCAACACATCGTAGTCGTCTTGTTGGCTACTTTCCAGCTTAGAATAAACATCATAAGCAGAACCTTTTAGGGCCTGGGAAAGTTTCATATTCCAACGCGACCTCTCTAACCCGTACAGAGTTGCAATTTTCTCAAATTTTTCTAACCATGTGTCAATCTTCTCATTTGGACAAGGGAAAGACTCAAGAGTGAAAGACATAGCGTTGAGTTGAAGAGATTGAGTGTTAGAAGGATCAGTTAGGGAGGAATGAGGAGAAGATTCTCCATTGCTGGAGGTAGAGGCAGCACCACGACTTTGGAATTCTAGAGTTTTAAGAGCCAACTCATGCTGTCGTCGTTGCTCATTTTCTCTTTCCTCATGCTGTCTCTCCTCCCTCTCCTTCTCATGCTGTCTCTCCTTCTCTTTTTCCTCATGCTGCATCTTGCGAATTTCCATTTCCTCATCCATCTTCTTCTGCTGTAAAGCTTCGGCTGCTTCTTCTTTCCTCCTAGCTTCTTCTTCTTTCCTCTCCGCATCATATCTCTCAAGTTCGTCCCTGACAAAAGCTTTCGCTTCTTCTCCTTCCAGTCCCTCCTCTCTCGCTTCGTCCCTGAGAAGTTGTCTAAGCTTTGCCGTCTCGGCCATATTAGGTCAGTGACTGAGACTAGTGGAGAAAGAAAATAGGAAAAAGGATACACTGGTTCCTACCACTTACGAGAAAAAAATTACCAAAAATCAAAAGATGATATATTTAACCCTGGGATACCTCCTCCAAATAAAAATCTAACTATCGCTGCTATTATCGGCAATAAAGCACTTAATGCAAAACACGACTACGCCAACTAAATGGTAGTTAAGATTACACTGAAAAATAAGTTGCTACAGTGGAAAAGCAAAAGAATATTGCAAAAATTAAAGAGAAAAATCCCTTAATTTTTTAAAAATCCACTATAAGCTCGCCCCTGAAGTCAGATCGGGTAAGGGAGGGAATTAATCTTTACAAAAAGTCCGAAACACACTCCTTAACTTAGTTCAAACGCCGTTCTGCCTCAGTACCCAGTGAATGTTATACACTCACCACTTTACCAGCATTTAGTATTACAATCAGCAGTTAACATATATCCCGACAAAATCAACCTGTAACCAAAATGTATATATTCAAAGATGCTGTGGAAAAAAAAACTTATTAGTTTGTGTGGTCAGCACGCCCGTAAACAGATCGCTAGTCTAGGGGGTAATTATTTTTAAAAAAGATACACAACTCACAAGACATCACACTCTTACTCTATTACAGAATAAGAATCTTAAATACAAAATCAAGATAGACGAGTCCACGTTTGTCGTACTCGTCTTCCTATTCTAAGTTCAAAGACCGGAAACGAGTCCCCATTTGTCGTAGATTTCCGATAGGATAATTAAGACTAGGTTTGGTCCCTTCTGAATAGGTTTGAATAGGTGATAGACTCAGTGAGAGTTAGTGAAAGGTAATAGAATTTCCACACACGTGAGATGATAGATTTGATATAGTGGCTGTCTCTGAAAGCGAAAAGAATTCTTCTCTCTCTCACCTATCTTCTACAACAGTTGTTACAGCGTCAGACAGACTACACCAATATACATATTACGTATATTTCTATCACTCACAGGCACGCACATACACGTGACGACAGGTAAACACACCGACGTGGGAAAACTATAACAATGATATATATATTATCTAGAACGAGCTGACCAAACACGATTATTAAGTTCAAGAGCGATTTTATTATCAGGAAAAATCGGCTCACAACATCAAAGAGAGTACATCAATGAAAATACATATACACATAGTCATAAAAAATCAAGGAAATGTTGCAAGGATGATAGCCCCGTTATAGTGTTAACTCTAGGTTTAGCCCGGCCCCGTTAAGAGAACAGATGGTGGCGCCCGAGTCACAGATACATAGAGTTTGATTCTAAGAGTTGTCTTTGTTTTATCTCGTAATTATATGCACAGAGTTTGAAAAAAATCTGATTTAACCTAAGACAAAAACACAAGAACTCTAGCCTTAGCAACAAATTATGCAGATTGGAAAAAAAAAATTAGGACAGCAACAGGGTGTCAAAGATATAATAGTGAAAATATCACTCAGACCGGCGTACACTCATTCATTCCGCCATGGCTTCTCACACTTGTACTCACGACTTTGCTTGCTGCCTCTTGGAACACATTGATTTTAGATTTTCACACAGACTCAAAAAATGCAGTCTTCTGCCAAGAAGTCCCCAGTTCCAAAAGACGTATTTAACTTGGAGTCTCCGGGAACGACTACTTGGGTATGCAAATTTGTTCAAATGTCTGATTAAGTCACCTAACAATTATTCCAGGCGCGGGAGTTAGCAGAGCACAGTGTCAATAGCGTAGGTTTCTAAAAAAATGATGAATGTCAGGTCGGTGCCTTCCCTCAGTATAGGATTCACTTTAGTCACACCACAGATTTGTCCACAAGATCTAATCTAGTCGGGAAATGATTGTTAATATTCACGCCACCAGGCAGCAAATTATATAGAGTTTCTAGAAGAAATTAAGTGCTGGCTCCAAGGTCCAGTATTTATCATTACAGTCTTTGAAAACCTGTTATAGGGATATTAGTATTTCTGTCTAACTTGCACCGTCAGATCAGTGTTACTTGAGAAAACCCACGTGGTTCAAAATAAGGACTGTCTATTTCTTCACAAGTATGGAAACTACTACTAGGTGCTGGTAAAGTTAGGGTCACCCCAAAACTTTCACTGTGTGGAAGAAAAATAACACATATAATATAATAAACAGAATCTGTACTGGTTAAAACTTACATTTAAACTTGCAAGCAGAGAGCTTTGCTTATCATTTAAACTTCCCGTGACGTAAGTTATATTTAAAAATCAGCATTCCTCATAAATTAGGAACACGTGCGTATCCCGTCATCATTCATGAGGCTCGATTCTAGAGTTTATACGTTAGTTTAGAAAAATACACTCGACTGAGTATTAGCAGTTAAATTAAATTCATAAATAGCTACAATTGCCGTTATAAGCTAGAAATTAAATTTTTAGTCTGCTTTTCCACTGAATGCTTCCCTAGAAAATATAATAGCCTACCACTTTATTTCTCTTCTGCGCTAAAGAAATAGATTAAAATGAATTAAGCGATTTAACACTTTAACACTCACAAAATCTATATATCTATCATATTAATTACCTCAACCACAGAATTACAGGTAGTCGCACAACTTAAGAATAAAAAATGCTGAAAATATTTCTGGAAGTCTAGAAGTTCGACAAATTGCCGAAACAAACTGAGATCTTCGCTAACAGCTATTCTGTTTTCGAGCGACCTATCTACTGTGGAGTCTATGAGCGAGAATGAAATTAAAGTTTCAAACTTGGCCAATATCTTAAAATCAGACAAAGGGCCCAAACTTATTTCGCCAAGCGAAATTATCTCCCCTACTCCCAACATTTACGTCCGCTTAACGCGTGTCGTAACTGTCACCTACTGACCACGATGTACGCGTGTCAGTTTCAAATCCCAGACAGCCTGACTCCATTGTAGGGCAGTTTTCACACTACAGCTGACCATGGCCCAAGTGAGCGCCGTGTCAGTTTGGGATTTTCGAGACAAATGTCTGGATACTGACCGGTGCAGATGTAAAGTATCACACCTCACCGGGACTATGCCGAGAAGAAGCTCGCGCGCTCGTTGAGAATGTAGACGATTTGCTACGTCCTGTGCTCAGCGAACCGACTTATCACGCCTTCTGACGCCCTGCAGCCCTGACATCTACGTAATATCGTCCTAGCGCGATTCTCAGTTTAAGAGAAAGGAAAACAGGTAAAGTTTGCGAATTATATGAAAATAATATACGCAAAACGAATGGATGAAAAATACACCGGAAAAAAAATTACAGAGATAATAAAAGAGAGAATTTATGTGAAAGAATAGGAAGAAGATGTAGGAAATTAAATGACTATAAACCCTACGTGACACTATGCTTCTCACAAATATGTCTCTCAGGCTACTAAACGCTGGCAAGTTGGGTACCACCGTTTCACTATATAAAAATGGAAAGAACACATATCAAATAATTTACATATATGTACTCAATATAACGTACATTTTAAATAGCAAGCCTACAGCTTGACTTATATTTAAAACTTCCCGTAAAGTAAGTTATATAAAAATCAATCATCAGTAATATCTTCGTATTCCGTCAATATTCACTGATGTCGCATCTAGCATTTATAAGTTAGTTATTAAAACAGTTTCGACTGAGTATTTAACAGTTAATTTAAACTTATTTCAGCTACTTGTTTAGTAAGCTAAAAATTTAATTTATTTTGTATTTCCACTGCAACTCGACGATTAAAGAAATAACAAACTATCAAAATATTCACTCTGCACACCGAACTAGTTTAAAATGAAATCGGCGATTTTAACACTAAATCACTTCACAAAACTAGATATCTGTATTTACCTCAAACACAGCACTACAGGATATCGCACAATTAAGAATTATACGCTTATATTTATGGAAGTCTAGAAGTTCGACAAATTGTCGCAACAAACTAAGAAACTTCGCTTATACAGCTCTACTCTTCGCGAACCACCTGTCTACTGCGAATATTGAGAAAGAATGAAAATAAAGTTTCAAACTAGGTTTAATATCTGAAACAGACAAAGGATGAACTATCTCCCCCGCCCCGATCTCTCCCCCTTCTCATAACAGCTACGTTTTACTTAGAGGCGTGTCGTAACTGCCACATGGGCGATTACGCACCTGCGTTGACAAACTGACCGGGAAAAGCGCGTGTCAGTTGCAAATCTCAGACAACCGTCTACAACTGCGTCGTACAGATGCCGGGTTTGACACCTTAAGCTAGTGACAGGTGAAAAAATGGTAGACCAAAAATCTGCTCTATGTCCAGCGAAACGAATTTCTCACACCCCAGGCCCAGTAATCTGGTCGGGCCGCGCTCTGACCGGGGAAACTGCAGACGTATGTCTGGCGAGAACCGTATATTCACAGCTATCTGCGCGACTGACATCTGATGCAATAAGGTTACTAGTCAGTATGAGAAAGAAAAACGATGATGGGAAAGAAATATATTTTTCGCAACGATTGATGCGAAAAATACAGGAAAAACAAGTACGGAAAGATAATAAAATAAAAGGATGCGGGTGAGAGAATAGGAAGAAGATCTAGGTAATTTAATGATATAAAGACCTACGTGACACTAATGAGATCGTGCATGTGTCTGGCGATCTCATCGCGTAAAACGAAGTGCCACATAAAGAACAGCAGAAAGAGCATGTGAATGCTTGGTGCAGGCGTCCAACAAGGGGTGGTGGCCAGCTACAGTAGTGAGTCCATGCTCTGTAAGGAGCGTAAAAGAAAATGATAATAATGACAATGTCTCATAAGGCAACTAATATAAGGTTATGTATGAGGCTGGCAACATCATCACGTCAAACTAATTGCTGCATGAACCAACGATGCACGAGCATATGAACGTTTTGTGCAGGTTTCCGATATAGGTGCCAGCTGCAGGTGTGGTGGCTCTATGCGTCATTAGGTGAGAAAGGAAGAATGATGAGACTGTCTGACAACATAACTGGGACAACACTTACGTACTACACGTCTGGTGTTAACGTGTTTATTGTTGATGACATTGCCTTTATTACAATCAGATAAACTTTCGGTTTTGTTTTTTTTGGTATACGTGTGGTATAGACTTTTTTTTCTTCTCTCTCACCTCTCCTTTCCCCATTCTCTCTCTCTCTCTCTCTCTCTCTCTCTCTATATATATATATATATATATATATATATATATATATATATATATATATATATATATATATATATATATATATATATATATATATATATATATATATATATATATATATATATAATGCAGGATATAGTTCCTACACGTTTTTGTGATGTCATAATTTCTCATTCTGCTCCTAGTAACATTCATGGCTTCGTAAAATTTCGTCTCGCGCCGTATGAAATTGCCCTCCTGTGTTCTAAACCCGTGACAATGTTTGACTCTGATTACAAACAGCGGATAAGAAAATACTATTTATCCCTTGTCATTTAGCTTACGTACTGATATTTGGATGTTTGAATAGTGGTAATAGTTGGTAAGTTCATTAAATTGTTATCTCCATTAAAATCTGTGAAGAAAAAAAAAACGTCCATCCTGACACTCAGTGAATACAGAACGTGGATAAAGTCCTAAGATAAGAGAACAAATTTTAAAAAACGCCAGAGACATAGAAGGCCACGGTTCAAGGAACAAAGCAATGAGTGACGTGCAAGTTGGTGGATATTTATTATAGGGGATTAACTCAGAGTATGCAACTGGCAGAAAATGTAAATATATAGTTAAGTGCTTCTGTCGTGTATACACCGGGAGCGTGTCTCACCGAGGTACGAAATCTCCAACACCTTGACACGGTAGGTAATAAATTGTATGGCTAGCAATAATGTTGATTTTTCATCGAATTGATTCCAGTTCTCCCGATCGTGTTCTCCTGATCAGATTGGGTGTCCTTGGAGGTAATTTAACCTCGGCATGGTACTGACTGTTTTCAAGTGAAGTCTCTGGTTTTACAAATTCTGTTTGGTCGCCATTTTGTACGGTAGACATTCCGCTTGTAATAATGAGGTCAATGCATAAAAGAAACTTATTAGTCGTATTAGAAGGCACGTTATGGGTATGTTATGAAACGAGGAAGCTGGAATGTATCGTGAAAAACACGAAGGACTGAAGAAAAAACAGGTAGAAGACTTACTTACTTAGTCGTTCCTTTTCAACAGTGGGGTGTAGAGGTTTGGAAGAGAGAGCGCCATAATATCATAACGGCTGTCTTCCTCCTGGTCTGGTTCCATTCTAGTCCTCGGTCCTTTAAAGATTGTCTAATGTTGTCCTCCCAGTGGACTCTGGGTCGTCCTGGAGGTCTGGACCCCTGGCTCTTTGTTCCCCATGCTTGTCGTGGTAGCCGATCCTCTCCCATTCTGCAGACATGGCTAAACCATCTTAGTTTGGACTGTTCTATATGGGTGTACTGGGCTTGAGTTTTCAGACCCTGGCGTATCGTCTGGTTGCGGACCATGTCTCTTCTTGTTACTTCAACCACCGTCCTCAGATACCTCATTTCTGAGGTTTGGATCTGGCGTTTGTGGGTTGTAGTCATTGCCCATGACTCGCATCCATACGTCAAGACTGGGACATAGGTGGAGCTTCTTGCCAACTTCACTTTTGCTGAGGAATTCTCGATGTATGGCATGAAAAATTCCCCCTGCTGCTGATCTTCTGGTAGCCAAATCCTCTTTGATGCCTCCCTTCCAGTCCATGACAGCTCCGAGGTATTTAAAGTGGCTGACCTGCTCCAGGACCTGTTCTCTCAGCTTAATCTGATGCATTTTTTCCTCTTGTGATATCACCATGGTTTTTGTTTTGGAGCTGCTGATGGCCATCCCTGTCTTCCCCAGCACTTCCTTCCAGACTTGCAGGTTGTATTGAAGGTGTGCCTCTGATTTGAGATATAAGACAAAGACAGAAGATACTAGACAGTTTGACATCATGACATGGACAGAAGTCAACAACAGAATTGATAAACAGTAGTGGGTGCATGAAGCTGTTGGAAGACAAGGTCACCTTGGATTTGGATGATGAACAAGAAGACGAAGAAGAAGTGTAGTGAAGGTAAATTTGTAACTTATGAGCAAGTAACTCGCCAAAAAACCACGGGGAGAAATTAAAGTGAGCCACTTCTGCTGCAATGATAGTCGACAACCTTATTTCTCCTGTTATCATTTCATTCCTTTCCAATCTATTTCAACTTCATTGAACCTTTGTAGTCAAACTTATCACGACTTCTGGTCATTGAACCTTTGTAGTCAAACTTATCACGACTTCTGGTCATTGAACCTTTGTAGTCAAACTTATCACGACTTCTGGTCATTGAACCTTTGTAGTCAAACTTATCACGACTTCTGGTCATTGAATCTTTGTAGTCAAACTTATCACGACTTCTGGTCATTGAACCTTTGTAGTCAAACTTATCACGACTTCTGGTCATTGAACCTTTGTAGTCAAACTTATCACGACTTCTGGTCAATGGGTCAATACACCAGAAAATAATTGCGTCTTCTTTTAACATGTTTTCAATTTAGTTTTCACGGTGAACGAGCTCCGTTTCCGTATTTTCTCGAAAATGCTCCAGGAAAAGACGGCAAGGCATGCGTATTCTTTTAATGGGTATTCAACTTATATTTCACGGGGTAACTTGTGCCTTTTCCGTATTTTTCCGAAAAGCTGGTTTGATTGTTTCATTGTTGGTTACGAACGTTTCATTAAGAAAACTGCATATATGGGGATAATTAGCCACTATTCAGAATGTCATCTTCGATATTCCTCACTTTAGTGCATGTTAAAACATCATAATTAATCATCATCATCGTCCATTTTCGCTTGGTCGGCTTGTAGGAAGCATACGTCAAAGTATCCATATGCTCTTGCAGCAGTGATTGGGGTAGCGATTTTTTTATATGATGAGGTTGCCAGACATAGACAATATCGTATTAGTTGCCTCATTCTGAGGGAATAATGGGTCTATTCTTTCTTTTATCCTCTGAGACTCAGGGTAACAACCTGGGACATATTCTAACAGTGATTTTCAAACTATGGGTCGCGACCCAAAATTGGGTCGCGGGAAAAACACTGTGATGGGTCGCGTCCCTTACGTTTCCCTTAAAAGGTAAAGGTAGTCCCGTAGCAGATACTGCCGTACGGGAGTGAAGTGTTAGAGACTTCACTATACCAGGTCCAGCATTAGTCAGGTGGGGTGACTAGTTCCTATCCTCGCTACCTTTTCCTGTCTCTAACTCAAGATCAAAGTCAGGTACCCATTTACAGCTGGGTATATTGGAGAGTGACGGTACCGTGAATCGAGACCCGGCACCTTTGCCGCGAGAGATCAGCGTTCTAACCACTGTGTCAATCGGACGCTCACGTTTTCTTTTCTTGAAGTTTTAAACGGCATGCCTGTGGCTGAATTCCTTTAATTAATTTTTACTTGTCAATTTGGGTATATGGTTTCACCAACTGTGAAATGTGGATCGTGATCGTAAAAAAGTTGATAACCACTGTATTAAAAGCTTAAAATTCGTTTCATAATTAATATAAAGTTTAGCTGGAAATATGAAGGTTGGAGCATATGTCATACATTTCGTCCATACAAAACTGATAGATGGAGTATTTAGCTTTTTTCATCCTGACTAAATAAGTCCAGTGGACCGGGCAGGTTCTGCGGATTCCAACACGTAGTGGTCGGAAAGAACCCTCATCTGTATACATATCCTTTTTAATTTCTTTTGTTCAGGTGACAGTTTCTCACACCTCCTATATTATGATTTCCTGGGAGCATTCGAAGAATATGTTCTGATCTGTCTAGTTTTCTAATTAACCAGGTGAGACCGTTGTGTGCCCATAATTACTGCTTCATTAAGTTATTTCTCTACCATACACATTCTATATGACGGAAAATCTCCTAGTTTGTCACACACTCTATAAATATGTTTGTGGTGGGAGGTGTCTTATTTTTTTTTGTTGTTGTTGAAATTTTGCCATGGCATCGGCTTGAAAGGCCTGCACTTTACGAATTCCAACTGCCATGACCTCCTATTGTTTCGACCTTATCCGAGAAGGCTAGGTATCCGATCTCACTACATAATATTCGGGCAACTGTGTCGCTCAAGTAAGTATAGTTACAGAAGTTTAATTTGTCCCCTAAAGTATCTTACACTGTAGTTACGCCACTGTTTTGTACGTTCGTTCCTTCTGAAACAGCGAGGAAGTAATACAAGTGTAAATATTTCAGGTCACTTGCTTATCTCAAAGCGTTGGCGTACACTCAGAAGAATGGCTGGTTTTTGAGATATAAATCTCTATATTAGTGAATACATTTATACAGAACTCTGGCTTAATTTTTCTTTATGTGCTCGCGGACTCTTTTTTTTCTTCGGCAACATGAACGACATGAGAGTTTGTTTTAAAAAACAGCGCTTTCGTGTAGACTTTAGACAGACAGACACAAAGGCAGACAGGCGGACGGTTGGGCGGAAAGATAGATAGATAGATAGATAGATAGATAGATAGATAGATAGATAGATAGATAGATAGATAGATAGATAGATAGATAGATAGTACTAGTGTTCATCAGTTAGCATGGGGTGGAGCCCTGAAAAAGGCTAGTCCTAAGGAAAAAAGGATTGTTAGCTACGGTAGCGTTAATAAATACCAAGTGATGAAAAGAACTAAGAGTACCTATCCGCTAGCATAATGAAGCGTGGATAAGGGCTTGTCCTGAAAAGGACTGCTACGTCGACGTTACGTGCAATTTAAAAAGCGCTGAAAAAAATGTCTACACCAGCGTTTCTCAAACTGTGTTCCGCGGAACACTGGTATTCCGCGAGATATTGAAAGTTGTTCCGCGAAGAAAAAAATGTAGAACCGGTTCCTAACAATTTATTTTCAAACATTATGTTTAAAATGGATACGAAATCCATTTGCAATTGCATCCAAACCAGTATGTTTATCAGCTCATGCTTAAGATAGTTTGATCGATTTGACATCAGACTCGGGAATATTACATAGATTTAGTGAACTTTCCATAAATGATTTTTGCAGCAGTGTTTTGCAAGAATTTCCCAACATTGCAAAACGTGCAATTCAAGCACTTCTTCCATTTTCTACTACACACCTCAGTGAAACAGGATTTTCTTATTATGCAGCTACGAAGAGAAAATATAGGAACTTACTTGACATCAGAATTTAACTTTGGGTTTGGTTTGGTTTTTAAGGACTATCTTCATTGCACACGGACAACTCCATCAGTGCTCCGATCTCCTCCCTTTGATCACACAAGGAGGATCTCAGCACAGTGCACGAACTCTGTAGCACCTGCGAGAATCCCAATGTGTGTATATAGGAATCACACACTCTATAAATATTTTTGTGGTGGGAAGTTTCTAATTTTTATTTTTATTTTTTATTTTGCCAGGGCAGCGGCCTGATAGGCCTACTCTTTACGATTTCCAACTGCCGTGGAATTTTTAACGTGCGCAACTTGCATACAGGACCCCCTATTTTTTTTGCCCTTATCCGAGAAGGCTAGGTATCCGATCTCACTACCCAGGAGACCAGGGGGGGAGTATGACATCATTAGAGCCACTATTTTAACTTTCAAACATTATACAAAATATTAAGCGAATATGTGATGGTACACAACTAAGCATTCTTCTCACTGATGTAAAATGTACAATTACTTGTGCATGTACTTTACTTTTATTAGTTCATTCATTCATAACCCTCCACTCCCAAATGAGCATAGGCCTTCAACAAACACATGCCAAGTTCTCCTGTCACGTGCCATCATCTCAAGTTCTTTCCATGTTCTCCTCATCATTTTCACCTCTGTTTCCAACTCTCTTCTCCATGTACTTCTTGGTCTTCCTCTGCCTCTCTTGCCCTGGGGGTTCCAGAACAAGGACTGCCTTGTAATGCTATCAACAGGTTTCCTCAGTGTGTGTCCTATCCATCGCCATCGTCTTCTTCTCATTTCTTGTTCCACTGGCACTTGTCTAGTTCTTGTCATCATTTCCACGTTGGTAACCTTGTCATACCATTTTAATCCCTCTATTCTACGCAAGCACCCATTTATGAAAGTCTGTAGCTTTTTGGTTGTTGTCTTTGTTGTTCTCCATGTCTCTGAGCCATACAATAGGACTGACTTCACATTTGAGTTGAAGATTCTTATTTTCGTGTTGGATCCTATTTCTCTTGATCTCCATATATTTCCCAATGCAATGAAAGCTCCTCTTGCCTTTTGTATTCTTATTTTGATATCACTTTTTTTTTAGTAATAAACAATAAACATGATTAATAAGACGGTATTGCCTCCCCTATTTTGCAGTAGTGGTCCAACAGTGGCCACAACTCAAGAGTATCTATTATAGGCTTCAATGGAGTCTATCTTTACACAAGATTACTCTTGGCAGAAATGTAGATAGAAGAGTAGTAAAGCTTCTATCACATGGGAGTCTTCACAAGATATTCAGATAAGCGAAAACAATACTGGTTGTTGCTGAGCACGTTAATTCTGTAATCTGCCGACACTTTTATGAAGAATTTAGCAATGGTTTATTCTAGCTCGTTAAGCCCCCACCCTTGATTTAATCAGTGGAATTATTGTCATACTGTATATATAGCTCTGTTTAGAGTGTGTGTTTAGTAACTTTGACTGAGACAAACATGTAGTACATTTAAAAGGATTGAATCGAAGTTAAATTTGTAACATTACAAATAACAAAATTTAATAATCAGTTTAAGTTTTAACAGTTGGAAAATAATTTGAATATTTATGAATTCATCACGTGGATGAGGTTTAACTGAATAAAGGAGGTCACTTTTGGCAGCGGATATTTTCACTGAGCTGCCAATGGTAGTTTCTTCTCCTGCCGGGTCAGTTCCTTTCACTCTGCTCTCGCTCGTCTCTGGTCAAAGTTCAGGCACCGCACGTTCCCAGAACGTCAAGGAGTAAAAGCCAAATTGGATCTGCGTCTGTCTATAAGACCCTCTTATGATGGCGTCTCGCAAAACGTCAGTCCACTTCTACCTTTACTTGGTTCCAGAGATAGTACTTTCTGCTGGTACCACCAATAACTGGTAATAGAGATAGAAACGAAACGCTCTTCTGAGTATGGCGTTTTCCCGACACCTTTATGTACCCCCCTTTTCTTTTATACCATCCCATGTCAGAATTTACCCTCGATGAGAATTGAATTTAATCCCTCGGGATAAAACATCCTTTACATTTAAATTGAATAGCTTTACATTACGTTTAAATGAAAAGGTTAAACGTACAGATATAATATGTTTTACATTTACATCTCCACTGTTTGAAATGTGTTCACAATATAAATTCCGTTATGTTTCATTTACATTTACACTTCTGGAAAAGTTTGAAACTTCTATTAAGTTAAAATGAATATTGTCACATAGACATTTACACTGGTTTAAAGCTTGAAAACGTACATTAATTTTAAAGTGAAAATGTTTATAGGGACATTTGCACTGCTTTGAAAATGTAAGTATTATACTTAGAATGTACATCATTTCTTTTCATCTTTCCCTCCTTGCTCCATAGGGAACCTGGAACGACTGTACTTTATGTTTTTAGTTATCTTTACAAAACTATCAATAAAGCAATCACCAGCCCATGCAGTGGTGGTTCATGAATCATCATTCTAGATACTGAGATTGCCAGCGCCAAATGACTTTGACATCCAATAGCGAGTTTCACATCACATGGTAATAAATACATATATATATATATATGTGTTAGTTCACATGTTAGTAATAAAATATGAAATGTAAATCACAACTTACTCCAATCCTGGCTACAGACTTGTTTGCTCAGATGAATAAAAGAGACGAATCGTTCTCTTACACGCGTCTGGGATGTCTTTAATTTTGACCATAGATTCTCCCTCTGACTCCGTGTTTCTTCAGTTTCCTAGTCGCGGTGTTGCTTATTAAAATGTAAAGAGTTCCTGCGCTTTATAAGTCTTATTTGGTTCTCCAATAAAAGGTCCGGTTAACAAATAGGAATTATGAATCTATTCTTCACTCTGGAGAGCTCTGGTGTTGTCTTGGCGATAGTGCACTTCACAGTGAGATAAAACTGCGAAAATGGTCAGGCTATATTCCCCTCAATGTTGTTATGAATCTAATCAGGTGTCACACAGACAGTAATCTCTTATGAGTGCGCAAACTCCGTGTCTTATCGGTGATTTAAGCCGATAGTGCTGTCCAATGTACGTGTTAATCTGCCGCGCCTATAACCAACAAATCTGTGTAGCGCCAAGCAAATGTGATGTATCATATCAGCCGCTCCTGCAAGTGTGAGATTTATCCCCTACATGATGATTTGATAAAATCAGATATCTGCTACTTAGCAGAAAAATAACGAGAAAAGAAAGAACGAGAAAAAGAAAAGTGCGATAATTGACAGCACATAATAAAAATCAGTACCACAAATGTACCGATACTGCCGGAGAGAACCAAAGATCGATAGAGGTCGTCCATGTCATCACAATTAAACTACAGATGGTTCTAATTATGATTATTTTAGCTGTATTAATTAATTTCTTTATTTACAACTTAATTTTAATTAATTGTAAAATATAATATAAACTTGTTAAATGCTACCTTAAACCCATTTTTTAGAATCACTGTTCCGTCAATTCGTTTCAAATGAATAAGTGCTTTTTCATCTTCGTTTTCTGCTTATTCTTCTTTTTCTTCTTCTACATCTGCTTTCAGTTTGTAGTCATGCTAAATCTGCAGGCCTGTCGCCAGGACAAAGTCCACAGTCTTTTCAAGGTCAGCGCGGCAGCCCCATAGCTTTTATCTGAGCTCAGGAGAGATAGGAAACTCTTTACAGAGCGATACAACAGGAAGCAATCTGATCATCAGAAGAAGTCCCCCCGTCCGACAAGTATTTCGGCCCTATATACTCCTTTACACTCTAAGGGGGGCGGGCCCACTTGGGTCATGACTCCCAAGCGTCTCAGCTTCCTGTTGTCTTGCATCGAAAATGAACCCATTTCACTTATGGCAGCAACTTTAAATTCCACAACTCCGCCAGCCGTGGAGGCAATTGTGAAAGTAACAAAGAGAAGACAAATTATTCCGTTCGTTCCGTCGCACACACTGAGACACCAGCGCGAAGTCAACGAGTCGCCACTGCGCGTTCCCCACTGGACTATTGATACTGACACCCCTTATAGTATACACCGCTTGTCGCCCCTGAGTCGCAGCCCGTTCACTAGTCCACCACAAACCTCAGCGTATTGTGGACTTAGAAAAATTCCTGGTGTTTTCTGTACCGCAGCGTTTATTGTTACGATCTCCATTCCCCATTGCGGTTGTTCCACAGCCAGCCTGATGCCTTTTCGGCAGTTTCACTAAGCCTCTTCAGGGCCCTTGTTCTCGACTGTCCCCTCAGCCCCAACAGTTTCAATAGATCATACACTGATGCAGCCACAAGCCCTCTTGCGCCCACTTCAACAGCCATGACCCTTGCAGTGAACCCATCGTGTCTCAGATCCGCGGCCAGATCACTATACTTGGCCGCTTTGAACGAATGTTGCTCATCTAATCTGGATTCAAATGGCACGGTCAGTTCAATCAGTATGACCTGAAGCGTTGCTGCAGAATGAAGCACTATATCCGGCCGTCTCCGCGATTTTCGGATACTCTCTGGATATGCCCCTCGTCCAGGTAGGTCTACCGCCATCTCCCAATCATTTGCACAATCAAGAAGAGATGGTAAACTGCTACCAGGTTTATTCGGTTTGGGGTGTGCTGACTTTCCTGCCCTTAGAAAGTATGTGTTTGCGGTGTCTGGCCGGACTTTGCTATTCGCCTTCATTCTTGCCAGATCTATTGTCGCAGCAAGCTCATTTAGCACTTTGTTATGGCGCCAAGTGTATCGCCCTTGCCCTAATGACACCTTACACGCTGAGAGCACGTGTTCAAATGTCTGCCTCCCCTGGCACAGGGGGCACTGCTCATCATCCGACTTTCCCCATTTCACAAGGTTGGTGGCCGATGGCAGCAGGTCATACAGTGATCTGACAACAAAGCTGAGCCTAAGAGGTGCCATATGCCATATATCATTCCATGTCAAGGACCTCTGCAGGGCTCCTTCCCATGTAGTCCATTGGCCTTGTTGGACCTGCTGCACTGCTTTTTGCAACCTCTTATCATTCTCAGCTTCTCGTATCTCCTGAACTACCATGTCTCTGCGCTCCCTGCTTGATGCCTTGGACCACCAGCGGATGTCTCCATGACCAAATCCCCGTCTATTCGTTTGTGTGTATCCGATTACCTCCCTCAGTTTGAGTGACTCTTGGGCAGCATCAACAGCTTCTTCCACTTTCCACTTCCTTCCCGTTTTCAGTGTGGGCTGAATGGACTTAACCACGTCATCAGCTGACTCGCGTAGCATCACTGCAAGCCTTGCCTTTCCAACTTTGTACTCTTCAACAACTGACTTGAAAGGAAGCAGAAGTTTTGACTTTTTGCAGTACAGTGCTACATCTGACAGACCTGGTGGTACTCCTAGCCATTTTCTCATGAACTTGTTGACCTTCTGCTCTATGGCTTCCACTGTACTTGTGCTTATTTCATATATAAGCAGTGGCCACAGCAACTTTGGTATCAACATGAACTGGAGGCACCACAGTTTGAACTTCCCCAGGAGTCTGCTTTGGTCTATGATCTGTAGCCCTCTGTCTGCCATTTCTATTGTCTGTTGCACTGCCTTTGAGTCTTTTAATGAGGCATCGTACACCCTGCCAAGACTTTTAACAGGTTCCTCAATGACAGTAGGGATTCTTTGGTTGGAAACCGTGAATATGACCTCTGCTATCTTCCCTTTCCTGACTGATAGGCTTCTCGACTTCTTGGGTTTGAAGCTCATTCTGCACCAGCTGACTAGTTCATCCAGGCGTGCTAACATCCTCCGGGCCTGATGTTCATCTGATGTCAGAATTGTTGTGTCATCCATGAATGCTTTGAGCGGTGGCATGAGACACATTCCACCGAGCTTTGGACCTATAGCCATTCCTTCAGCCGCATTGAGGATTACCTGCATAGCCATCACGAATAGTATCGGAGAGATGGTACATCCCATCGCAATTCCAACTTCAAGGCCAATCCACTTCGTTGTGTACTCTCTGGTTGAAAATCTGACAGCAAACCCTGCGAAATACATCTTCAGCATTGCTGCAATCTCTTGTGGAACATGATACATTTCTAGGGCCTGCCACAACATCTGGTGTGGAACGGATCCATAAGCATTCGCTAAATCCAACCAGATTACATGGAGGTTTGTTCTGTCAGACTTTGCCTTTTGGATTGCTTCCCATATCATTGTGGCATGCTCTAGACATCCTGGTGTACCTGGGATACCTCCTTTCTGAATGGTAGTGTCAATGTACCCATTTGCCAGGAGGTATGTAGTGAGTCTTTTCGCCATCACTGAGAAGAATATCTTCCCTTCCACATTGAGTAGTGAGATTGGCCTGAACTGACTGATGTCTGTGGAATTTTGCTCCTTCGGGATGTAGACTCCGTTCGCCTTTCTCCATTCCTTGCTTACAAGCTGGGTTTTCCACGCACCCTTCAGTAAACGAAGCAGTCGTTTGAGCACCTCAGGGCATCTCTTATACATGTTACGGTATATGATATTAACGCCGTCTGCTAAAGGTTACCAGACGTGCAATTGTAAAGGTTAAGACATTTAATATATTGCGATAGATGTTTCAATTACTGAACGCTTCATACACGATCGATTATGACGTGTATAGCGTTGTTTAGGACACAGTCGGTAACTAAGAAACGTGACCCTTTGTTACTTGACCGCCAAGCTGAATAGCTGCGTTTTTTCTAACCTTCCAATTTAATGGCAGGATATAGCCATTTTATGTGCATTTTTGATGGATCAGGGTCAGTCCTAAAACTCTATATGAGAGGGAAATTATTGGAGGTTAGTATTTAACTAGAATCCTCAGAAGGATGAGAATAATCGTCAAATTCGTATGAATATATTTCAGACTCGCAGTCTCACTGTCGGCAGGTAGCCATGTCTATCTGCTCGTGCATATAGCTGTGATGTTCTGACGACAATACTGCATTGTATCCTCATAACGGACATTGACACATAACCAGCAGTCTATGCTATTGATTAATTTATGCATTACTTCTATGGACTTATTTTCTACTCCTATTGGAATTGATCATCATGTATGTATCACTGTGAATAAATGTATGGACTCAATGAACCGACTTCTCACGTCAATGGAATTACAAGTTCAATATAATTGCAACTTTCAAATGTTTGCTCACACGTTTTTCTACCCCACCCCGCATTCGCGTAAAGCAACACCAATTGACACGATAAAAATCTTGAATGAAACCATATAAGAACTCAACTAACATGGCCAGAATTTATAACCACTTTATTGACATTATATGGAACATTGTTGTCAAATTGAATGTTCCAGAACAACAGAGAAGATCGCCTTCAACAATACACCACATATGGAACACCATTAGGACCTGGAGCTGACTATCATCGAGCTTTCTGGACAATGCTTTCTACCTCTTGCACCGTTGGGGGCTTGGTGTTAAATTCAGCTCCTGGCTTACTCGGCCATTTAAGGCCTGCCATGCTGCTGAGCGGCTCATCTTTGCGACCATCTGAATATGTCATTCCAAGGTGTTCTTCCAGGTCTTCTTTCCTGATGTTTAGCGTACCCGACCGAGGCTGCTCAAACAGTTCTTTGGCAAACTTGAAGGGCTCCCTGAAGAATCTTTCCCTATCCATTCGAGTCTTCCTTTTCTTCCTGCACAACCTTTCTGCTCTACAAAGGGCATTATGTTGGCCTTTCAGGTGCTCCCAAACCTGTCGTAACCCTTCCTTTTCTGCGGCAACTGTGTTTTTGAACAGTTTTCGGGCATGCTTCTTCTGTTTTCTGATTTCTTCTATTTTAATTTGTCTTCTGCTTTTTCGTGGTGGGTTACTTTCCCTTGCCTCCCTCACTCCGAACACTTTGCGACAGTGCAGATATATTATGTCGCCGAAGATTTCCAGCTTCTTCTCCAAAGTTATCTGCTTCAGGTTGTTATCCAACTCTTTTGCCAAGGCTTCGTCCAGCTGTTCCCAAAGCCCTTTTGCACTGGCGGGTGGAAACTTGATTGCATCTCTCTTCCCGTCTAAGAAGTGTGTGAGATCATCATCAGGCAGATCAACTTGAATGTACTCAGCACTGTGGATTGACTCCTGGCTGCGTTCTTCTAACGTCTTATCCGTCGAGACAGAGCGCTGTTGATCTCCCCCTGATGACCTCCCACACCCCTTTTTCGTTCTGTGGATTTTCATTCCTCTCTGAGTAGAGAATTCCCTACCACAGGCACATGGAAACTCCAGCCGTTGTTCAGAGCTCGAAGTCCGTGTAACGGGTCTGGTCGATTCCAATGAGGCGCCTGTGGATTCATCATTCTCCCCCCCTTTCGGTGAATCCTGGGGGCATCTATCGTTTTTGGGTTCTATAGCAATTGAATACAGCTTACGGGGTGCTAACCCGGTCAGCCGGTTTCTAGTCTTTCCCAGTGTCATCTGTCTTTCCAGAAGTCAATCGGTCTTTTCCCGATTGTCACTGGTTTGACCATGTAACTATGATAGGAAACTCTTTACAGAGCGATACAACAGGAAGCAATCTGATCATCAGAAGAAGTCCCCCCGTCCGACAAGTATTTCGGCCCTATATACTCCTTTACACTCTAAGGGGGGCGGGCCCACTTGGGTCATGACTCCCAAGCTCAACACCATCTGGCCAGGTCAGGTGTAGTATGTCATCATGGGTTGGGCAGTTTTGGAGAATGTGTTCAGTGGTCTGGATTCAGGTCCACGTGGACATTCATTCGAATGAGACATCCTGAAGCGATAGATGTGGCCTACCTCACGGCTGTTTGTGGCCTATACCAGAGCGCTCTTTTAGTTTCGGTGACCGGAATTCTGGCACCGGGTATAAAATTTTGCGTGCACCGTAAAAGACTGTTTAAGTTTTTGGCGGGGAAAATCAGCTGATGTGTGAGTAAAATCAGTAAAATATAAATCATTACATACTCGTTCTGGATAAACACAGCGCTAAAATTCTTTTGTGTACTATAACTTTGTTCTGTGTTCTATTTTTGATTGCATTTTTATTTGTTTGAAATTAGTTTTGACGGAGTTACAGACTTTTGAAAACAGCGTCATCATTTAAGGAAATTCATAAAATAAGTAATCTTTTTATTAATTTAATATCTAAAAATCGGCCCATTCGTTTGAGTTTATAATTATAAAGACTTCTCGAAGGGAAGCTAAAGATTATTTCCACATACTTTTTTTTTTTTTTTGTTTCATATCTTGAGAATGTGTGGTAGTCAGTTTTGTGAGTGTGGCATTACAAGAACAAGCATATTGTCACCAGATTTTATAGCATTTAAATCCCTTTAAACGCATTCCTGATACCCACAAAATCTTAAATAAGGTAGTAAAAAAATAACTTTTTGTAAAGCACCATCTGTTTTTGCATTTTTTGGTGTTCTTTGGTAGACAATCCAGTGCACACGACGGCTGCCAGCGAATTCTAAGTAACTGTTTGTATATCTTCTTTCATTCAAAGTTACAATGCAGGTAGTAAATTTAGAGAAACCAAATTCTAAATCTAATACCATCCTTTTATCAATGGCTAGAGTCAGAGATACATATGATAATTTAGAAATATTTATGAATGGCATGAAAGCTCAGATAGAGTCACTAAAATATTTAGAGTGGGATGGTAAACAAGTTGTTGTTTTCTTATTCGGGGATTATTTCCTTGTTTTGCTGGAGACACCACAGACATGGGTATATTCCTTGAGCTCCAGACAAACCAAACATTTTCATCAAAGACATCCAGAGAGCATACAACTTGCAAACCAAGAAGTTTGGCCATGTTGATAAGAGATTACAATAGATATATGAAAGATGGGAAAGGGAATAAAAGGCAAGTGGCACATTACCATAATTGTTTACACAAACCAATGTTAGAGATTGAAATTGAAAATGTAGCTCCTCCTTACCTTCATATTTTATTAGGCATTGTTTTGAAACACCACAGACTTCTAGAACAGGTAGCTGATACAATAGACGCAAAGATATTTGAGAATTCGCAAGAGATACATGCAAACATTAGTACTTTTAAGAACTTGAAGAGATTTAGTAGGAACTGGAAATAGGCAGAAGAATTAGGAGCTAAAATTGAATTTTTCAGGTAGGTATTGAACTTTGTGAGGATAAGGAGGAGACAGATAATTTTAAAGTTAGACTTGAAAATGCACAAGATGCGCTGGCCAAACTTCAGTTTCAAGATCTGTGTACTAGGTCTGGTCCAGTTTGCTCACACATGGACAAGGTACTAGCCAAACACAAAATCATACAACAGACTTATAATAGCAGAGCATTTATAGGGAATCACTGCCGCAGATATCTCACACAAAAAGTTTATAAAGATCTTACAAGAGCAATCATTACACAAACACTGAAAATTACAGACAAACAAGATATAACTAACATAGCTTTTATTGCCCAAGAACAATTCAACTCACTGAAAGAAGCATTTGAGAAAGTACACAACAAAATATCACACAGTAAACCAATTAGTAAAGAATCAATAACAGCATCGATAGAGACTTATATGTCTTTGTTCAGAAAGCTATTCCCTAGTAAGACAATTCATAAACAGCACATATTAGAAAAACATTGCGCAGACTGGATCAGAACTCATGATGTATGATTGAGATAATTGTTAGCTATCATGTTCTGGGGACAATTGGGTGTGTTATTTTAAGGTTATAAATGTGGACATGCAATTTAAACTTTCAATAATTAATGTTTGACGCATGAAACCAAAACAAAACTTTGATATCCATTTTCTGCAGGTTTTCTACTTTTGATTTCTGTAATTTGTTATGCATGTTGATTGTGACCGTTTTAGTGTAAATTTAATTAGAAACAAACCATAACAAAATGTAAAAAAAAAACGTAAATTTTACACTATTTCAGACTATTATATCTTCTGTTCTAATTGTGATAAAATGTTTGTTCTTGTTCTAAAATTTACTCTAACATTTCTAGTCTAGCTTTACGCAAAATTAAAGCCGGTATTTATAATAATATCATCATCAGTTGCCATCTCCACAACGGAGGTTGGCTGTAATGGATCTCCAACGTCTTCTGTCTCTTGTCTTGGTGGTACACTCTGATAGACTCTTTCCCGTCCATCTCTTGATGTTATCTTCCCACTTATAGCGCTGTCTTCCCCTTGCACGTTTACCTTCAACACTCCCTTCTGTTATGGTCTTCTGCAAGGTGTTATGCCTTTTTATGTGGCCAAAGTATTTTAGCTGCCGAACTTTGACCTCTCTCATTAGTTCTCTTTTCATACCTAGATTTTCTAGGACCTCCTTATTTGTTTTCATCTCTTTCCATGAGATACGCCCCATTCTTCTATATATCCACATTTCGAGAGCCTCAATTCTTTCTTCCAAATGCTTATTCATCGTCCATGTTTCTGCACCATACAGAAATGCAGAATATATATAACACTTTATGATTCTCAGTTTTAATTTATGAGATAACTGTTTGGATGTCAGTATATGTTTCATGTTGTTGAATGTAGCTTTGGCCATTCCTATTCTCTTCTTGATTTCTGTTTCACATCTGCCATCTTCTGTTATTATATGACCAAGATATACGTAGCTCTTGACTTGTTCCAGGATTTTCCCATTTACGCTTATCTTTAATGTGGGTTTATCGTCTGTTTTGCTAATTATCATAGTTTTAGTTTTCTCAATATTAATGTCGAGTCCATATTCATGACTTATACTGTTCACTTGCTTCACTAGTTCTTGTAACTCCTGTTCGCTTTCAGCTAACAACACGGTATCATCTGCATATCTAAGGTTGTTTATTGATCTTCCACTGATGTTCAGTCCTGGAATTTCCTGTATCTGTTTGAAAATTTTTTTCGGTGTATAAATTAAATAGGCAGGGGGACAGCACACAACCTTGTCTGACACCTCTTTTTATGTCTATGTATGGTGAATAATTCCTTCCCGATCTTACTGTGGCAGTTTGCTCCCAATAAAGGTTACTGAGTATTCTTATATCTTTTCCATCAATACCTATGTCTTTGAGGCATTCAATTATTTTCTCATGATGGATTCTGTCAAAAGCCTTCTTATAGTCAATGAAGCACATATACATACTTTTTTGGACCTCTGTATATTTTTCTGCTAATCTTCTTAGGCAAAATATTGCCTCTCTTGTTCCACTGTTCCGTCTAAAACCAAACTGTTCTTCTTGGATTTCGCTGTCTACTTTACTTTTTATTCTTTCCTGTATGATTTTGAGCAGTAATTTATAATAATAAAGTAGCATAAAAGCAATTCAAACATGTTTTGGGGACAATTGGGTGTGTTTTTTTAAAGTAATAAATGTGGACTTGCAATTTAAACTTTCAATAATTAATGTTTGACGCATGAAACCAAAACAAATCTTTGATATCCATTTTCTGCATGTTTTCTACTTTTGATTTCTGTAATTTGTTATGCATGTTGATTGTGACCGATTGAGTGAAAATTGCATTATAAACAAACCATAACAAAATATAAAAAAAAAACGTAAATTTTACACTATTTCAGACTATTATATCTTCTGTTCTAATTGTGATAAAATGTTTGTTCTTGTTCTAAAATTTACTCTAACATTTCTAGTCTAGCTTTACGCAAAATTAAAGCCGGTATTTATAATAAAAAAGTAGCCTAAAAGCATTAATTAAGCCCTATCAAAAGTAAACATCGCCACATGTTTTTCCCATTAGGAAGCTGACCACGTGACCTCTGTCAAGTGGGCTATAAATAGCGCGGTCGGGGGAAAAGGGGAAATAACTAAAAGATCGCTCGCAAACAGCCGTGACCTAGCAGTCTGCGGTGGCCAGGCGGAAAATGATGGTCTGCTGGTGTCTATTAAGTTGGTGGATTGGGTCATATCTGTTGTTTATATCACCTTTCCTTGTCCAGTGGTATTTGTACTTGTTGTAATGGTTTTAGCTTCTGGGTAGGGCAAAGGGTGGCTGAAAAGTTGCATTATACTGCGACTTCTAGATAGAGCATCACATTAATAAGTGTTCCGTGAACAAAAAAGTTTGAGACACGCTGGTCTACACCAATTTGTAAAATTTCACTGCTTTATTTAATGACGTATAAGGATATCTTATTTACTTTTCTTGTGTGGGCACAAATATAAACTTAGCTAGTTAGCAACACTAAACCGCATTCATTGAGCTTTTATCTAGTACTTGTCATCAAGTTCTTAGACCTGGGGGTTTGGCTATGAATGAAAATAGTTTGTTATTTATAAAACTTCTCGCCTAGTTTCAACCAGGCACGCCTGGCTTCAAGTCTTGAACTTGTAACCTCTTGGTTACACAAGGGCGTGTCGTAAAATTAATGCGACTATTCATAACTCTTTTACCTAGCCCTAGCGCCAGAGAAGCACTGCTAACCATATATGTGCATAGGCATGTAATATAAAATAAATAATTGCGGAGGAAGCAAAGAAAGGGTGTACAATTGGTCCAAATGACCTCTTATTTCAATAGAAAACACGTTATGAAGTTATTTTTAGTTAGTTGATGTGAAGTGCACAGCTGTAGGCCAGGAATCTGGTAGCATATGTTGTATTCTGTACAAACTTGGAGGAGACTCGACCTTTTCAACATAGACGTGAGTCATACATTCACCGCTTGAAAAATAACATATGACATACATAGTACGGAACACTATCACATAATAACGATGACGCGCAGTGGCGTACCTAGGAATTTTTTGTTGTTGGAGTGATAGATTCATGTGGGAGAAAAAGAGATACTTTATAACCAGACCATACGATCTTGTATATTTGGACATGCTATGTGAATAGACCAACGGGCTGATCACCCGTTTGCCAGACACTTCGATTACGGAAACAACGACAAATGGGTTGATTTGCCATTGCCCTAAAGACGCCACTAGGCGTGATGGGAAACAATGGCAAAGAAAACCTATCTGCTGTTGCCCTAAGACGCCACTAGGCGTAATGGCCACTGACTGCTTTGACGGTCGGTGGCTAAGGACAGAAGAAGAGAAGAATGTGAATAGGTTGTACGGGGCGAGCTTAGCCATCATTAAAATCACCAACATCATTACGACCATCATCATTACCATCACTACCATCATTACCATTATCATCATTATCATCATCAAAATCATTATCATAATTTTCTATCATCAACATCATTAACATCATTATCATCATAATTACGATTATCATCATCATTACGATCATCATCACCATCATTACCATCATTACCATTATTATTACCATCATCATAACTATAATCATCATAACCACCATCCCTTCCCTTCCTTATGTGTTATTACTATCATCATTACCATCATCATCATCATTTTCATTACCGGTACCATCATCATCACAACCATCATCGTCATTACCATCATCATTACTATCATCATCATCAATATCATCATCATTACCATCATCATCATTACCATCTCATTACCATCATCATTACTATCATCATCATTACCACAATCATCATTACAATCATCATTACCATCATCATTACTATCATCATCATTATCATCATCATCATTATCGTCATCATATGTGTCATCATCATCATTATCATAATCATCATCACTATCATCATTATAACACCACAATCATCATTATCATCATCATTAACACCACGATCATCATTATCATTATCATCATCATTAACACCACGATCATCATTATCATTATCATCATCATTAACACCACGATCATCATTATCATTATCATCATCATTAACACCACGATCATCATCATCATCATCATCATTATCATCATCATTAACACCACGATCATCATTATCATCATCATTAACGCCACGATCATCATCATCATTATCATTATCATCATCATTAACACCACGATCATCATTATTTGCACTCTTTACAGAACACAGAACCACCACTGTAACTGGGCCCCCTTGCAGGAAGCCTGCACCAAACATTCACATACTCATGCAGCAGTGGTTTCTGTGCCAATGTTTGACATGATGAGGTTGCAAGTCCCATGCACAACCTTATATTAGTCGCATTGTACGACAGTGTCGGAGGGTCCAGTGGTACTATTCTTTCTTCGTCTCTTAAAAAATCCCCCCACTCCCCACCGGAACTACGCGGGGCACCACTTATTTAAAATACGTTCTATTTATTTAAAGCATATTTGTTTAAAGGTGAATAAGCATCCTTTAAAACAAGTACACAACTATATATGCCTATGTAGAATTGCAACACAGCAGAAACTCTTAGCCACCCAGCAGATAGTAGAAAAGAATTATTTAGTTAGTAGGGCTGAAGCCCCATTACTCTCCCTGTAAATACGCCACTAATTACACCTATAACCAGCGTTGCCACTCCTAGATGGATTCACCTAGATCTAGAGTTTTTTGTGTCCTGTTGACTATTGTCATTTTCCTTCATTAGTTGAAGAACCGCCACCTAGATTAGCTTTCGATTTTTCGCTCAAAAATGCCCAAAGTAGTCCAAAAACCGCATAAAGTAGCACAAGTCGCCCAAAAGTAGCCCATGTTAAAATCTAGGTGCATATTGGTGTTTTTTAAGGTACCATCTAGGTTTCTTTCAAAATTCAGGGTGGCAACACTGCCTATAACCAGATTTTTTTTAGAGAGTGTCACGTGATTGTCCCAGACAACAAGGCGAGTAAAAGCTATTATAAAAGTAAAGACAGTTCCGCAGCTGATTTTGCTGCAAGGGAGGGAAGTGTTATAGACTTTACTATACGAGTACAAAATCTCAGCTTTTATGAGATGGGGTGACCATTTCCCTTTTTCATTGCTTCTGCCCTCCCTAAGTTAAGAACAGAGTCATGTGCCCGTTTATAGTTGGGTAGACTGGAGCTTGAGGTTACCTGGTTTCGAACCCAGTGACTTTGTCTCGTGGAGCAAGAGCTCTAACCACCCTGACACTCACCGCTGTTAGTTATATGATTATATTTAATATATTGCTTATAGGGTGAATATGCATCCTTCAAAACAAGTATGTAAGCATACATGTAGGCTATAAGTATAACACAGCTTAAGCTCTCAACTCAAGATATCCTAACCCAAACTCTTCTAACCATAACCATAACCCTACCGCTAACCTTAACCCAAACCATAACCATAACGCTAACCCCACCTGGCAAATACTTGAACACATTTTTTGGGACCCCAAGATGCAGCAATAATGAATGCAGTCAGCGACCCATAGCTTGACTGCTTGCATCAGGATCAGCGAACCAGAGATTATCAAGACCGTACTCCACCTCCACGTGGTGGTCCTGGAAACAGTCTGCAGCAGTGCAGTCTGGCTGAGCGAGTACGGATCGAAATGGGAAGGCAAACCCGGTCCCTAAAAAATGCCGTGCAGAAGTCGGATGTGTCGACCGAAAGGTGCAGATATCACAGCTTAAGCGCAAACAGACACAACGCAACCACCGTCCTTTTCAGGGCGAACGAGGAAGAAGGAAGAAGAACACATTTTTTTATGGGGGGGGGGGAATTGGGGGTGAAGCCTGAAAATTCCCCTCTCTAAATGCGCCACTGACAATGACACATATCAGAGGCGTCCCTATAGTACTTGGCACCCTGGGCGGTCCTACATTCGACATCCCCTGCCCTTATTATGAAACACACTCGTAAGTACATTTTTAACAGTAAATACAATCTTAATAGTGTCCGATGTCAACCCCATCCTGGCTGTCACCTGGGGCGGATCCCCCCCCCCCCCTCGCACCCCCCTTAATACGCCTCTGACACATATAACCAGCATTTCAGCTAGCAAGCTTTCATCCCGGAGCAAGACACAGGAAAACTACACATAATGGGAATTAAGATAAGATAAGATAAGATAAGAAGGGTCGATACAGCGATGAAGTGAAGAAATTGTGCAACGAAGTAAGAAGACTTATTTTACGCAAGTGAAAAAACAAAAGGAATCAACGAACGATCATATGAAAGACAATAAAAATAATGCACTCCCTACCTCACCCATCACACCGCATAGATAAACAGAATGGGAGAAGATAAAGGAAAGTCTATAGCTTCTTATTGAGCGCATATTTTGTTGCTTTATTCATCGATGAAAGTCTGTACTGTAACTACAGACTAAATTGTCGGTTAATTCATCATTCAACACTAACCATTAGGTACGCCTCGATAAGGTACGTTACACTCAGCCCCTCATTTGCGCGAATTTCATTCGCTCGACTTCGAATATGCGCGAATTCCATTCGCCCGCATTCGAATATGCGCGACGTATGAATATCCCTCTATTATTTTTTTATTTTTTTTTTATGTACTAAACTCAGTTATACGCGAGGACTAGATTATTGCGATCGGCAATCGTATGCAAAAACTGGGTTTGTATTCTTTTCAAAATTATTTTTTTTTGCACGAAAATGCAATCGAATGAGTACACCGATTTGTAACGTCTTTCAAAGTACGTTGTAGCATAAATACTAAAGAAGTTATTGTATTTTATCCCTGAACAAAAATGTCATACACTAATTTTTACGCTAAACTGCCATCTAATAGACAAATCAAATCAGCACATTAATTTCATTGTAGTGACGTGCAGCATTTTCCATAATTAAATATAAATACAAAATCGTTCATTCAATTTTATGAAATATGGTAAGAAAGAACAACTACTGGTATGAATGTAGGACGGGGTCCCGCAGTGGTTTTCAGCCTTCAGAATTTCAGTTTTCAACCTCTTCGGTAGACGATCTAGAGTCTAGACAATCAGCCAGGACCTTCAAGAAAAGTACACCCTTCTGCAATAGATTTGGCATCCATTGTAGTGTGCCTGGGTAAAACCTGAAAACCTCCTGGGATGGGAAGAGTTAAAGGTTTCGTTGTTATAACGAGATAATGTTCTTTACTATCTCAAGACAATTTTAATTGGTTTACAGTGTCGCGCTAGTTACCGTTTATAGTCATTCATCGCTCGGGGCGGGGGTTTACTCGTGTAACATCACTTTACTAACTACTGTAATGCTGTGTTTCTTCACGCCCTTGTCAAGAAGAAAATATAACAGAAAGTTATTTTAGTGTACAGCCCTTTCTCCTATAACGTGGTATTTGTGTTCTAAAAATCACCACGTTGTGGAATTTCGCACAATAAAAATAACAGGGCTTATGGGACAATATAGGTCTAAGGACAGAACACTCAAAACCTGTACAGTCTCGTCATTAATACACTAATAAGACAAACATTAACAAACCCAATAAAATTAATATTACTTTCTACAGGAAAAACATTTCGTCTATTTCTTTTTGACCTTGTTCTAATAAACTTTGCAGCACTCAGGGTTATTTATTCCTGCTAAACAGATGTCTTTTATTTTCGCAGAGTTGTCTCTGATGGTACGCAGTGCGGATTGCTTTTGGCCTGATGATCTCGCGATATCACATAACTCTCTCGTTTCCTTCAAAACTGTTTATTATTTCAAGCTTCTTCACAATACTACGGTTTATTTGTTTCACTACTTGAATTCTTATAACCAGAGCGATTACTCGTGTCTGGGATGTTGTTTAAATACTTTAAAAAAAACTCGTAAGCTACGTTGCCACTCTGAATTCTGAACACAAAAAAACCTAGATATCGGCGACTTGGGCTATTTTGGCCGATTTTGGGCGAAATCTAGGTGGAGTTCTTCAATTAATGAAGGAAGATGCACCCAGGCGGGACCAAAAAAAAACCTAGATTTAGGTGAACCCACCTAGAAGTGGCCACAATGCTCGTAAGCCATGAGGTGTCTGTGTGTTTTATGAATTCATCCACGGGTCACTGCGTTTAGCTAGGTGGCGGTAGATAAAATCACCAAAATGCGAAATCGTGTTAGGTAAAAACGAGATTTTTCAAGCGCAAACTATGCTTTGCGCTACCTAGTGACACCAAAAAACTTCTTGTATTTTCTTTATCCCGTTCATGTCTGTTTCCAATAATCTTACTCCATCTGTGCTTTGTCTTCTTCTATTTCTCTTTCCCTGGAGTTTTCATAACAGGGACTACCTTGTAACAGTGACGTACTAAGGGGGGTGCGAGGGGGCGGTCCGCCCCGGGTGACAGCTAGGAAGGGGGTGCTGTCGGACACTATTGTCATAATACTTAATGTTAAAATGTGCTTGCAAGTGTATTTCTTTATGAGGTGGGGTGTGCCAAAGGTAGTATCCGCCACGGGTGCCAAATACTTTAGGGACGCCTCTGCCTTGTAATGCTATCAAATAGTTTTATTTCTATCTGACTCAACGCTGCAGATGGAACAACACAACAAAATAATAAGGATAGGAAAAATGAAGATAATAATTATAACGATAATAAATAATAATGTTAATAATAATAGCAACAATAATAATAAAGACACTAAAATACTTTTTAATGGGGAAAAAAGTCCCGTTCAACCCTCTGATGGTTATAATTAGGATATATCGTATCGTTAATTCTAGATATTAATTTTGATTACTGACATTTGAGCATGGCATAATTTTCCACTTCTAGCAACAATAATAATAATAATAATCTTCTCTAATAATTTTTTGGTTCGTCTGCAAAGAACCAACGCTGACTGAGGGAGGTAATCTTTAAAAAATTCAAGCTCAAGCGAAGGAAAACAGTTACATCCCTTGATCTAAACAAGTGGAAACAATTACATAACTACAACTACAACTCATTGTAAATATTCTCCTTATTCTTCCAACACGATCGGACGTCAACTTGCACGCGTTTGAAGGAAGCATTTGTCATTGTTTTAAACAAATAATGCGTTTACCACTAAGTTTTAATTCTAAGAATACATTAATCTTATTCGTTTCTTTTAGGCATTGTGTACTCAATAACACAGTTAAAAGTAGAAGAAAAAAAAAACATATAGCAAGGGGCGTCGATGGTTTAGTGGTTAGATGGCTGAACAATATTCCAGGTGAACAATATTTTAAAATGCAGTTTTCTGTCTACTGTTTTTATAAGTGTGCTTTGGATAATTATAGTTTCCAAGTGTCTGTGTGCGTTGATGGGGTTACTTGCTTGTGGAAGAAATACACGAAGAACAAGAAGAAGTGGAAGAAAGCGGAGAAGTAGAAGGAGGAAGATGAGAAAAAGATAAAGCATAGGAGTAGAAGTAAAAAAAAAGGGGGGGGGGGGGGAAACGTAGGGATAAAGAAGTTAAAAGAAAAGGAGAGGAATAAGAAGGAGAAGAAGAAGAAAACATAACAGAAGGAGAGGATAAAAGAAGATCAGTAGAATGAGGAAGGAGGAAGAAGGCACAAGGAAGATAAAAAACGGAGGATTCAAATAAGAATTAGAAGAAGGAGATGTAAACTCCGCCCAAGCCCGGCTGAAAAAGGAGGAGGGCGGCCTGCATGGAGGCCGTAAGGAGGCAGCCTCTCCATCATGCAAAGGCACAACAGGCCAATCGCTTGTTTGCCTAAAAACATGATTGCAAAAAATGCAAGAGAGAAAACCGGACGAACCAAAGCCTAAAGGCGACGAACCAAAACGGACTTATTGAACATGGAATACAAGGAGTTTAAGTGGGAAGGAAGAGGAGCTAGTGGAAGAGATGAGGAAAGCAAAACTAGAAATCCTAGCTTTAACGGAAACGAAGAAAAAAGGACAAGGGGTTATGGATCTCGATCGCGACACGCTGCTGTACAGTGGTGTACCCATATCTGAAAGAGCTAGAGGGGGCGTGGGTCGTATTGTGGCAAAAAACCAAAAGGATAGTATCAAGGGATGGAACTTTGTCTCGGAACGCATTATGGTCATAAAACTAAAAGAAGGAGAAACCATAGTCAACCTTGTCATTGTGTATGGGCCAAATGAGGATGAGAGAGCAGAGGTCAAGGAGGAGTTCCTCGAGCTGCTTCAAAGGACAGTGGACGACTGCCTAGATGAAATTATCATGCTCGGAGATTTCAATGCCAGAGTTGGAAATGACCATGCTAGATGGGGTGGAGTTATCGGAAGATATGGAGAAGATACTCTTAATGACAATGGAAAGCGACTCCTTAGATTGTGCACTAAGCAAAATCTGATCATTACAAACACAAAGTTCCCCCATAAGCGCATACATGCATTCACTAGATGTGAACCAACAAAGAATGAGAAATCAAGTGATCGACTATGCCAAAGTTAGAAAGAGCTCATTCAAGTATGTCCAGGATGCTAGAGTCTGGAGGGGGCCAGAGATTAGAAGTGATCACTACCTGCTAACAATTAAAAGAACAACTGAAAGAGTTGCTCGGCCTAGGAATTGCCTAACATCACTGAAGAAGCTAAGTAAACGAACAGGAGAAATGAGCATTAAGACCTACAAGCTGCGAGAGCCAGAAATTAAGACCAAATATCAGGGGCTTATAGCTACAGCGGTGAGAAACACGGAACAACAACATGATGACTTGGAAAATCTCTGGCTTAAATTCAATGACATAAAGACAGCTGCAGCAGAAGCATGTGGTGAAGTCCGTCTTGGGTAAAAGAGAAATAGGACACCTCGTTGGACACATGAAGTTATAGACAAAATAATAGAGAAGAAAAAGGCATGGAAACAATTCTTTGGAGCTAAAAACACAGCAGGAAAAACAGAGAAATATAGAGAATCTGTGATACTCAGAACAAGAGCAAAGAACAAGGTGCTAGCAGCAAAACAGAAGCCCTGGGAAGAATTGGAGAAAAGCTAGAAAAAGATGCTCAAGAAACCAGAAATGTTCTACAAGACCCTAAAGAACATGAGGAAGGAAAAACAGTGCCCTCTTAAATTTTTAAAGGATAAGCAAGGCAAATTGCTTACTGCCCCAAAGGAAATAATGGAAAGAATATTTATCAGAACTACTTGATGGTGAGCAAGGTCAACCATCAGAAATGATAACCACTAGCACAGAAGAGGAAACCAACGGTGGTGAAGATGGCATCAAGATGGAAGAACTGAAGGCAGCACTGGAGAATATCAATATGGGCAAAGCAGCAGGGCATGATAGTATAACACCAGAAATGATTAAGCACATGGGGGCAGCAGGCGACCTATTACTCCTGAGGGTCCTATAGGCTGCTTGGTGCAACAAGACCATACCAAAGGATTGGGAGATTGCCATCTTAACACCAATTTTCAAAAAGGGTGACAACCGACAAAGTGGAAACCATAGAGGCATATCCCTTCTCATTGTCCCTGGTAAAATTCACTCTAGAATCCTGGAGCAGAGACTCAGACGCCTAGCTGAGCCACAATTGGATGAGGTCCAGTGTGGATTCCGAGTAAACGGAAGTACTCAAGACCTAATCTTCACACCCAGACAGCTGAGTGAAAAGGCCCTTGAGTATAAGAGTGAGATCCATCTTTGTTTCTTAGATCTGGAAAAGGCGTTTGACAAGGTTCACTGGAGCAAACTTTGGATCTGTTTGACAAGGAAGAACATTCCAGCACCTCTGATTCATGCTATACAGAGCTTCTACAAGTCTTGCAGAAATTATGTGAGGACGGCAAACCATAAGTCAGAAGAGTTCAGGCCCACCACTGGTGTAAGACAAGGTGATATACTGTCACCTTATCTTTTCATACTCCTTATGGACGATGTCATCAAGGCATGTAAGGAGAGGACAAGAAAGTATTCAGTAGGGGACTAGAAGATGAGACAGGTCTGTATTTCAGAGCTGGTATTTGCTGATGATGTTGCTCTGATTGCTAAATCAGAGGCACATCTTCAATCCAACCTGCATATCTGGAAGGAAGAGCTGGAGAAGAGAGGGATGGTCATAAGCAAATCATAAAACAAAAACCATGCTGATATCACGAGAGGAAAGAAGGCATCAGATTAAGCTTGCAGAACAGATCCTGGAGCAGGTCAACCACTTTAAATATCTCGGAGCTGTCATAGACCGGAAGGGAGGCATCAAAGAAAAGCTGGCTACCCGAAGAGCAGCGGGGAG
>JAMPIV010008165.1:0-92077 GCA_024509875.1 Oreohelix idahoensis | reverse complement strand
AGCCTTATATATTGTTAGGAAAGTGGAATTCATTTCTGAGGACTTCTCCTTAGTAATTTAGTTTTCAGTGGAATAATGGTAAGCGGCTGTCTACTACGCTAAGTAAGGGTGCTTAAACTGTTTACGGTTTTATCATGGGTTAAATGTTTAAAACTTATCAATATACAGATAATAGGCGTGAATCCTGTCCCAGCAGATGCTTAATCAAATGTGGGTTTTAAGAATAGGCTAAATTAACTGTCCATTTCTGTAAGATAATGTCAGGTGTGCGGATTGTTCACTTAAAAAAACTGAATAGTGAGATGCTGGCAATAACTCTGAATTATAGGAGATAGTCACTTATTTCCCTTTTCTTGATAGATAGGAATTTTCTAGTGGCAAGGGAGAATCATTTTATGCTTACTTGTGTGGCTAGACACTAGTCTACTATACTTTCACAGATATCAAGTCCACCAGGCATAGATATTAATTATATCTTATGATTTAGCCACAACTGTATTATTATAGCAAGAACATTTGCATTTTCTATGTACTCATCTTCGTGGAATGCTAATTTATGTTTTCCCCAAGGGGAATAACGATTTATTTGTGTAATGTCAAATGCTGTAATCTATCTGTTTATGGTAAATTCATTTAATGTTGTACAGATGAATAAGCATATTCATTTAAACTGTAACTACAGGTATAGGTTTCCTGTAATGTTGAGATTGGGAGAAGAGGAGGAGATTTTATGCTGTCAGAACATTTAAATGAACAGTTACATGCGTGTACAAAAAGATATTAAGCCTATGCGGGCACGTGGTTATAATTGTTAGAATGGAAGGAGCGGAGCCTGACCTAGGTTATAAAACATTAGATTGATTTTGTCGTTGCTTGAAGGTAAAAGGTGTTCCTTTTTTTGGGTCCCTCAGTTTTCAGGGGAGACCGAATCGCTAGACAGACTCCAGTCAGGCGAAGAAAGGTCCATATACTCTTCGATCTAGAGGGTTTTACTGTATAGCATCTAGCAAACGAATCGTCAAACCCCCGTTCCTGAATCAAAAACCCCTTTATGTCAAAGCCAAAGTTAAGCTCACGCAGTGCAACGGGAGCCAACGCTAATCTGGAATCACCAAATGCAGTAGTAGTTCTTCTACTCGCCTATTGGATTACCATCAAGGAGCATTGCGCTTCCAGAATATCAAAAACCGCCCAGCATGTCTATAGCAGAATCTGATATCACCCGACTTCGTTTGTGTACCTTAAAACGGGGCACTCAGCAACCCACAGCCAAACCAGTTTTAAACAGGATTTACAGCCAGGCAGAGCTAGCGCCGGATAAGAAACGCCTGGGACTCCGTGTCCTCAAGTGACTTCTTCAGGTGTATTTCTGGATACTTAAAACCTCGCACGTAATGAGCAGCCATCCATGGACAGAGTTCCAGCCCCCCTCACGCAAGTAGCGGTCACCAAACGTATAGCACCCACAAGGAAAGTTGGGTATTTCACTTCATTCATCGTGAAGGAGATTTATCCGTAAGACACTTTCTGGAGCTAGCACATTTGGTCCCACGAAAAAGCGGACAGGCTGTCGCTCAGTTCGTTTATTTGGTCAGCAGGAGATAAACAACGTCTTCCAGTGTTCCCTCGCGCAATTAGGGGTCACCAACGTTTAGCCCGACAAGGAAAGTTTGGTATTTCACTTCAGTCATCTTGAAGGATATGTATCTGTAAGACACTTTCTGGAGCTAGCGCCTTTGGTCCCCGAAAGCGGACCCTCTGTCGGACAGCTTAGTTATTTTCTCCGTGTTCTACAGGTTTTATGAGTGTTGGTGGTGTGTGTGTTTGTGGGTGTGTATTTGCATTATTGGTGGTTATTGATGATTATTGATGACTATTGATGATTATTTGATTATTGATGTAATTTATGCTGTGTATGATGATATGCATTAATTCCATGTTTTTCTTCTTTAATAAAGTTTACACATTTATTAATGCGCTGTTCCCGACCCTTTTCATCCATAATTAAACTTGTTTTAGCTCTTTACTAGAATCTCTATGTTTGATAAGAGAAAAGAGTGAGAGCAGGAGATGCTTAGACAGTAAAAGTGAGTTGAGGCTTGGAGAGAGAGATCACTTTGATAAATCTTCTTCCAGGTTGTCTCAAGTCCATCTCCTATTTACACCTTTCTGTGTGTGTAATCTATAACTCTGTCAGTCCACTATCCCTTGTCGATTTCACTACTATTGTCCAACTCGACAAATACTCTACACTTTACTCAACCACGACAATTAATGGGAGCCCGTCCGAGATTCTAGAACCCATCTAGTACGACATTTAATATGTGCTCGATCCAAGATGTGGTTGCAGTCTGGTATGAATCTCTCACAAGATTCTGTCTTGATTCTTAGAGTTTAGTGTTCTGCAGATTATAGGAATTGCTATCCCTAGACATAACGAACTATTTCTTTTGGGTGGAAGTCGGAACAGCGTTTTTTCTCCACAGCAATCATAAATATTAAGTTACATTTATTGTTCATGCTACACATGAGACAGCTGGTAAAGGTTGATGGTATCACTGCTGAGTTTTTGGTTGACAAATCTGACGACTATTGTTGTAAAAGTCAGAAAAAAAATTTTTTTTTAAGGGTTAATATTTTTTTCAGGAGTAGCTCTTTAATCTGAGATAAGAAGCTACAGATAGTCAGTTACTAGCTTGCATCTGTACCAAGGGAGGGTGTTCATTCGGATGATAGTAACCAATCCTCTCAATAGCTTAGTACTGACAGAACTGGGGTGAAGTGATAGTAATAAGTTTTACATCACTTACATTTTTTGGAGTTTTTTTTTGGGTTTTTGCTTGTCGCAATCAGAGTAGCTACAAACTTTCTTGTTTTTAAAGTTCCCAGGCTAGCCTAGATTTTATTGACTATTAAGTTAATCAGCACCTAGTGGACTAGGTAACTAAGATCTCTAGGTTCTATTCTTCTATAGTGTTTGCTCACCCTGATATAATGGCCGATCTAGATAAAGTGCATAGGATTGCCTTCGAGGTAGCTAAGTACATGGAGTACCAGGATAGCGAAATCCAGCCCTTTCTAGAATTTGCAGTAAGCCTGCAGGATCAATACGAGGTAGACAATTGGTTTGACAGCCGTTTAATCTTGGCATGGTCCTGTAAACAAACTGGGGAGAGTGAAGCATTCACCCGACAGTATGTAGAAGAAGTGATAGAAGATGAGAAGCAAAGGGAAAAGCAAAGACAAGAACGGGACAAGCAATTGGAAATGGAGCAACAAGAAAGGGACAGAGAAAGCCAAGAAAGGGACAGGCTACACCAAATCAGAATGAATGAACTGGATAGCCAAATTCGGAGGATGGAAACAGATACTAAATGTAGTCACTCTACTTCCCCTTCTTCGGTGCCCTTAACGGTCAACGCCCCTGCAAACCTTGCGCCCATGAAAGATAACTTGCCTGCTAAAACTGAACCCCAACTCCAGAAAATTGACTTTCCTCGGGACTTGGATCCGAAGCCCGAACTAGGAAAGAATTTACGTCGGGATAGCAGACCTAAAGCCACAGGGAAAATTACGCAACGTTCCCAGGCATGGAAACTGCACAAAGGTGAGAGAGGTGCTAACAAGCATTGTAATACGGATTGTTCCCGTCTGGCAAGCGGCGAACCCCGAGCCTCTCACGCTCCAGACCGAGCAGCACCTAACCGACACGTGACGTCGAGAAAAGGGAGCCACACCCTATCACGTTATATTTCGCTAGATTCCCGGCCGGACAGCGAAAAACCATATGCAGAGGCGTATCCCTCCAACTCAACGATCGTAGAAAGGAGGTGCCGCTCCTCTTATCACCCTGAGCTTAAAAGGTGCAAGAATAAGTCGCCTGCTAAAAGGGTTAAACTTTCCAAACCGTTCCAAGGAACTTTGGAAAAACACACCGAGAGTTTTTTCTCGGGCACTTCGCGATCTAACGGGATCTCAAACCGTCCAGTCTTTTGCATGCAGTCTGCGGGGCCTGTCAACCAGGAAGTGGATCTCGCATTGCAGGACAAAGTTCAACTGACGCCAGTAACTTCCTCAGGGGAGGGCAAAGTTGACGTTTATGGTGGACACAGGGTTCCAGGCGAAGGGATCCCTGGTATTCCATTTGAGTCTCTCACACTTCTCAGGGCAGAAGACAGTGAGAAAAGCTGCCTTACTACTGTACAAGGAGCCATTGTTGAGAGCCTTGGCTCACGTCATGCTAGTACCGGTAAAGCGACTCAACAAACTCTGCAACTCGCAGATATTACCTATCTTTCTCCAAGGATAGAAGCTACGGAGATCTGTTATGATTTAGTAGAACCCCAGAATGCGATCGATTACTCTCTGCTTCAGGCAGCTGAGTTCTCTCATTCAAATCGCATTATTCCAGTGGTCTCAACCCCACTGATGGACAGCAAAGTAGTCGCCTCCGCCAGGCCATTACAGAGCAACTTGATCATTTCCGTTGACCAAGCCAGAGTTGTGACTGGCAAGGCAAGGAAAGCTCCAGACCCACCTTTAGACGGCACAGGTCTGAAGATTGATCAATGCTCCCACCGAAACAGGGGAGTAGATGTCGAGAGGCAGAAGAAAAAATGCTAGCATTTCTTCGGCCAACGAACGGCTTTATTTGCCAACTAGGGTTACACGCGCGCAGAAAATCCCGATAGACTGCAGCTATAGAGGGTTATTCAAGTCCACGCCCGTGACAGGTAAACCCATAACGGAATGTAAACAGCCCGAGCCCATCAATGATTACACTGCACATAACAGGCGGATTACCTACGCAGTGGCCAGTGAGTTCAGGCGGGGCCGAAAACCACATCAGGTGCGGATAATTTTCCGGACCATAAACAGGCACAGCGAATTGCGGAAGCAAGGTCAGGTTCACACGGAAACGAAAGGCGTCAGTGCCGACTGGCCTCGCAAAATCCCATTCGCTGAACGTCTATTAGACAGAGGGAAGAAAAGAAATGAACTCGGAGCTAGTCATACAGTACTGACAGAAATTGGATACGATTTTGGTTATGATTATAGGAGGTTCTTACGACATGTAATGAACGTCTATGGAAAAGATAAATTACTGTCATTTTTGTCCGTATTCCTCGAACTTTAGGGGGGGGGGGGGGGGGGGGGGCTTGTCACGTGACCGATAATTTATTTTACCATTTCGTTCCATATGTTATTAACTCTTTTAATGTTCTGTTTTCCTAGACATTTGTATTCTTCTTTTCTATCTTTCATTTTTCACCTGTTCAAACCCCACCCGCGTTTGGTTACGTTCTGGCTTTCAGTAGAAATCCCCCACTGGTCAGAAACGGTCAGCGTAGCGGCAATATTACATACACGCACCTGGTCCGTCCAGGGGAATTTCTCTGGTCGCTTTAAAACGTTTGATCACGAGCGGCTGTACCCTTTGAGGCCTGGGTAACGAGTTTGATCTGTTTCAGGGGAGATAATAATCGCGGTCAGTTTGTGGGTTGTTTGCCCTTAGATGAGCAAAGAGCACATAATATTATGATTGTCTCTACCTGGGGGAATTTTTTCTTGCAAAGTTGTTGCTTCTGATGTCTCTAAATAACTTTGTCTTACTCTCTTGATTACGCATTACGCCGATACATCTGTAGAAATATGCAGGCCAGGTGTCCGGGGGGAGCGTCCTTGTAATCTATAAGAGTAGACGGGTTTAATAAGACAAAGACATTCGTGAATATTCCTGGCCCGTAGATGACCATCATGAGATAAGGCAAACTTTAACACAGTACTAGAATGTGTTTGCCTATGTTCTAGTCATTTTCGGGGTGAGTTGACATATCTTATAATATGATATATTCATGTTAGCTTTTATATATCTGTTAGGAAACTTGAATTCATTTTCTGAGGACTTCTCCTAGTAATTTAGTTCAGTGATAATGTAGCGCTGTCTACGGCCTAGTAAGGGTGCTTAAACTGTTACGGTTTATCATGGGTTAAATGTTAAACTTACAATAACAGATAATAGGCGTAGAATCAGTCCACAGATGCTTATCATGGGTTAAGAATAGGCTAAATTAACTGTCATTTCTGTAAGATAATGTCAGGTGTGGATTGTTCACTTAAAAACTGAATAGTGAGATGCAGGCAATAACTCTGGATTATAGGAGATAGTCACTTATTCCTTTTTGATAGATATTTCTAGTGGCAAGGGAGAATCATTTTATGCTTACTTGTGTGGCTAGGCACTAGTCTATAACTTTCACAGAAAGCAGTCACCAGGCATAGATATAATTATATCTTATGATTTAGCCACAACTGTATTATTATAGCAAGAACATTGCATTTTCTATGTACTCATTTTGTGGAATGCTAATATATTTCCCCAAGGGGACATACGATTTATTTGTGTAATGTCAAATGCTGTAATCTGTTTATGTAAATTCATTTAATGTTGTAAGATGAATAAGCATATTCATTTAACTAACTACAGGTTAGGTTTCCTGTATGTTGAGATTGAGAGAAGAGGAGGAGATTTTGCTGTCAGAACATTTAATGACAGTTACATGGGTGTACAAAAGATATTAAGCCTATGCGGGCACATGCTATAATTGATAGAATGGAAGGAGCGGAGCATGACTAGGTTATAAAACATTAGATTGATTTTGTCGTTGCTTGAAGGTAAAAGGTGTCTTTTTTTGGGTCTCAGTTTCAGGGAGACCGAATCGCTAGAGCAGACTCCAGTCAGGCGAAGAAAGTCATATACTCTTCGATCTAGAGGGATTCTGTATACATCTAGCAACGAATCGTCAACCCCGTTCCTGAATCAAAACCCCTTTTTGTCAACGCCAAGTTAAGCTCACGTAGTGCAACGGAGCCAACGCTAAATCTGGAATCACCAAATGCAGTAGTAGTTCTCTACTCGCCTATTGGATTACCAGTCAGAGCATTGCGGCTTCCAGAATATCAAAACCGCCCAGCATGCCTATAGCAGAATTCCATATCACCCGACTTCGTTTGTGCCTAAACGGGGCACTCAGCAACCCACAGCCAAACCAGTTTAAACAGGATTTACAGCCAGGCAGAGCCTAGCACCGGATAAGAACGCCTGGGACTCCGTGTCCTCAAGTGACTTCTTCAGGTGTATTTCTGGATACTTAAAACCTCGCACGTATGAGCAGCCATCTATGGACAGAGTTCCAGCCCCCCTCACGCAGTACCGGTCACCAACGTATAGCACCCACAAGGAAAGTTGGGTATTTCACTTCATTCATCTTGAAGGATATTTATCCGTAAGACACTTTCTGGAGCTAACTACATTTGGTCCCACGAAATAGCGGACAGGCTGTCGCTCAGTTCGTTTATTTGGTCAGCAGGAGATAAACAACGTCTTCCAGTGTTCCCTCGCGCAATTAGGGGCCACCAACGTTTAGCCCGACAAGGAAAGTTTGGTATTTCACTTCAGTCATCTTGAAGGATATGTATCTGTAAGACACTTTCTGGAGCTAGCGCCTTTGGTCCCGAAAGCGGACCCTCTGTCGGACAGCTTAGTTATTTTCTCCGTGTTCTACAGGTTTTATGAGTGTTGGTGGTGTGGGTGTTTGTGGGTGTGTATTTGCATTATTGGTGGTTACTGATGATTATTTATGACTATTGATGATTATTGGATTATTGATGTAAATTTATGCTGTGTATGATGATGTGCATTAATTCCATGTTTTTCTTCTTTAATAAAGTTTACACATTTATTAATGCGCTGTTCCCGACCCTTTTCATTCATAATTAAACTTGGTTTAGCTCTTTACTAGAATCTCTATGTTTGATAAGAGAAAAGAGTGAGAGCAGGAGATGCTTAGACAGTAAAAGTGAGTTGAGGCTTGGAGAGAGAGACCACTGTGATAAATCTTCTTCCAGGTTGTCTCAAGTCCATCTCCTATTTACACCTTTCTGTGTGTGTAATCTATAACTCTGTCAGTCCACTATCCCTTGTCGATTTCACTACTATTGTCCAACTCGACAAATACTCTACACTTTACTCAACCACGACAATACTTATTATAAAGAAGGATGCATAACCTTCTTATTTCAGGGGTTTTGTGGCCCTGACAGTCACATAAAACCAGGCTCGTGGGAATTGATTGATTCCTGACTTTGTTGCATAATTCTGGCACGTACTGGAGGCCATTGTCTTTTATGAAGTGAACCAGATGGTCCATGGAGCCTAGGACAAGACTTACCAGGGTTCTCATTCGAAGTTAAGTGCCCGTTCTGGCACCGAGAGTCTCAACCTCTGTGAACCTCAGTTATTAGGAATAAAACTGACATTATCAAATAAAAGAATTCCACCTGTGATACATGAAAATAAAATGAACGATAGGGAGTGAGGATAATCAACAACCTACCATTTTACATATACCAGTATTATCCTATTTAGAAAACTACACCTACACACTTTTATTATATTAATACTTGTATTATGGACAGAAGATCCATTGTATAAATTGAATATTGTAAATAATTTCATTGATTTCACTTTTGACTGTTAATCCTGATTCAAACAAAATAGAGTCAGGATAATAAATTGAAAAAAATTATTAACGTTACACAAAATTCAACCACTGACTTACTTAAGATAGTCTTTTAAAGTGTAGTGTGTATGTGATTGTTGTGGTACTGTTGTGTTGTGTGGATAATAAAATACTTGTGTATATGTTTAGTTGGTTAATGCAACATTACACTACTTATACATAATCCTAGACACCAAACGTAGTCATCATCATCATACATTTTAGTCAAAGAATAAGTCTGAGTGAGATGATAAAGGTGGTTGCAGAAAGGTACCCTGTAACTTACCATAATATTTATTATATTCAGGAATCTTCACAGCTGACCTCACTCAGTACACTAAGAGTACATAACAACAACATTTCATAACATCAAATCCACCACAATCAGTCAGGATCCTTAGGAACAGCATTCATTTTTGCAATGGATGTCACAGAACGCCTGAACATGCTTATTTGTGTGATCTCTCACACCTTCAGCCCTCCGGCAGTATCATTTCTTCTTCATTTTTCTCTCCGATCGCTTATTATATGGCAATTTTTTGCCCTTTCATTCATTGTTTTGCTCTATGCTGAATCTAGTAGGGGGAAGTCTTTAACACTCCACTCCCATACGAAAGTATCTGCTATGGAGTCCCATAGTCAATCTTTATCTCTTACATTTTTTTTTGCTTTACCACTCCTTAGACTTATTTACGTTCCGCCAGGTGAACTGGGGTATTATTGTAACAATACCTGGTCATTATCGACGGTCAGCGGTAAAACGTTTATCTCATTGAAGCAGTCTGACCACCTTTGATAGGAGACAATTCTCGTTTCACAATATGGTCTCGTACGAGGATGAATGAGATAACCGTTTCCTGGGACCATCCCTGTGTGTGATTATCGCAGATAATTTGTCTGGGTAAACAATCTTGACGGAAGGCACTTAGACAGGTAATCAGTTTACACATTTGTTTGTGAGAGTGCACAAGATGTCACCCGAAATATTAACGCATGATTATAAAGAGGAATATTAAATTTAATATTTTAAACACGTGGGAGATTTTTTGAATTGAACACCCCAACCCACGTAGTGCGAAAAGAGATTCCATTGGTTTGAAGTGAGCGCCGGGATATACATGGAATTTCATTGGAAAACTCGGCGGAAAGATCATCTGTGATCTGAACTGGAAACTGGAAATATAATCGAGTGAACTCAGAGACACAGAAATCACAGCTTTGCAACTTCAAACGAGCAACTCTCAGAAAGCCAAAAACAGAAGGATCGCGGACCTAGAATTCCATATTTATAAGTGACAGATCGAAGTATTTGGGAAACTTAAAACTTTAAAAAGTAAGCTCGCCTTTATAAATACAGAGACTGAAAAAGTTAAGGGGCCAGGACTTTAAATATCAAGGCTGGAAACCTAGCAATCTGATCACCCGTCATCAGAGAAACTTTCCCAGACCAGGTGTATCGCAGAACACCCGTCGAAGAGGAATTACTAGTTTCCCAGGCCAAGTGTATTGCAGAACACGCGTCATAAGAAGGGATTCAAAATTTCTTAGACGAAATTGAAGCGAGAGCATATGTACCGAAATTACTCGTGTCCATCCGAAACCTGTGCGAGAAGATTGTGTATAACCCAAAATTTTGGGGTAAGTTGTGAACATTTCTTTTACAAATGTGAATTAACATGTTTTTCTTGCTTAGTGGTTATATATATGAGGCTGGTAACCTCAACATACGAAAATAGTATATTCATAAACCATTACATGAAGCGCTGGTCATTGTTTCTGGCTAGTCGTGCGGAAAACCTGACAGCAGAGGTGACCCCAGACTCCGACTGGAGCAGTGATGAGTGATGATTACATCACATGTGCCTCAAGTGTAGCATATCATTTTGTGAGATATACGTAGCTTGTTAATGTTAATTCAGGCACAAATCTTTATTCGCGTTGTCCTACACATTTTCCCAGTTAATACCCAGAGGAATATTGGTGAATTTTAATCTTCTGTCTTAAGCTACGTTGTGTACTCAAGAATTTAATTCTTCTGAGGGATTAACATTGGGCGGTGGACAGAAAGAGGATGTGCCTGTTAAGCTTCCAACTCAGTGTACTTAGCAGAGGCATTTGTCTTTCTATTTTTTTCTAAAAGTACGTGGTTACAAGCATCAGATGGTTTGAAGTACTAACGTTACGACGCCGCTAGTATGTGGAGAAGTGCACTCATCACCAAAAAGAAGTGACGGAAACCACGGCGACAGGACTCACCTAGAGTTACGTTTTCGTGTAAAAAGGCGAAAGCAACGGACTTTGATAAATCCTCACTTACGTCTTCGTGACGAAAACTTGTATTTACAGGAAAATTTCACAAATCTTTCCATATTTATTTTAACTGTTAAAGACTAATTCATTATTAAAATTGTTACATATTGTGTTAAAAATAAACAATCATAGTCGCTTCAGTTTTATATGTATGAAAGCAAACGTATGAGCCAGAATATGTTATATATATATATATATATATATATATATATATATATATATATATATATATATATATATATATATATATATATATATATATATATATATATATATATATATATATATATATATATATATATAACAAGCTGGGGGCTTGAACGGGCTAAAAACCATTGCTTAAATCCTTCACAAAAGATGAAGGACAGATATAAGTTAACCTTTGCTCATCGCTATGCCGCATGGTTCTTGACTTCTGAATTATCTTGTGAATACTCCCTTCGCATAGAAGCTGTGATGGTATTGCCTCCCCTACTTTGCAGTAGTGGTCCAACAGTGACCAAACTCAAGAGTATCTAATATAGGCTGCAATGGAGTCTATTTGTACATAAGATTGCTCTTGGCAGAAATGTAAATAGATGAGTAGCAAAGCTTCTATCACATGGGAATCTTCACAAGAAATTCAGGTAAGCGAAAAGAATGCTGGCTGTCGCTTAGCACGTTAATTCTGTAACCTGCCGACCACTTTTGTGAAGAATTTACGCACTTATTTATCAGCTCGTTAAGCCCCCACCCCTGATTTACTCAGTGGAATTCTCTTATTCAAGTATAACTCTGTTTAGAATGTGTGTAGTAATTGACTGAGACAAACATGCAGTAACTTTAAAATGATCAAATCGAAGTTAATTTTGTAACATTAATAATAATAATAAATTCTTTAAGCACCAAACACGGCGCATAAGGCAGAAACCAGTGCAAATAACAAAATTTAATAATCACTTTAGTTTTAACAGTTTGAAAATAATTTGAATAGTTATGGATAAAGAAAAGCTCTCATCCTCGTATTTGGGATTGCGAAAAGGGTAAGAAAGTTCAGATGGCAGCATATATTTGAACTTAGCTGCCAATGACGGTTCTGTCTTTTCACACTGATCACTCGTCTCTGGTCAAGGATGTCGGGTGTAGCTCGTCTCCCAGAATCTTCAAGGAAAGTCTACACAGTGTGCTTTGTCTTAAAGCGTAGGCCACTGATCCCGTCTTGTTCCAGAAATAGTACGTTCTGCTGGTACTACCAACAAGCCAATCCTGGCTACAGACTTGTCGCACAGATGAATAAAAGAGACAAATTGACCTCTTGCAACACGTGTCTGGGATTTCTTTTAATTTTAACATAGATTTTCCCTTCTGACTCCGTGTCTCTTCAATTTCATAGTCACGGTTGTTCCTCATTAAAATTTGAAAGAGATTTCCTTTGCTTTATACGTCTTATCTGGTTCTCCAATTAAAGGTCCGGGTAACAATTAGGAATTATAAATATAGTTCTTCCTCTGGCGAAGTTCTGATGTCTTGGCGAGCGTGCAAATCACAGAGAAATAAAGCTGTGAAATTGTCAGCCTATATTCCCTCAAGTGGCGTTATGAATCTAATCAGAAAGATCCAATCATTTCAAATCATGCAGGATAGGCTGTGATATTTCAAAAAAGTCCCACGTGAAATAAAGTGCGTGTCTGCAAAGGTCACGTATTACCATATATGGACATGTGATGCCTTGTATACACTCTTACAAACATATTTGTAGAATCATATTGTCTAAAATGTAATAAATCCATGATTGCATTTTATCAAAGGACCGGAAGCATTTACATCACATTAGTCTGCCCACCCGTGTCACACAGACGGTAATGTTGTCTTATCAGCGGTTCAATCTAAACGCGCCGGCGACTATCTTATCTCAGCACTTCGTAGGCTGGGATGACCAGGTAACAAACCGGTGACATATTTGCAAGGAGTGTCGCAACTGTGATAGTTATCACCTTCAGGGTGATTTGATAAAATCACGTATCTGCTACTTTGCAGACAAATAAAGAAAGAAAAGTGCGATAACTGACAGCACCTAATAAAAATCAGTACCACAAATGTACCGATACTGCCGGCGAGAACCAAAGATCGATAGAGGACGCCCCGTTTCGTCACAGATACCCCCTCTCCTAAGAGCTTTATGGAATATCTAGCTAGGGGTGGACACTTCTCAATGCGTCCTACTATCTACCGGGTTCTCTCTCTCTCTCTCATAGAGGTGTCCTCTCTTCCTTTATCTCGGTGGCGAATGACTGAGTTTCTCGCTTGGCAGTGTGTGCAGCTTTCAATGTACTCACGCACATCTGCCCTCCGTCTAGGCCAGAAGTAATCCTCCTTAAGGTTACTCGTGGTATTTCCTACTGAAACATGTTCTCGTGATGATGAAATGTGAGCCACTTTCATGACGGAAGGTCTTAAGGGGCCACCACGAGTTGCTTCCCTTGCCTCGTCCGTCGAAAAATAATCCCATCCTCGTTGTGGAAAGCTCCAGCTGAAGTATGGTTTATTTTGAGCTGACTATGTTCAGAGTATGGCGCTAAAGTAATGTCTTCCATCTGCGCTTGTCGTAACTCTGCTTTACTACATAGAACTGTCGAATTGAGGTACGAGTTGTCCAACTTTGGTTGTTGGTTACTCTGCTCAGCCTCTTTCTTCGTAGTTTCATCCTTCTGGTTGTCCGGGCTATGGCTAACAGTGCAATCTCGCACGAACTGTCGAACCTTATGTCTCAAGCCTGGCCCGAAGTACTGTATTCAGAGAAATATGCCTTACCAGGGCATATGAACGTTTAATGGGATGGGGTAGGGTTAAATGCATTTCTTACATGAGGCGGGTGCGAAAGGGGAGTGGGGCAACTAACTGCCTCTTATTCCCCACCCGTCTATATACCAAACCTTTCTACTGTAATATGCTCCCTGAGGAGTATGGGAGTAAATACCATACAACTTGGAAAATCAAGGCCTTAGGGTTTGATCGGCCCTTTGTGCCTGCTTCAGCTCTGAAATATTCAGGCTGTTAAAAAATGACAACTCATGGGCCGCTGAGGCTTGTCCTGGGTTCTCTAACTTTTGTGTCGGCCTGGAGTCACCTGAGGGATTTCCAAGGAACACATATTTCCTCCCTAAAATGAGAGGATAGACTAACTCGTCTACTGCTGCGGCGTTGATTTTGCCCCTAACATATCGGGTGGAAACATCAATCTCCGTGACCGGAAGTAGCATAGGCTGTATACTCTTCCGAGGCCCCTGTATTTCTACAGTTTCATCAGTGTATTGGTGGGCCTTCACCAAAGATGGACAAACCAAAGCTGAATATTCTAAGCCCGAATCATACAGACACCGTATGGTTTGGTTGCCAACGGTTACTTGCTCAGTAATGGAAGGGTAACTAGGATTTTGTTCAAATGCCTGGCGGTCATGTTTCCATATCGGCCCCCTGATCAGGCAAGCGACATTATAATGGCCGGATTTCGGCCTCTTACAATCCGATGTGAAATGCGTGTCAGTTTTGCGCGATTTACAAAATCGTCGTCCAGTTCCCTGGGCTGAATTGCCCTGTTTCTGCCTCTGGTGATCTTGTGGTTGTTGTTGCTGTTGGTGGGCTGTTTTGGGTGTTGGGTTGTCCATACTTTTGTAGCTATCATCTGGGTGATCCATCTTCTTGGGGTGACTATCGTGGTGGCGCCTCTTAGGCGGATTCACTTCAGACTGGGCGCACTGGTACCTATCAGCAGATAGTACCACATGTTTAAGAGATTCGACCCCACGCTCAGCCAGGAACCTTCTCATGTCAGGGGTGAGCGAGTCCTTGAACCTATCCACGAGAATCATCTCCTTTAGCCCTTTAAAAGATTCATCGAAGATGCTGATGGACCCCCACTTCTCCAAGTACGTTTCAAGCCTGGTAGCAAACTGTCGAAAAAATTCATTTTTCTGCCTTTTAGCCTCACGGAGTGTACAACGGAAAGTCTCTGCGTTAAGCATGACACGCTGTAGCAGAGCTTTCTTCAACATGTCGTAGTTGTTTTGTTCTTCCGTGGGCATCTTGAGAAACACGTCATAAGCAGATCCCCTCAGACTCTGGGATAGCTTCATGTTGTATCTCTCCCTCTCCAAGCCATATGTAGCTGCTAAGGATTTGAACCTAGAGAATAGATGTCAATTTCCTCTGAAGCCTCATGATAGACATCTAGTTGGAAGGATATAGAACTATGTGCCACCACCTGAGTGGTGCTTCCTCCTTCGTTATTTTGAGAACTACCAGATCCGCCATTGTTAGAACTAGATTCCACTCTTCTTCCTTCGAGTTCCAATTCCTTCATTCTGATAGCGTGGGCTCTGTCGTCCTGTTCCTTCCCTTCGGCTCTCTCAGCCTGTTCTGTTTCCTTAGCTAATGCCCTCTCGGCCTGTTCCTTCTTTCTGCTCTTTCCTGAACCTGTTCCTCTTTAGCGAATGCCCTCTCTTTTTCTCTCTCTGCGGCTTCGTGTTCGGCTTTGGCTTTTTCGTGCTCTCTGGCCAGTTTTCTTTCCTGGCGTTCCACGGCTTTCTCTGCCTCCATCCTGTCTTTTTCTTCTTTATCTTTTTCTTTCTGTTCTCTCACTGAAGTAAGCACGAAGTCAGAAAGTTCTTTGCCTGAAAACCCGAGTTCGCGGCCTAGATTAAGATAAATAGCATGGAGGTTTTGGGATTCTGCCATTCTGAGCGAAAAGTCTGTTTACAAAGCTACACAAATGCACAACAGCTACTAACACTAAACACCAAATTTACAACACTTAATTTGCCACACCAAGTGAACTTCTTGTCTCTTTCACTTTAACTTTGGTTTACAAGAAATTTTACTTCTTTCAATTATTCAATTATTTTTTTTACAATGTTATTTTACTGTTATTTATACATACAATGAATGTTCAGTCTTACTATAACATACTCTCTTGACGATATTCTTTCAGTAAATCTGAAATTTTAGTCAGTCGTCTAAGGGAATTACTAGACAGGTTCTATAACCCGGGACAAGTCGCCCAATTGTAGGTTATCACAAATGCTTGTCCAAGTTCACTAATCCCGACACGGGGCGCCCAATTGTGACGGTATTGCCTCCACTGCTTTGCAGTAGTGGACCAATAGTGACCAAACTCAAGAGAACTAATATAGGCTTCAATTGAGTCTATTTGTACACAAGATTACTCTTGGCAGAAATGTAGATAGAAGAGTAGTAAAGCTTCTAGCACATGGGAGTTCACAAGAAATTCAGGTAAGCGAAAACAATGCTGGCTGTCGCTTAGCACGTTAATTCTGTAAAATGCTGACCACTTTTGTGAAGAATTTACGCTCTTATTTATCAGCTCGTTAAGCCCCCACCCCTGATTTACTCAGTGGAATTCTCTTATTAAAGTATAGCTCTGTTTAGAATGTGTGAAGTAATTGACTGACACAAACATGCAGTAACTTTAAAATGATCAAATCGAAGTTAATTTTGTAACATTACAAATAACAAAATTTAATAATCACTTTAGTTGTAACAGTTTGAAAATAATTTGAATATTTATGGATAAAGAAAAACTCTCATCCTCGTATTTGGGAATTGCAAAAAAGGGTAAGAAAGTTCAGATGGCAGATTATATTTGAACTTAGCTGCCAATGACGGTTCTGTCTTTTCACACTGATCACTCGTCTCTGGTCAAGGTTGTTGGGTGTAGCTCGTCTCCGAGAAACTTCAAGGAAAGTCTACACAGTGTTCTTTGTCTTAAAGCGTAGGCCACTGATCCCGTCTTGTTCCAGAAATAATATGTTCTGCTGGTACCACCAATAAGCCAATCGTGGCTACAGACTTGTCGCACAGATGAATAAAAGAGACGAATCGTTCTCTTACAACACGTGTCTGGGATTTCTTTTAATTTTAACATAGATTGCCCCTTCTGACTCCGTGTTTGTTCAATTTCTTAGTCCCGGTTGTTCCTTATTAAAATTTGAAAGAGATTTTCTGGGCTTTATAAGTCTTATCCGGTTCTCCAATAAAAGGTCCGGATAACAGTTACGAATTATGAATCTAGCTCTTCCTCTGGCGAAGGTCTGATGCCTTGGCGAGCGTGCAAACAAAGAAATAACACTGTGAAATTGTCAGCCTATGTTCCCCCCAGTGATGTTATGAATCTAATCAGAAAGATCCAATCATTTCAAATCATGCAGGATAGGCTGTGATATTTCCAAATAGTCCCACGTGAAATAAGGTGCGTGCCTGCAAAGGTCACGTATTACCATATATGGACATCTAATGCCTTGTATACACCCTCGCAAACACATTTGTAGACTCATATTGTCTAAAATGTAATAAATCCATGATTACTTTTAACCAAGGACCGGAAGCAATTACATCACATTTGTCTGCCCACCCGTGTCACACACATGGTAATGTTGTCTTATCAGCGGTTCAATCTAAACGCGCCGGCTCTTTGTAGGCTGGGATGACCATGTAAAAAATCGGTGACATGTCTGCAAGGAGTGTCACAATTGTGATAGTTATCACCTACAGGGTGATTTGATAAAATCACATATCTGCTACTTAGCAGACAAAGAAAGAAAGAAAGAAAGAAAGGAATGTGCGATAATTGACAGCACCTAATAAAATCAGTACCACAAATGTACCGATACTGCCGGAGAGAACCAAAGATTAATAGAGGTCGCCCCGTTTCGTCACAGATACCCCCTCTCCTAAGAGATTTGTAGAATATCTAGCTAGGGGCGGACACTTCTCGATGCGCTCTACTGTCTACTGGGTTCTCTTTCTCTCATAGAGTTGTCTTTTCTTCCTTTATCTCGGTGGCGAGTGACTGAGTTTCTCGCTTGGCAGTGTGTACAGTTTTCAATGTACTTACGCACATCTGCCCACCGTCTAGGCCAGAAGTAATCCTCCTAAAGGTTACTCATGGTATTTCCTACTGAAACATATTCTCCTGAAGATGAAATGTGAGCCGCTTTCATGATGGAAGGTCTTAAGGGGAGAGGCACTACGAATTGCTTCCCTTGCCTCGTCCGTCGAAAAATAATCCCAATTTCGTTGTGGACAGTTCCAGCTGAAGTATGGTTTATTTGAGCTGACTATGTTCAGAGAATGACGCTAAAGTAATGTCTTCCATCTGCGCTCATCGTAAATCTGCTTTACTACATAGAAATATCGAGTTGAGGTACGAGTTATCCAACTTTGGTTGTTGGTTACTCTACTCAGATTCTTTCTTCGTTGTTTCATCCTTCTGGTTGTCCGGGCTATGGCTAACAGAGCAGCCTCGCACAAACTGTCGAACCTCATGTCTCAAGCCTGGCCAGAAGTAACTCAGGGAAATATGCCTTACCAGGGCATATAAACCTTTAATGGGATGGGGTAGGGTTAAATGCATTTCTTGCATGAGGCAGGTGCGAAAGGGGAGTGGGACAACTAACTGCCTTTTATTCCCCACCCGTCTTTATGCCAAACCTTTCTCCCTGTAATATGCTCCCTGGGGAGTATGGGAGTAATTACCATACAACTTGAAAAAGCAAGGCCTTAAGGTTTGATCGGCCCTTTGTGCCTGCTTCAGCTCTGAAATATTCAGGCTGTGTAAAAATGACAACTCAGGGGCCACTGAGGCCTGTCCTGGGTTCTCTATCTTTTGTATCGGCCTGGAGCCACCTGAGGGATCTCCAAGGAACACATATTTCCTCCCTAAAATGAGAGGATAGATTAATTTGTCTACCACTGCAGCGTTGATTTTGCCCCGAACCTATCGGGTGGAAACATCAATTTCTGCAACCGGAAGAAGCATAGGCTTTATACTCTTCCCAGGCCCCTGTATTCCTACAGTTTCACCAGTGTATTGGTGGGCCTTCACCAAGGATGGACAAACTAGAGCTGAATATTCTAAGCCCGAATCATACAGGCACCGTATGGTTTGGTTGCCAACGGTTACTTGCTCAGTAATGGAAGGGTAACTAGGATATGTTCATATGCCTGGGGGTCATGTTTCCCTATCAGCCCCCTGATCAGGTAAGCGACATTATAAGGGCCGGATTTCGGCCTCTTACAATCCGATGTGAAATGCGTGTCAGTTGTGCACGATTTACAATATCGTCGTCCAGTTTCCTGAGCTGAATTGCTCTGTTTCTGCCTGTGGTGATCTTGTGGTTGTTGTTGCTGTTGGTGGGCTGTTTTGGGTGTTGTGTTGTCCGTACTTTTTGAAGCTATCATCTGAGTGATCCTTCTGTTTGGGGTGACTATCGTGGTGGCGCCTCTTAGGCGGATTCACTTCCGACTGGGCGCTCTGGTACCTATCAGCAAATAGTACCACTTGCTCAAGAGTTTCGGCCACATGCTCAGCCAGGAAACTTCTCATTTCAGGGGTGAGCGAGTCCTTGAACTGCTCCACGAGTATCATCTCCTTCAGCCCGTCAAAAGATTCATCAAAGGTGCTGAGAGATCCCCACTTCTCCAAGTACGTTTCTAGTCGTTTAGCAAACTGTCGAAAAGATTCATCTTTCTGTCTTTTTGCCTCACGGAATTTACCACGAAAAGTCTCTGTATTAAGCATAAAACGCTGAAGCAGAGCTTTCTTCAACATATCGTAGTTGTTCTGTTCTTCCGTAAGCATTTTGAGAAACACATCATAAGCAGATCCCCTAAGACTCTGGGATAGCTTCATGTTGTATCTCTCCCTCTCCAAGCCATATGTAGCTGCTAAGGAATCAAATCTAGAGAGATAGATGTCAATTTCCTCTGAAGACTCATTATAGACATCTAGTTGGAAGGATATGGGACTAGGTGCCACCACCTGAGTGGTACTTCCTCCTTCGCTCCCTTGAGAACTGCCAGACCCGCCATTGTTAGAACTAGATTCCACTCTTCTTCCTTCGAGTTCCAATTCCTTCATTCTAATACCGTGAGCTCTGTCATGCTGTTCCTTCCTTTCTGCTCTCTCAGCCTGTTCCTTCTTTTCTCCTCTTTCGGTCTGTTCCTTCTTTTCTTGGAATGCCCTCTTCTTTTCTCTCTCTGCGGCTTCGTGTTCTGCTTTGGCTTTTTCGTGCTCTCTGGCCAGTTTTCTTTCCTGGCGCTCCACGGCTTTCTCTGCCTCCATCCTGTCTTTTTCCTCTTTATCTTTTTCTTTCTGTTCTCTCACCGAAGTAAGCACGAAGTCAGAAAGTTCTTTGCCTGAAAACCAGAGTTCGCGGCCTAGATTAAGATAAATAGCATGGAAGTTTTGGGATTCTGCCATTCTGAGCGAAAATTCTTTTTACAAAGCTACTCAAATGCACAACAGCTACTAACACTAAACACCAAATTTACAACACTTAATTTGCCACACCAAGTGAACTTCTTATCTCTTTAACTTTAACTTTAGTTTACAAGAAATTTTGCTTCTTTCAATTATTCAATTATTTTTTTTACAAAGTTATTTTACTGTTATATATACATACAATGAATGTTCAGTCTTATATAACACACTCTCTTGACGATATTCTTTCAGTTAATCTGAAATTTATGTCAGTCGTCTAGCGGAATTACAAGACAGGTTCTATAATCCGGGACACGTCTCCCAATTGTGAGTTATCACAAATACTTGTCTGAGTTCACTAATCCCAACACGAGTCGCCCAAACGTGACGGTATTGCCTCCCCTGCTTTGCAGTAGTGGTCCAACAATGGCTAAAACTTAAGAGTATCTAATATAGGCTTCAATGAAGTCTATTTGTACACAAGATTACTCTTGGCAGAAATGTAGATAGAAGAGTAGTAAAGCTTCCATCACATGGGAGTCTTCACAAGAAATTCAGGTAAGAGAGAACAATGCTTGCTGTCGCTAAGCACGTTAATTCTGTAACCTGCCGACCACTTTTGTGAAGAATTCAAGCCCTTATTTATCAGCTCGATACGCCCCCACCCCTCATTTACTCCGTGGAATTCTCTTATTAAAGTATAGCTCTGTTTAGAATGTGTGTAGTGAGTGACTGCAGTAACTTTAAAATGATCAAATTAAAGTTAAATTTGTAACATTACAAATAACAAAATTTAATAATCCCTTTAGTTGTAACAGTTTGAAAATAATTTGAATATTTATGGATAAAGAAATACTCTCATCCTCGTATCTGGGGATTGCAAAAAAAAGGGTAAGAAAGTTCAGATGGCAGATTTTATTTGAACTTAGCTCCCAATGACGGTTCTGTCTTTTCACACTGATCACTCGTCTCTGGTCAAGGTTGTTGGGTGTAGCTCGTCTCCGAGAAACTTCAAGGAAAGTCTACACAGTGTTCTTTGTCTTAAAGCGTAGGTCACTGATCCCGTCTTGTTCCAGAAATAGTACGTTCTGCTGTTACTACCAATAAGCCAATCCTGGCTACAGACTTGTCGCACAGATGAATAAAAAAGACAAATCGTTCTCTTACAACACATGTCTGTGATTTCTTTTAATTTTAACATAGATTGCCCCTTCTGACTCTGTGTTTCTTCAATTTCCTAGTCCAGGTTGTTCCTTATTAAAATTTAAAAGAGATTTCCTGTGCTTTATACGTCTTATCTAGTTCTCCAGTGAAAGGTCCGGATAACAGTTAGGAATTATGAATCTAGTTCTTCCTCTGGCGAAGGTCTGATGTCTTGGTTAGCGTGCAAATCACAGAGAAATAAAACTGTGAAATTGTCAGCCTATATTCCATCCAGTGATGTTATGAATCTAATCAGAAAGATTCCATCATTTCAAATCATGCAGGATAGGCTGTGATATTTTAAAATAGTCCCACGTGAAATAAGGTGCGTGCCTGCAAAGGTCACATATTACCATATATGGACATCTGATGTCTTGTATACACTTACAAACATATTTGTTGACTCATGTTGTCTAAAATGTAATAAATCCATGATTACTTTTTAACCAAGGACCGGAAGCAATTACATCACATTTGTCTGCCCACCCGTGTCATACATACGGTAATGTCGTCTTATCAGCGGTTCAATCTAAACATGCCGGCGACTATCTTATCTCATCTCTTCGTAGGCTGGGATGACCAGGTAACAAACCGGTGACATATTTGCAAGGAGTGTCATAACTGTGATAGCTATCACCTACAGGGTGATTTGATAAAATCACATATCTGCTACTTAGCAGACAAATAAAGAAAGAAAGAAAGAAAAGTGCGATAATTGACAGCATCTAATAAAAATCAGTACCACAAATGTACCGATACTGCCGGAGAGAACCAAAGATCGATAGAGGTCGCCCTGTTTCGTCACAGAAGCGCCATTACCCTTCTATTCACATCTCTGCCACGAGTAATCTTGTGCGAAGGTAAACACCTTTGACGACCAATTTAGATACTCTTGAGTTTTGACCATTGTTGGACCATTACTGCAAAGCAGGGGAGGCAATCCGTGATAATGGATACTGATACAGAATCTGCCTCTGCTTAGGTCTAATTGAATGATCTGTAATAATCATATCACATTTTAAAAAAAACAGTTTTAATGTATCAAGTAATTGTAATAACAACCTTTATAAACTTATTTATTTAACAAATTTATTTGGCGACATTTTATGTTTATTATTTCTCCTCTTTACATTGATATTAGTACTTACAAAATGAACATAAGTGACACTGTACCCGAGCCTGGAAACTGACCCATATTAATAATAATAATAATAATAAATTCTTTAAGCGCCAAACACGGCGCATAAGGCAGAAACCAGTGCTCTCCAGGTTGTTCGTTGTGACGCCACTCCTCTTAGCTCTTGCACATTATTTAGGCCCAACGTTCTTCCTTCTCTTATTATTGTTCTTCTGAGTGTTTCTTTTGGTCTTCCTTTTTTCCGCTTACCCTCAGGAACCCAAGTGAGCGCCTGTAGTGGTATTCTGTTGTTTTGCATTCGTAGGACATGACCGATATATGACCATCGTCTTTTCCTTATATAGTCGGAGACATATTTCTGCCTAGAGTCTTCTCTTATTTGTCGATTAGTCTTGAATTCTTTCCAACTGATGTTCATGAGTTTTCTAAGACATTTGTTCTCGAATGTATTCAGCTTGTTCTCCAATGGTTTTGTTATTTTCCAACTCTCACAGCCGTATGTTAACACTGAGATAACATTTGAATTAAACAGACGAAGCTTGGTATGTATATTCAATGATCGTAATTTCCAAATGTTAGATAATCTATTGAAGGCGCTAGCTGCCAAAGCAATTCTAGTATGGATTTCTCTTGTTGTGTCACCATCCTGAGTCATTTTACTGCCTAAATAATTGAAACTTTCAACTTTCTGTAGTTTTTCCCCGTTCAAGATGATATCAAAGGTCTCGTTAGAAAAGTTCATAGCTTTAGTTTTAGAGGCATTTATTTGGAGACCAATTTTAACCGAGAGATGACACAAATTATTTATTGCTTCTTGGGATTGTCTTGGTGTTGAACTTAAGAATGCTACATCATCTGCGAAATCCAGGTCCCCAGGAATTTTCCATTTGTCCATTTTATACCCAATTGTTCATTGTGGGTATAGTTTCTCATAACCCAATCAATAGCTATTCCAAAAAGTAGTGGTGACATAATACAGCCTTGTTTCACGTCCAGCCATATTAGTACTTACAAAATGAACATAAGTGACGCTGTACCCGAGCGCGGAACCTGACCCATCATTTCTTACGCGAGGTTTTCTAAAGAACCGAACCCTCGCGCATATCGAGGGTTGAATGTACATTGTTACCATAATTACAAATTTTAAATACTATCAGTTCGAATCTCCACAATATGATAAAAATAACATGGCCAAAAAATGCTTGGAATTGTTCATATAAACTTATTGTTAACAAAAATATTAAATTGATCAGTGGTGAGACTTCAATGTTGTGCCGTGAACACAAATCTTAATGTATATTCAATTTTCAATGTTTGTAAGACAGTCGAGGTGAGACTGATGAACGAAAAAAAAAAAAAACAGATACAGTTATAGTCTCAGTAAGACAAAAAAGTTATTAAAATTAATAAGATATATAACAGAAGTATGTGCTACATAGCAGTCGCCAAATTAAAGTTATGAGATATATTGCCTATTGTGTAATTTCAAACAAAAAAATTCTTTAGTGTAATGATACATATAATGGTAAGGTCTGAGATACGACACCTTTTTCTATGAGACAACAAATAAACATTGCAGATTGAATTAAATATGGCAGATAGATAAACGGCAGATTATATTCAATTTAAGGACACATAAATAAATTGTCACCATTACAGGAGACAAACAACGCGCAACTCGCGTGCTAAAACCACCAATCTTGGACTAACTGCCGAAGGGTGGAAATCTATTCGATCTGACTAGCATGACTTTCCTGGGAGCTAAAGATATTATCCTTACAATTAGTAAACGTAATAATGGTAATTCTCGTGTGGGTTAAAGCGCGGGTCTTTATTGGACAAACGCACTATTTTTTAAGAAAATTTCCACCAATCACAGTGGGAAGAAAAAATTTTTCACAGCGTGAAATTGTGTGCGTGTGGGTGAGTGTGTATTTGTACTTGCATGTGTGCTAAGTTAAAAACTCTTACTCTGTCATTATGCGGCTAATACAATGGCTGTATTATATCAAAGGCCATTTATTCCATTTTCCGGCGACCGTAGAATTTTGAAACTTTTTAAGGTTTGTCTCAACACCGTAACCGTTTTATGATTCCCCACCGCCCGTGTTGTGTTTCTATCTTCGTCTGTCTTTTGTTTCTTGCATTTTTATAATTTTGTTTTTTGTTTTTGCATGACGTTATGTTTGTTTGTCGGCGTCTGTGGCCTAATGGATATGAACGCAGTTTCATAATCCAGATATACCAGGTTCGAAACCTGCTGCAGGCGGTTTGGTAGCAGATCGCTTAGTGTGGATTTTTAACAATTGTATAAGCGCCGTACCGTTCAGAAAGCAATGGCAAACTACTGAATGAAAAAAATTGCCTAGAAAAATCACAAACAGCCAATAAAAGCTGGGGTTGATTGCCACGTCCTGTAAAGGATAAGCAACTAACTTTATGTTTGTTTGCTTCTTGTGAGAAGTTACTGCTGTTTCTTGTCTGATTATATAATTGTTTGCTGTGTGAAGTTACGTTTGCTTCTTGTGAGAAGTTACTCTTGTGTCTTGTCTGATTATATGTTTGTTTGTTGTTTGAAGTTACTTTTTCTTCTTGTGAGATGTTACTTTTGTGTATTGTATGATTACATCTCGTTTGTTGCGTGAAGTTACGTTTCCTTCTTGTAAGATGGTAATATTGTGTCTTGCATGATTATATGCTTATGTGTTGCGTGAAGTAATGTTTGCTTCTTTTGTGAAGTTAAGTTTGTTGTTTTGCGTAAAATTATTTTAGCCCCTTACACTCTCGATCTGTCTCCTCGTGCGCCGATATCTATCATTGACTACTTCCATTTCGTTGCCATGACCCTGTTGTTTTGCAGCGACTTTTTATTGTGACCGAGACGAGCCTTTGTGACTAATATAGTGGAAACGGAGTGCGGCAGGGAATCTTTTGTCACCATTTCTTTTGTTACGGACTAGACCAGTAGATTGGTTTTTAAAAGCAAGAACACAAGCCGTAAATATGGAATCCAGTGGACTCTGATATAACTGCATTTGTCGACAACCTGGCCCTTTTGTCCCATCTTCTTCTTTGATCCTTAGCCGCCGACCGTCAAAGCAGTCAGTGGCCATCACGCCTGGTGGCGTCTTGTAGGACAACAACAAATTGATTCCACTTTGCTCGGTCGATGGAAATTCTTCGTACAGTGCCCCAACTGTGGTTCATTCTTTGCATCTCAGCTTCCACAGTCCTCCGCCAAGTTGTTTTTGATCGGCCTCTCTTTCGTTTTCCTTGAGGGGTCCATAGCATAGCTGTTCTTGTGATGGCATCGGGGTCTCTTCTGAGGACATGGCCAACCCAGCTCCAGCGTCTGCCAGCTATGATGGTGTGCATGTCCTCTTACTTGCTCCGAGTAAGCAGATCTTGGTTGGTGATGGTATTCGGCCAAAAGATTCGGAGAATTTTTCTTAGGCATGTTGTATGAAAAGAGGACAATTTCGACATTTCCTTCTCTGTAACTCTCCAGCATTCCGCACCATAGAGAAGCACAGAAAGCACACATCTCTGATATAATCTTAATTTTGTGCTTGTGCTGTACTGAGAGGTCTTCCATATATTGTTTAGACTAAAAAAGGCTGTTCTTGCTTTGTTCATTCTGTTGTTGATGTCTTTGCTTGCTCCGCCGTCTGGTGTTACTATGCATCCTAGGTATGTGAAGGTGTCTGTCTGTTCCAGTTGCTGATTCCTTACTGATATGGGCTCAGGGTTGCTCACATTGAGCGTCATGACCTCTGTCTTCTTTAGATTTATGTTCAAGCCCACCTGCTGGCTATACTTATTAAGTATATCCGTTTTTTCCTGGATGTGTTGATGTGAATGTGCTAGTAGTGCAATGTCATCTGCATTTTCCAGATCTTCCAATGTAGAAAATGTAGTCCATCTTATTCCTCTTGGACTGCCCTCTGTTGTCTGGCGCATCACCCAGTCTATGACTGTTAAAAATAGAGTGGTTGATAAGGGGCATCACTGTCGTACTCCTGTCTTCACCTCAAAGGTTAGGTTGCTCTGCCCAACGCTACACGTAAAGTTGGCATAGAGGCTTTTTATGATTGACACTATGCAGCTTGGAATTCCATAAGCCCTCAGTATTTTCCATAAACTGTCCCTATGTATGCTGTCAAAAGCCTTTTCAAAATCAACGAAATTTATGTACAGCTGTCTTTACCATTCTGAGCACTGCTCTATAATGTTCCTGACTTTTGTCCCATAACTGTCACCAAATTGAAGAAAAAATATGAAAGTACTTGATGAGAGGTCACATTAGTTAGGTCTGAAAGTGCACAGAGACATTACAATGGTCATAAGAATAAAAGCAGTAATGATAACAAATGTGCACATGAAAGTAGTTTTTATATTGTAACTCTTACTTTTCTACAACATTTTCACTACGATATTTGTTTATGAATGTCATATTTCATCTGCTGTTGGAATACTGAGGAAATGTAACAGTTCCCTCGAATCAATTTCTATCATCCAAAATTTATGTTCATACTACTTTATTTTAATCTTTTTAATAGCTTTGCATACATGTGTTGAATAAATTTATAAAAGTGCTTAAACGTAAAGCTTTGTACTTTTCTTCTGCATATCCAAAATAATTTTTAGATAATATTCAACATTTTCAACGTCAGCGGCCAGTATTCTCCACATTTCTCTAATCGCTATCCCTCTTGCATGGCGCCGACACTGCCGCTGGTTCTCTTAAGCCGACACTGAAGCATTCCTGTGCTCTTGTAGCAGTAGTTTCTGTAGCTATTTGTTTTACACGGTGAGGCTGCAGCCTCATACACAACCTAATATTAGTAGCCTGTTACGACATGCTTGAGGAAGAGGTTGCCATAGTCATTCCTTGTCTCATCAGAAAATCCCCGGAAGCTACGAGGGAAGGTCAAAAAGTAATGCCTCCTATTTTTTATGTATGTAAATACTGCATCGGTGTGCAATTTGTAAATTTAGCAGGATTCCTCAAACACTCTTCTGCATAACCAACCTGTTTCAGTAGCAGGTGGCACCACTGTAACAGTTTAAAAATGGCTGCCAAAGACGTTCGGTTAAAACAACGTTATGTCATAGAATTCCTCAATGCTGAAGGAAAACCATAGCCATCAACCTCCTGCACCATTAATAAACTGAAGGAGAAGAGTTTTTATCGAATATTGTGACAGGTGATGAGACTTGGGTTTATTTTTTTGAACCAGAATCCAAGAGGCAGTCAATGGAATGGCATCACACAACATCGCCGACAAGAAAGAAGTTCAAAAGTTCACCATCTGTAGGGAAAGTTATGGCCTCCGTGTTTTGGGATGAGAAGGTTGTGATTCTTCTCGACTTCTTGGAACAGGGAAACACGGTGAATGCAGACCGTTACATTGAAACTTTGAAGAAGCTTAGAGGTCGTCTTCGCCAACTTTACCCATTCAAAGATCAGAGAACTGCACTACTGTTGCACGATAATGCCACGCCACACACCGCTAAACACACCATTGATGCGATTGCAGAATTTGGTTGGACATTATTACCACATCCCCCTTACAGTCCCGATCTTGCACCTTCTGACTTCCATCTGTTTGGACCACTGAAAGAAGATCTTCGCGGACATCACTTTGAGGACACCGAGACCCTTAAACGCGCCGTACGCCAGTGGTTTAGGAAAAAGGACACAAATTTTTACCGTGCGGGGATACATGCCCTTGTGCGAAGATGGACAAAAACTGTAACAAATAACGGAGACTACATTGAGAAATAAATTTTTGAAGTTCAGACTTGGGGCTACATTTCAATGTGAATTTTATCTGTTTTCTTGCCTATTGAATGAAATTAAAAATTACGAGGCATTACTTTTTGACCGTCCCTCGTACACATGGCGAATATTGCACTAATTTCCTTGTTAGAGAATTGCGTTATCTGTAACGTCAAGATCCTTTAACAAAAGCAGTGGTTCTATTGAAGGTACCAAAGAATTTTACTTCCTTAAAGTTTCCCACCAAACCTACAATCGTTTCACGACGCAGTTACGTGCGCGCCAATTGAAATAAAACACGATTTATTGTTCACATCCTCAGTAATTTCATAACCCTCCACTCCCAAAGGAGCATAGGCCTTCAACAAACACATGCCAAGTCCTCCTGTCCCGTGCCATTATCTCAATTCTTTCCACGTTCTCATCATTATTTTCACCTCTGTTTCCAGCTGTCTTCTCCATGTGCTTCTTGGTCTATTTCTCTTGCCCTGGGGGTTCCAGAACAAGGACTGCCTTGTAATGCTATCAACAGGTTTTCTCAGTGTGTGTCCTATCCATCGCCTTCTTCTCATCTCTTGTTCCACTGGTACTTGTCTAGTTCTTGTCCTCAGTTCCACGTTGGTAACCTTGTCATACCATTTTAATCCCTCTATTCTACGCAAGCACCCATTTATGAAAGTCTGCAGCTTTTTTGTTGTTGTCTTTGTTGTTCTCCATGTCTCAGAGCCATACAACAGGACTGACTTGACATTTGAGTTGAAGATTCTTATTTTCGTGTTGGATCCGATTTCTCTTGATCTCCATATATACTACTCGTCAAAAGTCAAGGGCCACCCTATTATTTTCAATACACTTTTATATAAGCGCATAGAATGATTAAATGAAGGAAGTTTTTAGTAAAAATGGGTGCAATATCTTCCTCTGACAGTCCTCTATGCACGTTAAGCATAAAAACAACTCACCGACAACCATGGTGATCACGTGCAATTTGGTTTACTGACCATAAATTCACATTTTTAATCTGTTTTTTCAAACTTCCGTAGAACCAAACAGGTGAAGTAATCGTGCTGATTGACATTCCACGTGCAATGGCGACTTTTCGTGAACAGAGTTCACTCTTAATTTGTTTTACAATCAGCAGACTTAGGGTAGTTTCATCACTTGCAAAAAACCATGCCACCGAGAAGAAGTCTTGACCCCTTACAAAGAATGAGGGCTATAGCGTGGGTTGAAAGTGGTTTATCTGTCCGTGAGGTTGCTAGACGGCTTGCAGTGTCACACTCTACTATCCAAAGAATTTTGGAGAGATTTCAGGCCACAGGAAGTGTGGAGGATCGCCACCGGCCAGGTCGCCCTAGATGCACCAATAGACATGATGACCGGTACTTCTTGTTGTCAGCCCTACGCCATCGAACAGTGACTTGTTCCACTCTAAGATGTCAGCTGAGACAAACTGTAAACGTTAATGTCAGTCAAAGCACCATTCGCAAACGTTTACATGAATTTGGACTGGCTGCTCGACGTCCTGCAGTAAGAATCCCTCTTACCCCTGCTCATCGCAGAGCCCGTGTTGCTTGGTGTCGCGAGCACATCCGATGGAAAAGGCAACAATGCCAGGAGAGCGATTTACTGATGACACAATTCGAGAGGTGGATCGTTATGGTAGGGGTTCTGTCATGGTCTGGGGAGGCTTCTGCAGACACGGCAGGACCCCACTTTACATCATCCAAGGCAACTTGACCGGCCCAAGATACCAGAACGAAATCTTGAGACCAATTGTTCAGCCTGCTCTGGAGGCCATAGGTGGTAATGCCATCCTCCAAGATGATAACGCTCGACCCCATCGAGCTCGTGTGGTAAATGAGTTTATTCAGCAACATATCATCATCAGGATGGCGTGGCCAGCTGATTCACTTGACCTTTCTCCGATTGAGCACCTCTGGGATGTCCTTGGTCGAAGATTGTCAACAAATCACCCCCTGCCATTGGATGTTGCACAGCTGACTGCATTTCTGCTTCAGGAATGGAAAGCTGTTCCTCGGGATACTCTTCGGACCCTTGTGGACTCGATGCGCCTACGCTGTCTTGAATGCCTTGCTGCAAACGGTGGTCATACCCGATTTTGAAATGTCTATTTGTCCAATATCTATTGTGTGACTTTTGAAAAGGTGGGTGACACACTTCACAGCTTCATTGCGTTTGAATGTGTGTTTCCATTTCTTTACGTGACATGTCAATTTGGTATTCAATAAATGCCGTTTGGATTGATACCAATTACGTTTATCTCAGATTTGTTTTATGGTTTCAACCAAGGTTTTTCTAAGTGGCCCTTGACTTTTGACGAGTAGTATATTTCCCAATGCAATGAAAGCTCCTCGTGCTTTTTGTATTCTTAGTTTGATATCACTGTCTGTTCCTCCAACTTTGTCTATATTGCTGCCTCAGTAATATCGATATAGTATTTGATTTTGGACGTAATTCCTTCTTGACTCTTTCCTATTTATAAAACGAGTGAGTATGAATAAATATTTTATATGTATGTTTTACACGTAGATAAGGAATGGGGTTCGTTACATGGCAAATATAGTCGCTTTTTTTAAGGAAGTGGGAGGAGAGCGGACAATCATCAGATGCCCATTAGTTTCTGCTCATCCACTATCTAGGTCTACCCTGATCAACCTAATTGTCGGTTATAATTAGGGTATTTAGTGTCCTTTTATTTTCAGTTTTGTGTTATTCTGAAATACTTTTGGTTATTTGCAATTGATTTCTTCAGATGATGACAGTTTTTATTAATTTGTTCATTTTTACTGTAGTTATTGGCAGTTGTCACGTCCCATATTGTTTGTATTACTTTGTTGTTTATTATTCTCTTCTTCTTCGATCCATAACCGCCAACCGTCAAAGCAGTCAGCGGCCATCAGCCTGGTGGCGTCCTGTAGGGCAGCAACAAATTGATACCACCTTGCTCGGTCGGCGGCCATCCTTCGTACAGTGTGCCAACTCTGGTTCATTTTGAGCATCTCGGCTTCCACAGTTCTCCGCCAAGTTGTTTTTGGTCGGCCTCTCTTTCGCTTTCCCTCGGGGGTCCATAGCATAGCTGTTCTTGTGATGGTATCAGGGTCCCTTCTGAGGACGTGGCCAACCCAACTCCAGCGTCTGTCAGCTATGATGGTGTGCATGTCCTCCTGGTTACTCCGAATAAGTAGTTCTTGGTTGCTGATGGTGTTTGGCCAAAAGATTCGGAGAATTTTCCTTAGGCAGATTGTGTGGAAGGAGGACAGTTTCGACATTTCCTTCTCTGTTACTCTCCAACATTCCGCACCATAAAGAAGCACAGAAAGTACACAGCTCTCATACAGTCTTAATTTGATGTTTGTGCTGTACTGGGAAGACTTCCAAATGTTGTTGAGAATAGCAAAGGCTGTTCTCGCTTTATTCATTCTGTTGTTAATGTCTTTGCTTGTTCCGCCGTCAGGTGTTACTATGCATCCTAGGTAAGTAAATGTGTCTGTCTGTTCTAACTTCTGGTTCCTTACTGTTATTGGCTCAGGATTGCCAACATTTAGTGTCATGACCTCTGTCTTCTTCAGATTGATGTTTATGCCAACCTGCTGGCCATACTTATTCAGTCTATCGGTTTTGTCTTGAATGTGTCGATGTGAATGCGAGAGTAGTGCAATGTCATCTGCATATTCCACGTCTTCCAGTGTAGAAAATGTTGTCCATCTAATTCCTCTTGGACTGCCCTCTGTTGTCTGGCGCATCACTGTGGTAAAGTGGGTTGTTATAAATATTTATAGGGGACTTAGTGTACTGACTGAGATCAGCTGTGAAGGTATCTGTATCTAATAGGTGTAGTGTTTTACAGATAACCTTACTTTGCTACCACATTTAGACCTCAGCCAGACTTATTCTGGGCTATTGTGATGACTACGTTGAATGTCTAGGGTTATGATAATGATGAAGTGTATGTTCATAACAACCAACAGACAAATGAACAATTTAATTTAATTCAAAATACTTTACAACACTGTGACACTCACACACATAAAACACTCTATAAGACTATTTTAAATGAGTCAAGTGTTTACTTTTACAAATATATGTATTAATTCCTTCAAATATTAGATATCCTGATTCAACTACAAAGTGAATCAGGAATCACATTCAAATGTAATCACAAGTTGTATGTACACAATTTATAGATAGAATCTTTGTATTGACATATATTATTATTGCAATATGTGTGTAAGTTGTGCTGTAGTACTATGAGATAATACTGGCTTTTCAAGCTAGGTGGTTGTTTGTCATCATGACTTCAAGTGTTTGTTTCTGGTGGAAATAATATTGGAAAGGTTCACAGTTTCTTTTTATTTGAAACAATTAAATGTCCCCCTTGATTTTAGGTAAAGTCACTTTTAGAAGGGGGGGGGGGGGTATACACAAGATTGAGCTGCTCTCGCCACGAAACCTTAACTTCTGTGTGGGCGGCAGGAAACAGTCTCCACTGCTCGCTTGCTTCACCGTGTTCTTGAGAACCAACACTGGTCGATATGTTGACCAAGGAGTCTGCTACCAGCCTCTGGATTCAGCAAAACTCAGACCAGGTGCTGCTTTAATATGTTAGTACCACAGTCCCTGAAACAAGAAGGTTGTACCTCCTACTTCAGAACTAATTTATAATCTATTTCCACACTGAGCACAATACATAACAAACACCGAGTTCAGCACGGTAGGCCAACTGTTAGCTTCTCATGTAACAGTATACACCAGTATTCCTCTCCCTAATGGTTACAACGCCTCTGCAATTCCAGCATTATTTCCTTCTATTCAATAAGATTGGTGTCATAGTACTATTTGGCAATTCCATATAGTTATACTCCTCTCCGACACGTTTTGTTCATGGGGGAGCAATATCTAGGCTTTTCTTCATGTTTGCTACTGAACCACACACATACAGACATAAATTTATCAATTCACATTCAATTTCTCATCTAAAAGATATCAAATATTTCTAACTTACCACAATTCATGGAAATATTAAACAAATACGTTGACTGGCGAGGAGTTATGGCACAATTCCGATCTGCCTCTGTCCCAGGCTTTCATAAGAAAAATATGAGCTGGATCTCAACGCACTTGCTTCTAAGTAAGTTTATTTTTAAAATGTGGCCCTGAACTGACGCTCCTAATTGACTATATCAAATGGTCTATCCAATGGGACCATGTTTACAAAAGCTTTTGAAAAAAAAGTACCCTTCCTACCATTTCCCTTAACAACCAAAAATAGTAATTGCAGTCGACTAATCATGGTTCGCCTTTGTCGTGGTTGAGTTTGAGTGTAGAGTATTTGTCGAGTTGGACAACAGTAGTGAAATCGACAAGGGATAGTGGACTGACAGAGTTATAGATTACACACACAGAAAGGTGTAAATAGGAGATGGACTTGAGACAACCTGGAAGAAGATTTATCAAAATGATCCCTCTCTCCAAGCCTCAACTCACTTATGTCTGTCTAAGCACCTCCTGCTCTCACTCTTTTCTCTTATCATACATAGAGATTATAGTAAAGAGCTAAAAAAAAGTTACTTATGGATGAAAGGGTCGGGAACAGCGCATTAATAAATGTGTAAACTTTATTAAAGAAGAAAAGCATGGAATTAATGCATATCATCATACACAGCATAAATTACATCAATAATCAAATAATCATCAATAGTCATCAATAATCATATACACCAACAACCACACACAGATCACCATTCATAAAACCTGTAGAACACAGAGAGATAAATAAATCGAGTGTCAGTCCGTCCGTTTTCGAGGACCATATGAAATAGCTCCAGTAAGTGGTTTTTTCGTACATATCCTCCATGGGTGATGGAATTAACCTGAATAAAATCACTGTATAGGCGCTATCATTGGGGATTCCTCCCTAATTGCGCGAGGTGGTCTGGAAGACTCTATTTATCTCCTGCTGATCGAATAAACAAACTGAGCGACAGCCTGTCCGCGGTCGTGGGACACAAAGCTAGCTCCAGAAAGTGTATTACTTGTAGATCCTTCGTGAGGGACTAGCCTACAAAACTTTCCTTGTTGGTGCTAAACGTTGGTGACCTCTAATGGCGTGAGGGGGGCTGGAACTCTGTCTATCTTTCTTGCTGGCCAAATAACTGAACTGAGCGACAGCCTGTCCGCGGTCGTGGGACCAAATGCTAGCTCCAGAAAGTGTATTACTTGTAGATCCTTCGTGAGGGACTAGCCTACAAAACTTTCTTTGTTGGTGCTAAACGTTGGTGACCTCTAATGGCGTGAGGGGGCTGGAACTCTGTCCATAGATGGCTGCTCATACGTGCGAAGTTCTACATAGACCCAGAAATACACCAGACGAAGTTACTTGAGGACAAGGCAGTCCCTAGCGCTCTTATCCGGCGCTTTTGACCTTTCGTACTAGGCAGTAAATCCTGGTTGGGCTTGCTTGACCGTGGCTTGGCTGAGTGCCCCGTTTAGGCACTGTGGTGAAGTGGGATGTTATAAATATTTATAGGGGACTTAGTGTACTGACTGAGATCAGCTGTGAAGGTATCTATATCTATTAAGAGTAGTGTATTATAGATAACCTTACTTGCTACCACATATCTCTATATCTCAGTCAGAATTATTCTGGAATAGTGTGATGCTACGTTATGTGTCTAGGGTATGAGTATGGTGAAGTGTAAGTCACAACAACAGACAGATAAACAATTTAATTTAATCCACTACTCTTGACAACACTGTGACACTCACATACATATAACACTCTATGAGAATATCTTACAGGAGACACTCGTAACTTTTCAAATAACAATATGTATTCATTTCTATCATAAAGGCATATGTGTGTCCTGATTCAAAGACAAAGGAACCAGGAATCACAATCAATGTTAATTACAAGTTATGTACAGAATGTATTAATATGAATCTGGTAGTGACATATATTATTAAAAATATCCTATGTGTGTCAGTTGTGTAATAGTAGTATGAGGTAATACTGGTTTTGTTTTGTTCAAGCTCTGTTGGTAGTTGTCATCATGACTTCAATAGTTTGTCTTAAGGAAACTAGTATTGGAGATGTTCTCAGTTCCTGATATTAAGACAATTAATTTCCCCTCTTAATGTTAATTTTACAAAGTCATTTCAAGATGAGGGGACATAATGTTGAGCTCAGCTGGCCAATTCGCTTATCTGGCGTGATGGCGGCAGGAAAGGACTCCTCTGCTCGAATTCTCCTCTGGGTTCAGGAGACACCTCACTGATAGCTAAAAAGACCAAGGAGTATGCTGTCCGACTCAGGATTCAGCAAAGCTCTGACCAGGTGCTGCTCAGTACCATCAAGACCACGGTCCCACAATTCCTAGGAATAAACACAGATACGTTGATTAGCAATGAATTCTGGCACAAACTGGCACAAATTCCCATCTGCCTATGTTCCAGGCTTTTATTTAGCAAAATATAAGCTGGCTTCAACGCACTGATGCTTTATCAAGCTTATTTAAACAAGTGGTTTCGAACTAACGCTCCCAAGTGATTATATCCAGCGAGTCTAGCCAATGAGGCCCCGTTTCGACAAGTGTTTGAAAAAATGTTACCTTTCCCCGTTTCCCCTAACAACGAAAGATAGTATTTATAGTCCGACCAATCGTGGTTAGGCTTTCATTTGTTGCGCTCCAATCAATTGGGAGTTTACATGGTAGGCTATTTATGTGACGTAAGGTTTTTTCAAACACGTTATAAAAAAAATTTTATGAGCAGAAATGATTCCATGCTGTCAGGCATCCTCACTATTTTATTTTGGGTATAATTTATTAATTCCTGGACTATTTGCGTAACGTTTTACATATTATTTGTCAGCAAGCCCTAAGGAACCCAAATATACCAATTTGAAAGAGCTACGTGGCTGCGTTCAAAATATGTATTTTCTACCTCCTGTTTCGAAGATGTGCTGTCTGGGTACTGTTATGTTTTCAACCGTAAACCCATCTAATGTTGTCTTTCCTAATAAGAGTTTTTTATGATTTATAAACCTAACTCTGGGAAAGGGTAGTGTATTTTATCACTGTCCGTCTGAAAAACAATTAGTGCATGTAGACTTACACGCGTGATGGCAGCATTTGTGTATCGCGCGACGCGTGTTGCATGCGTTCCCGATTTTATTCGCCCCTCTCTCTCTCTCTATATTTGAGTCCATCTGTTCGTTCGTTTTGGTAACGTAATATAATTAATGTTAGGATTAATTTAGGTCATTACGCAGGGCCTCTCAATGTTTTTCTTAGAAATGCAGCACACGTTTCATTGAAGAAAGCGGGTAATAATACAGTAAGCTTTTACTATCAACGTGAAAGCGTTACAATTTGCAGACGAAGCATAAAACAAGGGGGATTTCGAGTACAGTCATTGTGACAGCACTGTTCTTTACCATTCTTCTTCCTTTATTTATTATATGTATTTATTAGGCTTTATATTTACTTGATAATTTATATATGTGGATTAGAATATTCCACGACAGGCACACAAAGGCTTGGTGCTATCAGATTCTGCTATAGACATGCTGGGCGGTTTTGGATATTCTGGAAGCCGCAATGCTCTGACTGGTAATCCAATAGGCGAGTAGAGAACTACTACTGCATTCGATGTTTCCAGATTTAGCGTTGGCTCGTTGCATTGCGTGAGCTTAACTTGGCGTTGACAAAAAGGTTTAGGTTCAGGAATGGGGTTTGATGACTCGTGATGCTAGATGTACTCAGAATCCCTCTAGAACGAAGAGAATGTGACATTCTTCGCCTGACTGGAGACTTGACTCTAGCAATTCGGTATCCCTGAAACTGAGACCCAAAAAGAGACACCCTTTTACATCAAGCAAATAATAAATCACACTAACTTTATACAGAAAGTTTCGCTCCACTATGGGATTAAATTTATTGTAGTTATTGCTATGATAGTTTAGGGCTGTCTTTAACCATGTCTCCTGTTCCTTAAAAATATCAATTATCAACACGCGCCCGCATAGGCTTAATATCTTTTGCACACCCAGGTACCTGTCAGTAACTGTTCTGACAGCAACAATCTACTCCTCTTCTCCCAATCTCAACATACAGGAAACCTAACCTGTAGTTACAGTTAAATGAATATGCTTATTCATCTTACAACATTAAATGAATTTACATAAACAGATTACAGCATTTGACATTACACAAATAAATCATATGTCCCTTTGGGGAAATATATTAATATTCCACAAATGAGTACAAAGAAAATGCAATGTTCTTGCTATAATAATACAGTTGTGGCTGAATCATAAGATATAATTATATCTATGCCTGGTGACTGCTTTCTGTGAAAGTTATAGACTAGTGCCTAGCCACACAAGTAAGCATAAAATGACTCTCCCTTGCCACTAAAAATATCTATCAAAAAGGAATAAGTGACTATCTCCTATAATCCAGAGTTATTACCTGCATCTCACTATTCAGTTTTTAAGTGAACAATCCACACCTGACATTATCTTACAGAAATGACAGTTAATTTAGCCTATTCTTAACCCATGATAAGCGTCTGTGGACTGATTCTACGCCTATTATCTGTTATTGTAAGTTTAACATTTAACCCATGATAAACCGTAACAGTTTAAGCACCCTTACTAGGCCGTAGACAGCGCTACCTTATCACTGAACTAAATTACTAGGAGAAGTCCTCAGAAATGAATTCACTTTCCTAACAGATATATAAAAGCTAACATGAACACATCATATTATAATAAGATATGTCAACTCACCCCGAAAATGACTAGAACATAGGCAAACACATTCTAGTACTGTGTTAAAGTTTGCCTTATCTCATGATGGTCATCTACGGGCCAGGAATATTCACGAATGTCTTTTGTCTTATTAACCCCCGTCTACTCTTATAGATTACAAGGAGGGCCCCCCCCCCCCCCCCCCCGGACACCTGGCCTGCATATTTCTTCAGAGGTATCGGCGTAATCGTAATACCGGGTAAGACAAAGGTTTCAGAAGCAACAACTTTGCGAAAATTCCCCCAGAGAGACAATCATAATATTATGTGCTCTTTGCTCATCTAAGGGCAAACAACCCACAAACTGACCGCGATTGTTATCTCCCCCTGAAACAGATCAAACTCGTTACCCAGGCCTCAAAGGGTACTAGCCGCTCGTGATCAAACGTTTTAAAGCAACCAGAGAAATTCCCCTGTTCGGACCACAGAGGGTACCCGCCGCTAACGAACCGTTTCTTTCACAGAAACCGTCTTTGGCTCGTTCTAACACTTTAAGCGTAACAGACGTTCTTCTGATCAGGCCAGGTGTGCTGACGTAACATTATCGTTCGCTGACCGCTGCAGGCTCGAACGTAAACAACCTCGGGTGGGGTTTGAGAAGGAGAAAACAATTGGGCCACACAGGTAGCAAACAAAATGTCTAGGAAAACAGAACATTAAAGAGTAATAACATTGAGACGAGATGGAAAAATAAATTAAGTCACTGTCTACGTGACAAGTTGCCCCCTTTTTTAAAGTGCGTGACACACGGACTAAATGACAGTAATTTATCTTTTCCATAGACGTCCATTACATGTCATTGAACATCCTTTAATCATAATACAAATTCGTTTCCAACTTCTGTCAGTACTTAGCTATTGAGAGGATTGGTTACTATCATCCGAATGAACACCCTCCCTTGGTACAAATGCAAGCTAGTAACTGACTATCTGTAGCTTCTTATCTCAGAATAAAGAGCTACTCCTGAAAAAAAATTAACCCTTAAAAATTTTTTTTCTGACTTTTACAACAATAGTCGTCAGATTTGTCAACCAAAACTCAGCAGTGTTACCATCAACCTTTACCAGCTGTCTCATGTGTAGCATGAACAATAAATGTAACTAAATATTATGAATGCTGTGGAGAAAAACGCTGGAACTCTGTCCATAGATGGCTGCTCATACGTGCGAAGTTCTACATAGACCCAGAAATACACCAGACGAAGTTACTTGAGGACAAGGCAGTCCCTAGCGCTCTTATCCGGCGCTTTTGACCTTTCGTACTAGGCAGTAAATCCTGGTTGGGCTTGCTTGACCGTGGCTTGGCTGAGTGCCCCGTTTAGGCACACAAAGGCTTGGTGCTATCAGATTCTGCTATAGACATGCTGGGCGGTTTTGGATATTCTGGAAGCCGCAATGCTCTGACTGGTAATCCAATAGGCGAGTAGAGAACTACTACTGCATTCGATGTTTCCAGATTTAGCGTTGGCTCGTTGCATTGCGTGAGCTTAACTTGGCGTTGACAAAAAGGTTTAGGTTCAGGAATGGGGTTTGACGACTCGTGATGCTAGATGTACTCAGAATCCCTCTAGAACGAAGAGAATGTGACATTCTTCGCCTGACTGGAGACTTGACTCAAGCAATTCGGTATCCCTGAAACTGAGACCCAAAAAGAGACACCCTTTTACATCAAGCAAATAATAAATCACACTAACTTTATACAGAAAGTTTCGCTCCACTATGGGATTAAATTTATTGTAGTTATTGCTATGATAGTTTAGGGCTGTCTTTAACCATGTCTCCTGTTCCTTAAAAATATCAATTATCAACACGCGCCCGCATAGGCTTAATATCTTTTGCACACCCAGGTACCTGTCAGTAACTGTTCTGACAGCAACAATCTACTCCTCTTCTCCCAATCTCAACATACAGGAAACCTAACCTGTAGTTACAGTTAAATGAATATGCTTATTCATCTTACAACATTAAATGAATTTACATAAACAGATTACAGCATTTGACATTACACAAATAAATCATATGTCCCTTTGGGGAAATATATTAATATTCCACAAATGAGTACAAAGAAAATGCAATGTTCTTGCTATAATAATACAGTTGTGGCTGAATCATAAGATATAATTATATCGATGCCTGGTGACTGCTTTCTGTGAAAGTTATAGACTAGTGCCTAGCCACACAAGTAAGCATAAAATGACTCTCCCTCGCCACTAAAAATATCTATCAAAAAGGAATAAGTGACTATCTCCTATAATCCAGAGTTATTACCTGCATCTCACTATTCAGTTTTTAAGTGAACAATCCACACCTGATATTATCTTACAGAAATGACAGTTAATTTAGCCTACTCTTAACCCATGATAAGCGTCTGTGGACTGATTCTACGCCTATTATCTGTTATTGTAAGTTTAACATTTAACCCATGATAAACCGTAACAGTTTAAGCACCCTTACTAGGCCGTAGACAGCGCTACCTTATCACTGAACTAAATTACTAGGAGAAGTCCTCAGAAATGAATTCACTTTCCTAACAGATATATAAAAGCTAACATGAACACATCATATTATAATAAGATATGTCAACTCACCCCGAAAATGACTAGAACATAGGCAAACACATTCTAGTACTGTGTTAAAGTTTGCCTTATCTCATGATGGTCATCTACGGGCCAGGAATATTCACGAATGTCTTTGTCTTATTAACCCCCGTCTACTCTTATAGATTACAAGGACGCTCCCCCCCGGACACCTGGCCTGCATATTTCTTCAGAGGTATCGGCGTAATTGTAATACCGGGTAAGACAAAGGTTTCAGAAGCAACAACTTTGCGAAAATTCCCCCAGAGAGACAATCATAATATTATGTGCTCTTTGCTCATCTAAGGGCAAACAACCGCGATTGTTATCTCCCCCTGAAACAGATCAAACTCGTTACCCAGGCCTCAAAGGGTACTAGCCGCTCGTGATCAAACGTTTTAAAGCGACCAGAGAAATTCCCCTGTTCGGACCACAGAGGGTACCCGCCGCTAACAAACCGTTTCTTTCACAGAAACCGTCTTTAGCTCGTTCTAACACTTTAAGCGTAACAGACGTTCTTCTGATCAGGCCAGGTGTGCTGACGTAACATTATCGTTCGCTGACCGCTGCAGGCTCGAACGTAAACAACCTCGGGTGGGGTTTGAGAAGAAGAAAACAATTGGGCCACACAGGTAGCAAACAAAATGTCTAGGAAAACAGAACATTAAAGAGTAATAACATTGAGACGAGATGGAAAAATAAATTAAGTCACTGTCTACGTGACAGCCTTACATATTATTCTAGCCAATCAAATCGGATTTAACTTGTTGGCCTATTTCCCGTAAAATAGTGGTTTTAAAACATGCACTGAGCAAATATGATCTGGGGCTGTCAGACAACCTCACTATTTTATTTTGGCTATAATTTGTTAATTCCTAGACTATTTGCGTAACACTTAACATATTCTTTGTCAGCAAGTCCTAAGGAACCCAAATATATAAATTTAATGGAGCTAAGTGGCTGTGTTCAAAATATGTATTTTCTTCTAGGATAGTCGTGCTGTTACCACCTCCTCACTTCCAAACTATGGGGTGTCTTCTGTACTGTCAGGCTAATGTCAGGATTTCAGACGTAAAACAGTAGAATGTCATGTTTCCTAATAAGCATTAACCATGTTTTTTAAAACCTAACCGTGTATTGGTAGTGTTTTTGTCCCTGTTTATTTGAAAAAAAGTTAGTGCTTCATGCCTTACGCGTGGGATTGGCGTTACTATTAATCGCGAGACGGCGTGGTAGCATTGCATGCGTTCCACCGTTCAGCCCTCTCTCTCTCTCTATCCTAAGTCCGTCTGTCCTTTTTAGGTTAACGTAGTGTATATAATTCATTAATGCTAGTATTTATCTAGGTCATTAAGCAGTGTGCGTATCTCAAGGTTTTCTAAGAAACACAGTACCAGTTTTATTTTTAGAAACACGTGTATGCTGCTGTAGGCTTTACTAGTAAACGTGAAAGCGTTACAATTATGCAGACGAAGTAGAAAAAGGGGGATTTTTGTACGTCATTGTGACAGCACTGGTCTTTTACCATTCTTCTTTCCTTTTATTGAATTAATTCGTTAGGCTTTACATTTACTTTTTAATTTAGATATGTGGATTTAGAATGTTTCACGACAAATTCTCCCCACTTAAAACAGACGTTATATGTCAGTCTATAATTCTATATACACATAGAGAAATTTATTATTATTCCTGGGGCTTACGGTGATTTTCATCACACGGATGGCGGCTTAGAAAATCCGCTCCCAGGTTGGTTTTTCCAGAAATATACTCTATGCTGAACTGGAATGGCTGCAAAAGTAAGGACCATCTGAGTACCTCGAATTTTAATGCCTAGCCTGCGCTAGAAACGACAAGGGTTTGTGATCCGTTTGCAACTTGAATGCCTTCCCATACAGATAAATAGTGAATTTCTTTATCGCCCATATTACTGCAAGACATTCTTTTTCGCTAGTTGAGTAATTCGTTTCAGCTTTATTCAACTTTCTACTAGCATATGCCACTGGGGTTAATTCCCCATTCAGTGCATCTGATTTCTGTAACAGGGTCGCGCCCAACCCGATATTACTTGCATCCGTTCTCACAATGAATTCTTGACTTAAGTCAGGTAATTTCAAAATAGGTTTGCTTGTGAGCTTTTCCTTCAATTCCTGGTATGCCAATTCACATTGTGCTGTCCATGTAATTCGATCTGGATTTCCTTTGCGTGTCAAATCAGTTAACGGTGCACAAATGGAATTAAAGTTTTTGATATACTTTTGGTAGAAACCACATAATGAGACAAAGGATCTCACGTCTTTCTTGGTTTGTGTTCTCGGGGCTTTCTTTAGTTTCTCTAAATTCTTGGGGTCAGGGGTCATGTTTCCCTGATGGACGGTGTGTCCCAAGAATTCTAATTCTTTACATCCAACGCAACATTTGGTTGGTCGGGCTGTCAAATTCGCTTCTCTAAGTCGATTAAACAGCATGTTCAGAGAGTTAATGTGTTCCTCAAATGTTTCGGTTGCTATAAGGATATCATCCATGAAGTTTGTGATGCATGGATTATTCAGAGGATCCAACAATTTTCTCATCATTCTAGAGAAGACACTAGGCGCATTCTTCAATCCAAATGGCAATCTGTTAAACTCATAGTGTCCCTCTGAGGTACTAAAAGCTAGGTATGGTCTAACCTCAGGCTTTACTGGAATCTGATAGTATCCTTTACTCAGATCCACTTTTGAGAAATATTTAGCTTTATTTAGCCTGGCAAACAACTGATTTGTATCCGGCAATGGATCCACCTGACCTTCTGTGATAGCATTCAGTTTTTTGTAATCTATACAGAATCTATGTTCTCCAGAGGGTTTCCTTAAGAGTACCACACTGGAACTATACGAAGATTCACTGTGTGAAATTATTCCCTCCTTCAACAAATAGTCTATCTCTTCCTTCAAAGCTTTCTCCTTAGCAAAAGGAATCGAATAGGGTTTCATACAGACAGGTGTGGGGTCTATCAGCTTCATATCATATTCCAATAAGTTTGTATGCCCCGGTCGGTCCATTAACACCTCTGTATGATCATCTAGAACCTGTTGCACTCTCTCCTTCTGATTTTTCGTTAAATGTGTACTGATTTTCACCTGTGCCGCTGTCTCACAGGGATGTAATGGATATTCAAATGATGAAAGTGGTTCCTTTTTCATCTCCATTGCAATGGACAAGGTCAACAAGTGTGTCTCTTCCTGATTTTCTCTTTCCAAATATTTCTTCAGGAGAATCACATGATAGATTTTTTCTTTCCCCTTCTTATCTATCTTATAATTTGTTCTAGACACCTTCTCTAGAACTGTATATGGACCTTGCCATCCAATTTGTAACTTATTCTGACTACCGGGTAGAAGAAGCAGTACCTTCTCTCCCACAGCCAAATCTCTGTCTTTAGCTTTCCTGTTGTAATAGGCAGCATGTTTTTTTCCTGGCTTGTCTCAAATTTTCATTGGCAAGTTTCCAGCCAGTTTTTAAACGAGTGGTCAGCTCATTCACATATTGGTATGAGGATGTAATATTTTCCTCTGCCTTTTCATCAGTCCACGTTCTTAACAGAGTTACATATGGACTTTTAAATTCGGAAACTTATTTTTCCTGGCACATGTCAGGTCCTTTGCACTCGAAGCTCTGTTGTGATGACTTTTCTTCCCCGAATCATCATGCACAAATCGACCGCTACCAATTTTTCTCTTGGGGCTTTCTCCCCACTTAGAATTCTTGATGAAAGATTTCCCCTCTACATCTTCTTCCTCCAGTTTACATAAGTCCGATTGAGGGATTTTCGGCTTATCCTGGGATAAGACATCTTTTTGCACTATCTGCATTGTGGCCATTGTAAAACAGTCAATTGAAGATTGTCCGTGAAAAGGGGCTTCCCAATCCACTCGGTCCACTTTATTATTCTTTCCAGTGTCAGGCCTACCTTTACCCTGTGGCGTGTGGAGGTCCTGAACACTGTTCCCTCTTGTGGGTGTTCCCTCATGTGCTATGCTACACCTCTCTACAAAATTCTCAATGTCCCACCTTGCCTTGGGCCAATAATAATTCTGAGCTACCTTTTGAATGATGGTACCCATTTTCTCATGGTCCCCATCTTGTTTCACATGTAAGCTCCTTATTAAGTCTGTCCTATACCTTTTAGGAAGTACCAGCTGTCCCTGACCTTTGGATCTAGTTCCAGTCTTCCGGTATATCAGTTTGTTCTTCATGTAGAAGTCTCCTTTTCCTGGAGGTGTGTGACCATGGGACAATTTCCTAAAACAAGGCTTGAGGGTCTTATCCCCAGCCTGCGCCTTCCTCATCTCTTCTGGAGTGGTATTTAACATAATATCCTCCTCCTTTCTTGAGGTCGACCTGACCTGAAGGGTGGCCATTACTATAGGGTTCCTTCTGCAACAGTCAGTATCATGATTGTCCATCCGACAATTCTTACACCACCTCCTTTTTTGGTAGAAAGATTTTCTTTCATCAAATTTCCTTTCATCGAATTAAGGGGTTTTATTTTTATTGTCATACTGTGGCCTATCAAACTGGTGCTTACCTTTGTTCTGATCTCTAGGATCAAATTTATTAAAGTTCTGTGATGCCTTAAAATTATCTAACTGTTTCTTTTTATTACCTGATACCTCTGCCTGAGCTGCTTGATGCCTTTCAGCTACATTCAGTAACTCACCCAGTCTCTCTGCACCTTGTTCCATGAGAAACTTTCTCAGGTCTGGAGCCATGGACTCTCTTAGTTGTTCTATAAGGATCATTTCCTTAAGATCTTGGGTTTTCCCCAGAGAAGTCCATTTCTCCAAGTAGGTCTCTAACCGTGCAGAGAACTGGTGATAGGTTTCACCTGACAGTAGTTTAGCATTCCTAAATTTTTTTCTATAAAATTCACCATTCTTTTCGTATCTTAACAAAAGAGCCTGCTTTAGCATGTCATAATTTTCTTGATCATCTCTGCTCATTTTGGCAAAAACTTCATAAGCTGCACCACGAAGCCCTTGAGATAACTTTAAGCTCCACCTTTCTCTCTCTAACCCATAACGTGGTAGCTAATAGTTCATATCTATTTAGATAGCTCTCGATATCATCTTCTTTCTCAACAAAATGATCTAAATGAAAGTTCATAGCTGAGTTTGAGGCTCCCTGACTAGCAGGGGCATCAGAGGTAAAGGGACTGGCACCATTTTCACGTAACTCGTGCTCCCTTTGTAATCTCTTCTCCTCCTTTTCTGCTTCCCTTTCTGCAGCCTGTCTCCTTTCTTCTCTTTCTGTAGCTTGTCTCCTTTCTTCTCTTTCTGCCTTTTGTTTTTCTAATTGGAGCCTTTTAATCTCCCTATCTGCCTCCAATGCCTTAGCCTCAGCCTCAATCTGAAACCTCTTAATTTCCTTTTCCGCCTCTAACTTTCTTTCAGCTTCTTTTTCTAATTTTTTTTCTTCACGTTCAATAAATTTGTCACATTCAGTAGTGACATAAGCAATCATAACTTGCCCGTCCATTCCTAACTCTTTAGCAGCCTGCACAGCAGCAGATCGAAATTTTGCTAGGTCCGCCATTTTCTAACAGGCAAATGTAAACAATTCAATCTATAAATAATTATCTAAGGACAACCACAAGCACTGAGAGCTCAACCTTATTTAATTTCCACCCAAGGATACCTTTTAAATTTTTATTATTCCCTGAAGTGAATTACCTCCCAATATATATAATAGGAGAAGATTCAAATCCCGGACGAGCCCCCACTATATGTGGTAAAGTGGGTTGTTATAAATATTTATAGGGGACTTAGTGTACTGACTGAGATTAGCTGTGAAGGTATCTGTATCTAATAGGTGTAGTGTTTTACAGATAACCTTACTTAGCTACCACATTTAGACCTCAGCCAGACTTATTCTGGGCTATTGTGATGACTACATTGAATGTCTAGGGTTATGATAATGATGAAGTGTATGTTCACAACAACCAACAGACAGATGATCAATTTAATTTAATTCACAATACTTTACAACACTGTGACACTCACACACATAAAACACCATATAAGACTATCTTAAATGAGTCAAGTGTTTACTTTTACAAATATATGTATTAATTCCTTCAAATATTAGATATCCTGATTCAACTACAAAGTGAATCAGGAATCACATTCAAATGTAATCACAAGTTGTATGTACACAATTTATAGATAGAATCTTTGTATTGACATATATTATTATTGCAATATGTGTGTAAGTTGTGCTGTAGTACTGTGAGGTAATACTGGCTTTTCAAGCAAGGTGGTTGTTTGTCATCATGACTTCAAGTGTTTGTTTCTGGTGGAAATAATATTGGAAAGGTTCACAGTTTCTTTTTATTTGAAACAATTAAATGTCCCCCTTGATTTTAGGTAAAGTCACTTTTAGGGGCGGGGGGGGGGGGGGGGGGTATACACAAGATTGAGCTGCTCTCACCACGAAACCTTAACTTCTGTGTGGGCGGCAGGAAACAGTCTCCACTGCTCGCTTGCTTCACCGTGTTCTTGAGAACCAACACTGGTCGATATGTTGACCAAGGAGTCTGCTACCAGCCTCTGGATTCAGCAAAACTCAGACCAGGTGCTGCTTTAATATGTTAGTACCACAGTCCCTGAAACAAGAAGGTTGTACATCCTACTTCAGAACTAATTTATAATCTATTTCCACACTGAGCACAATACATAACAAACACCGAGTTCAGCACGGTAGGCCAACTGTTAGCTTCTCATGTAACAGTATACACCAGTATTCCTCTCCCTAATGATTACAATGCCTCTGCAATTCCAGCATTATTTCCTTCTATTCAATAAGATAGGTGTCATAGTACTATTTGGCAATTCCATATAGTTATACTCCTCTCCGACACGTTTTGTTCATGGGGGAGCAATATCTAGGCTTTTCTTCATGTTTGCTACTGAACCACACACATACAGACATAAATTTATCAATTCACATTCAATTTTTCATCTAAAAGATATCACATATTTCTAACTTACCACAATTCATGGAAATATTAAACAAATACGTTGACTGGCGAGGAGTTATGGCACAATTCCGATCTGCCTCTGTCCCAGGCTTTCATAAGAAAAATATGAGCTGGATCTCAACGCACTTGCTTCTAAGTAAGTTTATTTTCAAAATGTGGCCCTGAACTGATGCTCCTAATTGACTATATCAAATGGTCTATCCAATGGGACCATGTTTACAAAAGCTTTTGAAAAAAAAAGTACCCTTCCTACCGTTTCCCTTAACAACCAAAAATAGTAATTGCAGTCGACTAATCATGGTTCGCCTTACATATTATTCTAGCCAATCAAATCGGATTTAACTTGTTGGCCTATTTCCCGTAAAATAGTGGTTTTAAAACATGCCACTGAGCAAATATGATCTGGGGCTGTCAGACAACCTCACTATTTTATTTTGGCTATAATTTGTTAATTCCTAGACTATTTGCGTAACACTTAACATATTCTTTGTCAGCAAGTCCTAAGGAACCCAAATATATAAATTTAATGGAGCTAAGTGGCTGCGTTCAAAATATGTATTTTCTTCTAGGATAGTCGTGCTGTTACCACCTCCTCACTTCCAAACTATGGGGTGTCTTCTGTACTGTCAGGCTAATGTCAGGATTTCAGACGTAAAACAGTAGAATGTCATGTTTCCTAATAAGCATTAACCATGTTTTTTAAAACCTAACCGTGTATTGGTAGTGTTTTTTGTCCCTGTTTATTTGAAAAAAAGTTAGTGCTTCATGCCTTACGCGTGGGATTGGCGTTACTATTAATCGCGAGACGGTGTGGTAGCATTGCATGCGTTCCACCCGTTCAGCCCTCTCTCTCTCTCTCTCTCTCTCTCTCTCTATCCTAAGTCCGTCTGTCCTTTTTAGGTTAACGTAGTGTATATAATTCATTAATGCTAGTATTTATCTAGGTCATTAAGCAGTGTGCGTATCTCAAGGTTTTCTAAGAAACACAGTACCAGTTTTATTTTTAGAAACACGTGTATGCTGCTGTAGGCTTTACTAGTAAACGTGAAAGTGTTACAATTATGCAGACGAAGTAGAAAAAGGGGGATTTTTGTACGTCATTGTGACAGCACTGGTCTTTTACCATTCTTCTTTCCTTTTATTGAATTAATTCGTTAGGCTTTACATTTACTTTTTAATTTAGATATGTGGATTTAGAATGTTTCACGACAATCACCCAATCTATGGCTGTCAAAAATAATGTTGTTGATAAGGGGCATTACTCAATCCGACACTGCACGTAAAGTTAGAATATAGGCTTTTTATGATGGAAACAATGCGGCTGGGAATTCCATAAGCCCTCAGTATTTTCCATAGGCTGTCCCTGTGTATGCTGTCGAAAGCCTTTTCAAAATCAACAAAGTTAATGTACAGCTGTCTCTGCCGTTCTGAGCACTGCTCTATAATGTTCCTGAGGGTGAATATATGATCTGCACATCTTCTGTTCTTTCTAAAGCCCGCTTGTTCGTTCCTCAGTTTATGGTCAACTGTTTTTGAAATTCTCTGGATGATTATCCTGCCTAGTATTTTGCTGGGAACTGAGAGGAGAGTAATTCCCCTGCAACAGCAGTCTTCGGCAATTTGACAATTATTCCTTTACTCCACTCTGTTGGTGTTGTCTCAGTTTCCCCAGACTTGTGCAAATAGTGGTTCTAATAGTTCTGCTGCTAGTTCAGTGTCTGCCTTGAATAACTCAGCATTTAGATTGTCGTGACCATGCGCTTTTTCGTTTTTTAACCCTTTGATAGCTGTGATGATTTCTTCTTTTAGTGGAATGTCTGTATTTACGTCTGTCACTTTCAGCATCAGGAACACTCAGCTGAGTCTCTGGTGGTTCCTTATTCAGTGTTTCTCTGAAGTGCTCTGCCCATCTTGTTTCCTGCCCCTGTGTTGTGGTGATGCGATTTCCTTGCTTGTCTCTTACTAACGTTATGTTGTTTGCACCTCGTTTTCCACTGATAGTTTGTTATTTTATATTATTAATTATTAGTAATTATTTGGTTAATAAATGTGTCGAGTTTTTTTAATGAAATGTTTGTTTGTTTTGATTTATTAGTGCAATTTGACTTTTTTTTTAAAATTTGATTTCCTTAAGAAAAATATCTCTAATATTATTACTATTAATATTGTCACTACTATAACGACTATTTTGAAGAGGAACTTGGGAATCCTCATCCAGTGTTCATGGATAGGAGGATGTCATGCACCTCGAATCCTGTGTATCAGATTAGGGAACATCCAGGTGCTGGGATTTACAGGCACCCAGCACATATTGTATGACCAGGGAGTCAACTGGTTGTACTGGAGCTTTACCCTTGTGTCAGTCCCCGAGCCCCGCACGGTGCTTGTATGTCGACCCTTTCGACTCTTGATCTTGCTTCTGTTATATATTTGCAATTATATTCTGTTTTTGGAACTGCTAGGTTCAAAAACTAAGCGCATCGTATTTGCTTTTTTGACTAAATTCCGACGTGATCCATTTCGGATTAGCTTAGAAGTATGGCGTCCACCATTAACTCTAAAAGTGCTGGGTTCGCTTCCAGTGCAGGGAATCTAATTTATGGAATTTTGTTTCAGAACTAGTGGTTCATAATAATATCATATTCCCCCTCCTCTGATCTCTTTGATGGGAGCCGCGCTGGTGTAATGGTTACAACGTTGCGCTAGTGACCAGGTTTTCAAGGTTCAAGCCCGGGCGCGGTCATTTGTCGGAGTGTCATCGACCGGGATTTTGACTGAAAAACTTGACCGGCTCCTGAGATAAACCCTCTGTGGATGGGAAGGAACGAAGCTCCTGACCGGGTTGGAAGGAAAGTCCTCAGGTTCCCCAGCCTCGCAATGACATGTCACTGGGCCGAAGGGCTGAAATCCCAAGTGCCGCTGGTTAAGAAAAAAAAAATTTCTTTGATATGGAGAACGGATATCTGGCGTTCTTGGATAAGGGGGAAAAAAAGAGGTCCCGTGTGCAAGTTACGCACGTTAAAAATACCACGGCAGGGGGCAATCGTACTTAGAGTAGTCCATACGGCCGCTGCTATGGCAAAATTTACATATTAGAAAACCTACCCACCACAAATATATTTATAGAATCTGCGATTCCTAAAAACACACATTGGCTACGGATTTCATGGACTGTGCTGAGATCCTTGTATAATCTATGAGAGGAGATCGGAGCACTGATGGAGTTGTTTATATTTTGTTTTTAGTGTTTTAACTTAAATGTTTGCCTTTCTTCTTTCCTCACTCCTCCTATCTATCCTTTACCTACTGCGGAAGCCTGCAGCATTGCGACGACCGGGTAGGCAAGTGACTGGGCCTGCGAAGCTCGGGGACTAACTGCGGAAAATATTGGACGGCATGTATTCATTGTATTTGCACATCTTCATCTTTTCATTTTTTTTATCCTCTGATATATCTTTTGATTAAATTTGCAATTCTGCTGGGTAGTCTGTCTTTAACACTCCTTCAACTGTAATGACCAGGTTGTAACAGTTATATTAGTTTGTCAGTTTCAATCTCTGCTGTTCGTGCTTTGTACAGTTTAATAAATAGTGAGCTATGTTATCTCTCCGAGGGAGCCGCGCTGGTGTAATGGTTACCACACTGCGCTGGAGATCGGGTGATCCAGGTTCAAGGACATTTGAATTACCCACTACAACAATATAATATAGCATGTGTGATTCCTGTATACACACATTGTTATCCTCTCCGGTGCTAAGGAGTTTTGCAATGTGCTGAGATCCTCCTTGTGCGATGTAAGGGAGGAGATCTGAGCACTGATGGAGTTGTCCGTGTGCAATGATGACAGTCCTTAAAACCCAAACCAAACCAAAGAAAAGATAGCTCTCTATCTTAGGCAGTTTGCAAATAACGTGAAATTTTAGTATATTAGTTCGTGGATGTTCGCCGCGATTGCTAACTGTGACGGTATTGCCTCCCCTGCTTTGCAGTAGTGGTCCAACAGTGGCCAAAACTCAAGAGTATCTATTATAGGCTTCAATGGAGTCTATCTTTACACAAGATTACTCTTGGCAGACATGTAGATAGAAGAGTAGTAGAGCTTTTATCACATGAAAAACTTCACAAGATATTCAGATACGCGAAAACAATGCTAGCTGTTGCTGAGCACGTTAATTCTGTAATCTGCCCACAACTTTTGTGAAGGATTTAAGCAATGGTTTATTCTAGCTCGTTAAGCCCCCACCGCGGAGTTAATCAGTGGAATTATTATTATAATATAGCTCTGTTTAGAGTGTGTGTTTAGTAACTTTGACTGAGGCAAACATGTAGTACATTTAAAATGATTGAATCAAAGTAAAATTGGTATAATTACAAATAACAAAATGTAATAATCATTTTAAGATTAACAGTTTAAAAGAAAAGAATAATAGTTAGTTATAAAATAAAGTTTTCATCACTGGTTTTTGATAAGAGGTTAACTTAGCTGCCAGTGACGATTCTGATGATCCTCCTCCTGATGAGTTGGTTTTCTGTACACTGCGTTCATTCGTCTCTGGTCAAGGTTCGTAGGGTGAAGCTCGTTTCCCAGGAAAGTCTAGGAGAGCCTTCAAAGCTGGTCTTCCATCTTAAAGCATAACCACTCGTCCCTTCTTGTCCCAGAAATGGTCCTTTTTGCTGGTACCACCAATAACTGGTAATAGAAATAGAAACGAAACGCTCTTATGAGTATGGCGTTTTCCGACAGTTATGTGCCCCCCTCTTCTATTCTACCATCCCATTTCAGAATTTACCCTCGATGAGAATTAAATTTAATCCCTCGGAATAAAACTTTCTTTACATTTATACTGAATAGCTTTAGCTTTACATTACATTTAAATGAAAAGGTTTAACGTACAGATATAATTTGTTTTACATTTAAATCTCCACTGTCTGAAAAGTGTTCACATTATAATTTCATTTATGTTTCCTTTATATTTACACTTGTTGAAAAGTTTGAAACTTCTATTAACTTTAACATGAATATGTTTTTTCGTTTACATGTATGCTGAGTGAAAAGCTTTGAAACTGTAAGTATTATTCTTAAAATGTACATCATTTCTTTCATCTTTCCCTCCCTGCTCCATAGGAAACCTGGAACTACTTTATGCTTTTAGTTCTCCTTACGAAACTATCAATAAAGCAATCGCTAGCCCATGCAGTGGTGGTTCATGAATCATCATTCTAGATACTGAGGTTGCCTGTCTCAAATGACTGTGACATCAAATAGCGAGTTTCACACAATAAAATTCACATGGTACTAAATACATATATATGTTAGTTCACATGTTAGTAATGAAACATAGAATGAAAAATGCACTACTTACGCCAGTCTTGGCTCACAGACGTTTTTGCTCAGAGGACTTAAAAAAGGCACTGGCAGTTGCCTTCTTTCACGTGTACTGGAGGTCGTTAATTTTAACATCAATTCCCTCTGAATCCGTGTCTTTCTTCAGTTTCCTAGTCCCAGTGTTCCTTATTAAAATGTATAGATTTTCTGTGCTTTGTAAGTCTTATTTGGTTCTCCAATAAAAGGTCCGGTAAAAAAAAAAGGAATTATGAATCTAGTCTTCACTCTGGCGAGGTCTGATGTTGTCTTCGCGAGCGTGAAATAAAACTGCGAAATGGTCAGAATATATTCCTATCTTCCCACGCCTTCGTTTGTTATGGAGTTAAATATGCGCTCCAATCATATTTAAACAGGTCGGGTGTGGTACTTTTAAAATATTTCCGAAGAAAATTTGTGCAAAGGTCACGTCTCCCATATATGGTAATATTATGTCCGATGCCCTTGTGTAAAACTTACAGGCAGATCGGGGAACTCACATGACAACATGTGTAAGCTGTAATACTTATTACTTTATTAGAAAGTAATGTTGTCATAACAATCGGCCCGGAAGCGATTATGTCACCTTTGTCTGCCCACATGTGTCACACAGACAGTAATCTCGTCTTATCAGCGGTTAAATCTAAATGCGCCGGCGACTATCTTATCTCAGTTGTTCACTGCAAGCTAGGATAAACATTATCTGCAAGGAGTGTCACAAATGTTTGAACATACAAACTACTTGCTCTTTTGCCAATAATAAGAAGAAATTGGTACTTTTAAAAGTACATAACCAAATTTGTACCACAAATGTACCTGACACAGGGTATTTTGTATTAAATACACATATGCCTTAGTCCTCAAAAATACTACACATGAGAGACAGAGGGGTGGAGTGGAACGCATTCAAATAATAACGAACACTAGCAATGTTCCCAACTCTGTCTAATGTATTCAAATAATTATCACCACAAAATCACAACAATATATGTAGTTAGCAAAGTGTAACACATTGATGAAAATCTCAGATAACCGAATGCCTTATCTTCTCACAACTAAATATCCTCTTACATTCGACAATACGAGTCGGCCATCATCACCAAAACCTCGTCACTCACTTGCCTCCCCCTTCTTCACTGCCCAATCAGAACGCCCCTTGCATTCACCCCTGACCTGCTGACCTCGCAGTTTCGTGTTGTTAAGTTAAGTGTATGAGAACACCTCTCACACCCGACTGACATTATGTACCCGCCCCCAGCGGAGCACCGCCAGTCCACAGCTGTGTTAATCACACTGTGACATCTACTCTCCCCCCCCCGGGAAAAAAAAAACAAAGTTTTTTTTTTTCTTTTGGAAGGCGGCTGGGCGCACTCCAAACACCCAACATCCGGCTTTTGAGCCAAGTATACATTCATATCCTTCTTGTCTTCACATATCTTGCATACTCACTTAAACATCGTGTGGGGGAAACCCAAGAAAAAAAACCATCATTCTATAAACGAGACAGAGTGTCAGCTACAGCGTTGAGCTTACCCTCTAGGGGTAAAACAGTAAATTTGTACTGCTGCAGTAGGAGAGCCCAACGAGTTAATTTTGAGCTTGTCGATTTCGACGACTGTAAAAATGAGAGTGGTCGATGGTCTGTCTGTAATACAAAATGTGCACCTATCAAATATCGGGACAACTTTGAAACTGCCCACACAATTGCCAAGCACTCCCTTTCAATCGTGGAGTACCTAGTCTCAGCCGGCAACAGCTTCCGACTCACATACATCACTGGATGTAAGGTACTCTGGTGGTCTTGCATTAAACAAGCTCCAATTCCTACAGAAAATGCGTCTGTCTGCAAAACAAAGGGTTTGCGTAAATCTGGCATCAGTAAGATGGGTTTCCTAGAGAACACCCTCTTGATTCTAGATAAGGCTATCTCGCACTCTTGTGTCCACACGACCCTATTTGGCATCCCCTTACTCGTTAGCGAGGTAAGTGTAGCTGCAATGGAAGAGAACTGAGGGATGAACTTGTGATAAAAATTCACAAGTCCAATTAGACTTTTCACTTGCTTTTTTGTTTTAGGTGTCTGCAACCGTAAAATCTTTGTAACTGTTACATCTTCCGGTTTCAGGTGCTTATGACCTACAGTATGTCCTAAGAAACTTAACTCTTTAAACCCTATGCAAACTTTACTCGGCCGTGCCGTTAAATTATGCTGCCTTAGACACCGCAATAGGGAAGACAACCCCCTCATGTGATCCTCCCATGACTCATGAAACAAACATATATCGTCGATATATGTAATAATATCCGATCGATGTCCTAACAATCTTCTCATCATCCTCACAAATGTGGCGGGCGCGTTCACTAAGCCAAAGCACATGACATTGAACTGAAACAATCCTTTGGGGGTGCTAAATGCTGTAAGAGGTTTTGCAGCCTCCGCGAGGGGTACCTGCCAATAGCCTCTAGACAGATCGAGTTTGCTGAAATATGTAGCGTGGGTGAGTTGTGTTAACAGATCTTCCTGATTAGGTATTGGTTCAGCATCAATGACGGTGATGCTGTTCAATCTCCGAAAGTCAATACATATATGAAGAGATCCATTCTTCTTGCGAACCACAACCATTGGAAAAGAATATGGTGAATCAGACGGAGAAATGATCCCCAGTCATTGCATGTCACCAATTTCTTTCTCGACAGCTGATTTGAAATGCATGGGCAATGGATACGGTTTTACCCTAATAGGCTGATCACATGTCAGAGTGATATCATGAGAAATCAGGTCTGTCCGTCCTGGCAGATCTGTGAGGACATCCTTAAACTCCGCTAATATAATCTGTACTTCCGACTTTTGTTCTACTGTTAGGTCATCCCCGATTCGCACCATATTCCATGACTCCGAAGGAACCAGGGGTATGAGGGATAACTGGATATTCCCTTCACCTTTTTCATCTCCCGTGTCATCAATGACTGCCGTACATGCCACTGTTGCTTCAGTCTGTGCTGCCCTTGTGACTGCTTTCAATGACTCAGGTCGTTCTACATATGGCCTCAGCATATTCACATGAAATACCTTTTCCTTATTTCGGACCGAAATCAGGTAATCGACATCTGTCATTTTTTTAACCACCTTGAATGGTCCTTGCCACGTAATGCTCAAGCGATACTCTTTAGCTGGTAAAAGTAGCCAAACTTCCTCACCTGGAATCAGGGATACTAGCTTGGAGTTTCGATTTGCGTACTTCCGATACCGTGCTAACGACCCCGCCAAACAATCACGTGCCACCAAACAAGATTTTACAATACGTTCTCTGAGGCTGACTACATACTCATAACTCGTAACTGAGGTGCTATTTGCACATTTTCCAGTTAATAAATCCTTCAATATGTGCATCGGCCCCCTTGGGTTTGCCCCATACAGTAATTCGAAAGGGGAAAATCCTGTACTCTCTTGGGGAGCCTCCCTATAGGCAAACAGGACCGCTGGGAGTAACCTATCCCATTCTTGTGGAGATTCTGCGGTCACTTTTGCCAGCATGTGTTTTAACGCACCGTTAAAACGCTCGCAAACTCCGTTTGACTGAGGGTGATATGGACTCGTGAATGTTTGGGCAATACCCAACAGCCCAGTGATTTCTGACATCTCCTTCGAAATGAACTGACGGCCCCTATCCGATAATATCTCTTCCGGAAAACCAAACCTGCAAAACAACATCTGCAAAGCCTCTGCAACTGCTTGTGAAGTAATACTCTTCATCGGCACCGCCTCCGGCCACCTGGTGCACAAATCTACCATCGTTAAAATGAAACGATATCCCCTGTCTGAAGTGACCGAGAGGGGGCCTATAATATCAATCGCTACTTTCTGGAAAGGTCGTAATGACAAGTCCGTAACCTGCACTGGAGCTTTGGGAGTTCTGCCTTTATGCCTCATCTGTTGGCATATCTTACAGGACCTATAATATAGTTTAATGTCCTTGCTAAACAATGGCCAATAGAATTGTGACAGCACCCTCTGGTGCGTTCGAGCCACCCCCATATGCCCTGCGAAAGGGGAGTCATGTGCAACCTCTAACACTTTTGCTCTTAAATTACACGATACCACCACTTGGCGCTGAGTTTGTACTCCCTTAGCGAAACACCTCGTGAGAACATTATTCTTGAGCTCGAACCAATGTCTGGCCAACTTCGTGCACTTTACATCACCTCTCTCGGCAAAGTTGTACAATTTACGCAATGATCCGTCTGACCGTTGGTGCTGGATAAAGTCCGACACCTGTGTATCCTGACTTCCAGTGACCAATTCCGATGTCTTAGCTTCATGATGCGTCGCTTCTAATGCGTCATCTGCCTTTGACTGCGCCCTAGTAATTACCGCATTGGCCCTAAGCACACGATTGTCCCTCCATTTCCTAATGTCCATCTGAGTACATTCCTGCACACCTTGCACATTACCAACAATCAAATCCGCTATCGGTGCTTCGAGTACACAGGCCTGTACTCTACCAGATATGAAGGGTGTGTCCACCTCAATAATGGCAAGAGGGTAATACTCAATGTTACCCCCGAAAGTGACACATCTTGCTGTCTTACCTATCAAGCATGAGTCGTCAATGCAGGATCTACGCACTCCTATAGTTGTGCAGCCCGTGTCTCTCAACACAGACACTTCCTGCTTTTGCACAAATCCTGGATGCAATTCCAAATGACCATTTTCTTCAAGAGAAGAGAGACAAGGCAGAGTGTGACCACAGATAAGCATAGGCTTACCGTCTGGTTCGAATAATGGCCTACACCCTTCGCAATTCTCATTGTTAAAGGTTTCTAATATGCAAGCCGAATTCGCTCGTTCTGAATTATTAGCACAGACCTTTGCCAAATGTCCTGTTCCATTACAAAGACTACAGTGTAGCTGAGTATTGCTATCCTTTTTCGGACTATTGTTTGGAGAGTGTCTGACTACTCTGTCTGACTCCTTTTTCTCAAAGGATTTGTTTCTTTGGTAAGGTGAGCTTTTGCGAAATCTTTTTTGTTCCTGCTCGTTTGGCGCATCTATCTGGATCTGATTCCGCGGGTACCTATCCTGTCTGTCTCCAGTATATCTGTATTGATTTCTATCAGATTGATAGTTAAATTTCTTCCTCGGTGATCTATGGTCCCGATAATTGTCATACCGTGCAGGAGATCTGTCTCCCCGAAAGTAGGGTCTATCATAATTAAATCTTCTGGGGCCAAATCTATCGGCACTCTTAGATCTATGTTGATTGTAAGGTTTTCTAGTAATCTTTCCTATACTCGCTGAGAAAGTCTCAGAGATACTCTCCCTGTGTATGACCTTTCCTGGATGCGTGGTCACATATTGGTGTCCTAATTCTGACATCGTACCGATGTTTTTGGGCTTGCGTTCCTGGAAAAATGCAATAAGCTCAGATGAACACGATGACAATACCTTGTCCCATAACATAAGGTCAAAAAGCCCATCAAAGTCTTTAGTAATACCTTCCATCTCAATCCATCGATTTAATAGCTGAGTAATTTTTGCAATAAAATCCTCAAAATCCTGATTGACGCTTGGTCTCACGTCTCGGAAACGAGCCCGATACCCTTCCGCCGTTAGACGAAATTTCCTTAACAACCTCTCCTTGACTATGTCATAATTTGCTCTGTCGGTTAAAGGGATACTATACACAGTTTCTAACGCAGATCCTGAAAGCAAATTTCCCAGCAGAACAGACCATTCCTCCTTCTTTATCTTCCAAGCCAAAACTTCTGCTTCAAAACGTTCCAAATACACGTCCATACTGTCCAAATCTTGATTAAAATTGGGTAACCGTTGTCTATAGGGACGTGAGAATTCTTTCCCACCTGAATCCTGCTTCCTGGACTCATTATCTAGCTTCTTCAGATTTATTTCTCTGTCAGCTTCAATTTTCTTCAACTCTTTCTCTGCTTCTATCTTGAATTTGTCAGCTTCTATCTTCTTCATCTCTTTCTCTGCTTCTATCTTCAATTTATCAGCTTCAGTCTTCAATTTCTGGAATTCTCTCTCCTCACACCGTTCCATTCTATCATTTTCCTGTTTTTCTTTCCATTTTGTTCTGCCCATTCTTGTAGAGCAGGGCCTGTTAATGCTAGCTCTTTACCAACCTCAACAAATTCTAAGAGGCTAGCCATCGTAATATAATGTAATTAAATTACAATTTCTTAGAGCAGTACTCAATGTACAAAAAAAAAAAAAATGCCTTTAGTATTCCCCACTGGAAAATTATCAGATATTGTACTAAAAAAAGAATCAAAATTATATGTAATGCCTAGTCAGAAATACTGACTGTACCACTCAAATAGGTGTATTCAGTATAATGGTGTGAAGTTATTCAACAGCATAATTTGCTGTACCCATGACACCCATAATATTTAAGCAGTGAAACTAAACACCACTGCAATATATAATTAATGGCATAAACATACATGTGATTCTCAACCAAACGAGATAACTACGTCTACAGAAGCAAAAATACACAACCTACTCTTATGCTATCGGTACTGGAATTGAAATTGAGATACACTTCACTAAAACAAAACAAACATAAATATAAACAATGATGACAATAATGAAGATGATCAAGACGACCTTACTACACGAACGAACACAACAGTACGGTAGAATAAGCAAAAAAAAATCCTCAGACAGCAGCAGATGTCTAATTATAAACCATAGCTCTTAACAAATGAAAACAAGAGTTTGGGAAATTAACATATGTACATGATAGTAAGAAGAATACAAGAGAATACTCCAATTAAACATGACAAAGAGACACTATTACACATATGACACCGTGCAAACAAACCCGAACTGCACCACTAATACACTAAAATGTGCAACGTGAATTATGCAGGGCAGCCAATAGGGTCAGCTCTATGTGCCCGTGCTCCGGCACACAATTCACCTAGCAACAGTCCTAAAGAACAGTTTAGCATAATCTCTTTCCGCAATGCAAAAGAGAAAATCCTTAACCCACACAACAACCAAATGACACCAAAATTATACTTCTACGAAGACACAACAAAAACCTACAATCGACAATGAAGTGACCAAAGGTAGTATGTTGCAACACCACACCAGTTGGATGACGTACTCACCAACCACATGGAAAAGAGGTCGCAGGAGAATGATTACTAATTATATAATATTATAAAGTAGAAAGGTACTAAAAGAAAAATAATTGTCCAATAATATATAATAATCGTAATAATACTACATTTAAAAAAATTAACTATAAATCAATTAAACTGATGATCTCCGCAGGTCTGGGTTCCAGATGATGACGTTGATATCTACAGCACTTTAGTCACTAATGATCCAATGGTCCACACAACGAACGACACGTTACAAAGTTACGTAAAGTTACAAATATTGTCCATTAGGATGACCCCTGAGTAAGGCACAAAGTCCACACTTGTCACCAGATAGTGCCTTGTCTTCACTGAAATATCACAGGGATGTCAAGCAAAAAGTCAGACCACACGTATCAAAGTTATACCACAACTGTATACTAGCTCGTCGTCAGCACAAGGCGAGGATTTGCCAGCTCCACTCCAATAACATCTCACGAGTTCATGAAAGATACCACCGTTTGCAAAGGTGTAGTGCAGCCTTCTACGTGAGAAAAAGTTCAGTACAGTTTATGATGATGGACTGCAGTGTTTTGTATAAGGCAAAGATCGTAACGTAAATCTAGTACTGTTCAGCTTCTGGCAACCTCCGTAACGACCGTGTGTAAAATATTGATACTGTAATGCACCAGTTCCCGTGTTCGGCATGCACCCCGTTCCACAAGAAGACTCACCCACTTGATTTCTACAGGTACGTCGTCTCCTGAGCCAGTAAACACTGTGTAGTGGCAACACTGTCCCACTGTTGGCTTTCAAACGGCGCTGCAGCGGCCTCTAGTCTTGACTAGTCAGACGCTGAAATGAATGCTACCCAGGCTGCCATCAACTTGTTCGCCCAACCTGTACTAGCAGCAACATCTTCGTCCTCTCCACCCTGCAGACAACAAAATTAATGTCAACGAACCTGCCACAACCTGGTTCACACCGCAGACGTTGGCCGACAACCGCGTCGTTTTCTTAACCAGAAGATTGCTCAATGTCGCCCTGACATTTTGTTAGCACTGACACAGCGTACTGTTCATAATAAATCCCCCACTTCACTGTGTATCGCTAATCCGTGACCCGTGACTCACTATTCAAAAAAAGTACCTGAGAACTACGTGACTGAAAAACAGGCCTACAGTGTATGTGAACTAAAATAGATTTCTGACCTGGCGCTGCATTGACGTGCAAAGATAATCAAACATGAGGACCCAAAAACGAGCTCCCCACCTGACACAGGGTATTTTGTATTAAATACACATATGCCTTAGTCCTCAAAAATACTACACATGAGAGACAGAGGGGTGGAGTGGAACGCATTCAAATAATAACGAACACTAGCAATGTTCCCAACTCTGTCTAATGTATTCAAATAATTATCACCACAAAATCACAACAATATATGTAGTTAGCAAAGTGTAACACATTGATGAAAATCTCAGATAACCGAATGCCTTATCTTCTCACAACTAAATATCCTCTTACATTCGACAATACGAGTCGGCCATCATCACCAAAACCTCGTCACTCACTTGCCTCCCCCTTCTTCACTGCCCAATCAGAACGCCCCTTGCATTCACCCCTGACCTGCTGACCTCGCAGTTTCGTGTTGTTAAGTTAAGTGTATGAGAACACCTCTCACACCCGACTGACATTATGTACCCGCCCCCAGCGGAGCACCGCCAGTCCACAGCTGTGTTAATCACACTGTGACAGTACCGATACTGCCGAAGAGAAACAAAGATCGTGAAGAGGTCGTCCATTCCGTCACACGAACAAGTATCTTTAATCCTGAAGAAACCGCGCTTATAAATGGAAAGAGATAGTCCAAACTTTCCCTAACTTCATCCAACATCCCGTTGTCAGTCCGTCAAAAGTTTCCTAATGTTTATCCTCTCTTCCTCTGATCGCCCTAGAAAGATTCAAAAATTGAGTCCCTATATATAGACAACTCCGGGAGAAGCATGCAAACCGTCCACAAAGCATATCTAATACAACCAATTTAGTCACACTGTATACACTAGTGCACTAAATGGAACTGTAACACTTTCCACTGAATATGTGGTCTATGAAAACACCTTCAAGAATTCATACAGGGAATCTCTCTGGAACATACTGTTGATCAGCGGATCTACCATACATTAACCTGGCATGAACAGAATACAAAGACAATAAATGAAGAGAAACTTCATGATAAGCAGCTTACAAAACCAGTGGGGGTATAAACTGAAGTGTGGTAACAGTACCTCTGACCACCATTCTTCCTCTTACTAGCTGAACACTTGGACTAAGAAAATGTCATAAATCTCAACATTTATCGTGGAATTCAGAGCACTTTAACTTATCAGATCGAAGATCTTGACTGCATCAATGACCTTGCCCTTCTATCGCATAACCGAAGCCAGATGCAAAACAGATTGCTAACATTGGACGAGAAGTCACGTGAACTCAGTTTGAAAATGCACAGAGAAAAGATAAAGGTGACGAAAATAAATGAGTTAAGTAATAAACAGACAGGGCAGAAGAAATACCTATACTCGTACAAACATTTACCAGCATAGATAACATTATAGGAATAGACGACGGTATCAAAGTTAGATACACGAGGAACTGTCAATATATTCGCAAAACACTGGTATAATGACTGATGACTACTGATCATCTACTTCAAAGGTGCCCAACATATGAGGAACAGAGAAAGCGCATATGGCCGTCACCAGTATCATTCCTAGAAAAGCTCTACGGAGATGTCAACAGCCCCAAACTGACTACTGCTTTCTTTTAATATATTCAAGTTGATGTCTGTGGGTGATCGAAGAAGAAGAAGATATTCGCAAAATACGTTTAAAAACACAAAAGATACAAAGGCCGATTTAAAAATAGGAATTTTTATCTCCATTGTCAAATCAAGCCAATTCATTATGCACAACAAAAATGATAACGAAGAAGTTACGATTTTCCATAAATGGGCACTTGCACGTGAGCGTTTTTCATTCCTGTTCATGCCTAGTAGGGCTATTACTGCAGTGATTTGAACTTTGAAAAACACGTGCACCAAAGCACTGCATGTATTCTTGCACTGTGGATTTCTTAAGCAATTTATTTTATACGTTTCGGTAGCAAGCCCGATGCATATGTTAACTTTAGTTGCCTTATGTCAAGCTTGCAAGATTTATGGCCGAAATCGGACAAATGTGAAACCAGAGGTGAGGGAAAAAAAGATCTCTGCGGCGGCGATAATATAAAAGGTTAATATAGCCTCATATCAGATACTGCCGTAGGGAATGCAGTGTTAGAGGCTTCACTGTACTAGGTCTCAGCTTTAAGAGGTGGGGGTAACAGGTTTTCTTACTCGTTACTGTGACGTATAATGGAAATATAGCCGACAGTATCTGACAGCCCTGTAATCCCGTTAGCGTCATTTGATTTGCTAGTACAAGTCACGCATTTTTTCTGCCTGCATTACTCACTTTTAATCCACGCCTCTTTTCCGTGAACATAAACAAACGAAAAGTTTATCAACTTCCGGTACCTGCCAGTCATAATAGGGAGCGAATCAAGTTGTTTACCTGAGTTTCTCACGCGAGCTGATCTGTCAATCATCGGATATCAGACAGATGCACGTGGAATAACACCGGACCTTTTGAAGTGAGTCGCTCGGGAAAAAATATTTTCCCCGAGTACCCTTTGATGCTCGTACATACAGGGAGAGATAACTCTTTGATCTTCAGAAGCGGAATAAATCTCCGAGTAACCCATTACATAGTTTTAAGTCTCTGTTGTTGATTAGCAACGCCGACAGAGCGACCGTGGAAAACCTTTTATCTTGGAAACGTAGGTTTCTGATTTCTACTAGGCACAATAGTGTGCAAATTAACATCTTCTAGAGATCATAATAGCATGATGATATTTAAGTTAAACTGTGGCTCCCCAAACCAGTTATCAGCATCACTCAGAATTTTTCGGATAGTCTACACACGTAGTCTAGAACCATTGTGCAAGATGTGTTAATAGCTTACGTGGGGATTTCATTCTGATTTTCTGGTAATATAAATTTTTGCTTAAGCATGATAATGTTTACCATTATAATTCACTTAAAGTCTAGCTGTTAAAGACCAGTAGAAAATAACTCGTAGCTATTTTCTTACCAGTTGTTCAGTAATGATAATTTACCACCCGCTTTATCACCCAAGAAAAGACGTTTTAGTTGACTAATTAATACACTAGGCGCGACTGATAAGTGACAAAATAGAATTCACGTTATGTTTCATTTTGTATAATTTTAGTAAGTGACTGTTATTTAATACCCTACGAAGACCCACAGACGCAGACAATCAAATAGCTATTAATGACAGGCGATATTTGTTAGGTGCGCGTATGGATAATTAAATAATAATTGACATTGTGCGCTGATCGTGATTGGGGTAGGAGGGGAAAGGCTGCACACCTCAACCAAACCTGCACCCGCTAAGTGACGTGCGATAGGATAGGCTAGAGACACCGTGTGCCTTTTAACTTTAATCAGGACTGACGGAGAGGATAAGAGATCATCTTGTCCCCTTCCGTGTACATATAAGTCTCTATATATATTAGTAGCATTTTTTCATAAATGTTTTTTATTCCTCGCAGACCTGATCAAAGGGCGACCAGCGGCCTACTTTGGTCCTTTTCTTCCTTTTCTGATTGGTGAATGTTGTCTTTTTCTAGTCTTACGTATCCCCAAGTTCATTTGTGAACAGGATTGGCCAAAGAGACTAGTAACATTTTAAATAGTAAAGTTAACTGGACTTACCAATAACCAAAAATATTCATTCAACTTTATCAGCCTACTGTGGTGTAACACAAATAACATTACCATCTGACTTTTGATCGTATCAGCGGATGTATCCAGCAAGTTACAGCCGATAGGATTTTCCATCACCATCATAAATAACAGTGTTTTTAGCAACCAGATGTTTCCCTATACTGAAGTATTTTCTACTGTTTTCTGTGAACACAAGATCTCGGTTTTTCTACATTAACTATTCGAGGTGACATTTGTCTATCCAGGAATCAACCACCAAATTAGGCGTCCCCCTTATAAAATTTAATTATTAGAGGAGGGACTGGGGCCAATTTGGAAGATAAAAACCCTGGAAATTATATATACAGGAACTGTATGCGCAAGAGATTTTTCCACCAAGAGTAGGTAAGACGAGCGAGTGAGTTGCCACGTATGTCAAAGAGAGCGAATATTTTCTTTGTTACGGAACAATTGTATTATCTGGATTCCGCTTAAATATTATTTATTTTACTGAGTAGCACTTAGTAGGAACTTTGTTTACCTGTCTATTTTGTAACATAGTGCTAACCTTTGCCCTTTGGGGTTATTAACTTGTTGGGTTCTTTTTCTCAATAAGGGAGGGCACATGCATTCTGTTAATTTTCTATGCATGTAATTCTGATCTTATTTGATCTTTCTTTAGATATTCGATGTTGTCAAGGTTAAATGATAATAAACAACAAACGAAACTTAATTTGTGTGTGTTGGTCAGATCCATACCCAATTAACCATAGTTTTTCACGTCTGTGTGTCTTGTTGTCACATAGTTTTGTGTGTGTGTGTAGTTAAACTTATATTTACATATATAGGGAGGTATAAGATTGTCTTGTACTAAAAGATAGTCGTATAGATAGGCTGGTCTAGGGAAACTACTCATTCCAGAGTCAGATCTTCTGCTTAAACTATTCACTCGTGAAATCTATTCTCACACCTTTATTTCTCACGTATTTATCACCATCCACTCTACATCAATATCTTTCAAACCTATCTAAATTTATGACAGCTACCTTTGCATTTCCTAACCCAAGAGAGGAGTCAAGTACCCATTTACAGCTGGATATACTGGGGCGTAATGATGCCTGATTTCGAACCCAGTAACTTTCACTTCTTTGTCATATTATATTTAAAATATTTTTAATCTAACTGTGTGTGTGTGTGTGTTTTGTTTTGGGGTTTTTTTTTCTGATGAAAAACCTTCACCGACACGTGCATTGTACTTGTTTGTTTGTTTGTTTTTTTCATCTGTAAAGCTGACATATTATCACAATTTCTTTAACCGCCAACCAAGACAAATGTTACTTATTATTAGTGAGGGAACAACAGTACCATTCTTTCAGCGTCTCCTCCTAGGACCTTAGTAACTGTACGGTGCTTTACACATACTTCCGTGTATAAAAGAATTAGTCGCATTATCCTAATGACAACTGTTGGTTCCCTTGACAAAAAAAAAAATCTTTTTTAACTGCCAAAGACATGTTTTAAAAGTATATGATATTTAAACAATGTTGGCTCTATTTCTTGTTTTTGCCTTTGTTGTTTGCGTGATGAAATACTTTCACCTAAACATGCATCGTAGTTTGTAAATTAATATGAAACAAACATAAAGGTATGTTTTCAGGCACTCGTAAGAAATAATATGTTATAATCGTAGTTTGTACTTGATCTTCCACAAAGCTGACAGTTATTTCACGTTTTCTTTGACATTTCAACCGAGAACATCGTCTAATCGTTCAGACAAAAAAAAAAAACATTGAACTGTGGACTCATGTGGCTTCACTGACGTTCTGTGTGTGTCATTTTAAAATACAAATGCCTTTTTTAACACATTTGCCCAAGACAGCAGTAACTCTATTTTAAAATCTACCCACAACAAAAATATTTATACAATGTGTGATTCCTATATACACACATTGGGATTCTCACCGGTGCTATGGAGTTCGTGCACTGTGCTGAGATCCTCCTTGTGTGATCTAAGGGAGGAGATCTGAGCACTGATGGAGTTGTCCGTGTGCAATGAAGATGATCCTTAAAACCAAACCAAACGAAACCAAACGAAATGAAACGAAACCAAATGAAACCAAACCAAACTCTATTTTTGTGAATAATGTGAGAAGAAAAGTCATGGAAAAGATTGTTACATGACAAATTAAAAGAGATTAAATCACAAAGACTGAAAATATTTTGTAGGTACAAAAGCAAGCTTAAAGAAAACCACAGGGGGTGAGAATGGAATAAGGCGTTTGTTCACGAGGACAACATAAGTGTAAGCGGGAATTAAACACCAAAAGATATGCCGATAATTGGTCTGTTGGACTTTGTAAATCAAAAACTAGCAACAGAAAATGGAGAACAAATTATGAAAACACTAGACGTGTATCGGTCTTTCATCGCACCTGATTTTCCCCTTTTTAGCACAATATCTTCAGGTAGTAAGGTAAGAATCATTGTTAGTAATATATCTGCTGGTAGCGAGATTGAAAAATAATTGCTGGTAAAATATCTTTTAATAATGCAATTAAAACAAAATGGTACAGCTATGTCAGATAAACGAAAGAGAGGCCAACCAAAAACAACTTGGCGGAGGACTGTGGAGGCTGAGATGCAAAGAAAGAACCAGAGTTGGTTCACTGTACGAAGGATGGCCACCGACCGAGCAAGGTGGAATCAATTTGTTGTTGTCCTACAAGACGCCACCAGGCATGATGGCCACTGACTGCTATGACGGTCGGCGGCTAAGGATCAAAGAAGAAGAAGAAGATGTCAGATAAAATGAAATTATACGTGTGGTTGGTTTTAGGTCTTGGAAATCGAGAGAAGAACCAAAATTACAGACCACCGCATAAGGAACACAACTTTTATTATGTTAGTTAAATAATCTAATTATTTTTTTAAAAGTTTAAATACCTAATGTGAAGCTCACATACAAATCAATCATTACTAATGCTATATAAAAACAACACCTTATTAATGTAAGTGTTTACAAGATATACGTTTATTAAAAAGCAGATTACCATTTGTCATCACAAAATACACCCTGTTTCCTCAATTTATTATTTCCCTTAACATAAAACTCTTGCGCTAATAGAGTTACTTTCACTTTATTTTACATCATTTATTATATGAAATCGGCTGGGTCAGTACCAATAAAAACTTGACAAATTAAAATTTACCAAGAAAGGTATCTGCTTGTAAAGTTTCAGCTGTCTACGATGTCTACGTAGTAATTTTGGGCATCAAAGATCTGAAACATTCAAACAACGGGCTTGTCAAGTCAATAATAATTTTTTTAAAAATAGAAGATTGTCATGAAATATGTTCGTTCTCTTTTTCTGGTCTTTAATACTCTCCGGTATTATTACTCTACCATTCCTTTTACAAGCGAATTCTTCCAGCATTTGTTGCCTTCACTTTCATTGGTCCAAGATTTTGTTATCAAATCTTGTCACTCCCTTACTATTACCAATCCGCTTGACATCTTTTCGAAACAATGTTGACTCAAATTTGTGCAGGGAGGACTTGTTTGTGTACTAAATTATGTAACAGCTTCTGCCGACAGAAAATGTGGCCGACAGAAAATGTGGCCGTGAGTAGCGAGACAACTCCGCCAATGCCGGTCCCAAGCCCGGATGAAAAAGGAGGAGGGCGGCCTGCATGGAGGCCGTAAGGAGGCAGCCCCTTCACCATGCAAAGGCACAACAGGCCAATCACCTGTTTGCTTTAAATTATGATTACGCGAACTACAAGAGAGAAAACCGGACTGATTCTAAAGGCGACGAACTGGAACGGACTACGGACTACGACTTATGGAACTTGGAACACAAGAAGTATAAATGGGAAGGAAGAGGAGCTGGTGGAAGAGATGAGGAAAGCAAAACTAGAAATCCTGGCTATAACGGAAACGAAGAAAAAAGGACAAGGAGTCATGGATCTCGATGGCAACACGTTGCTCTACAGTGGTGTACCCATATCTGAAAGAGCTAAAGGGGGCGTGGGTTGCATTGTGGCCCAAAATCAAAAAGATAGTATCAAGGGATGGAACTTTGTCTCGGAGCGCATTATGGTTGTAAAACTAAAAGAAGGAGAAACCATAGTCAACCTGGTCATAGTGTATGGGCCAAATGAGGATGAGAGAGCAGAGGTCAAGGAGGAATTCTTCGAGCTGCTTCAAAGGACGGTGGATGACTGCCTAGATGAAGTTATTATGCTCGGAGATTTTAATGCCAGAGTTGGAAATGACCATGCTAGATGGGGTGGAGTTATCGGAAGATATGGAGAAGATACTCTCAATGACAATGGAAAGCGACTCCTTAGATTCTGCAGTGAGCAGAATCTGATCATTACAAACACAAAGTTCCCCCATAAGCGCATACATGAATATACTAGATGTGAACCAACCAAGAATGAGAAGTCAGTGATCGACTATGCCATTGTTCGGAGAAGCTCATTCAGATATGTCCGAGATGCAAGAGTCTGGAGGGGGCCAGAGATTGGAAGTGATCACTACCTGCTAACAATCAAACGAACAACTGAAAGAGTTGCTCAGCCTAGGAACTGCCCAACATCACACAAGAAACCAAGTAAACGAGCAGGAGAAATGAGCATTAGGACCTACAAGCTGAGAGAGCCAGAAATTAAGACCAGATATCAGGGGCTTATTGCTACAGCAGTGAGCAACACAGAAGAACGACCTGATGACTTGGAAACCCTCTGGAATAAATTCAAGGATATCATAAAGACAGCTGCTGCAGAAGCATGCGGTGAAGTCCGACTTGGGAACCAGAGAAAGAGGACACCTTGGTGGACAGAGGAAGTCAAAGAGAAAATAAGAGAGAAGAAAATGGCATGGAAACAATACTTAGGAGCTAAAAACACAACAGGACAAATGGAAAAATATAGAGAATATGTGAAACTCAGAACAGAAGCAAAGAACAAAGTGCTAGCAGCAAAACAGAAGTCCTGGGAAGAATTTGGAGAAAAGCTAGAAAAGATGCACAAGAAAACCAGAAATTGTTCTATAAGACCCTAAAGAACATGAGGAAAGAAAAACAATGCCCTCTCAAATTTATAAAGGACAAGCAAGGCAAATTGCTTACTGCCCCGAAGGAAGTAATGGAAAGATGGAAAGAATATTTCTCAGAACTCCTGGATGGTGAGCATGATGAAGCATCAGAAATGATAACCACTAGCACAGAAGAGAAAACCAATGATGGTGAAGATGACATAAAGATGGAAGAACTGAGGGCAGCACTAGAGAAAATCAAGATGGGCAAAGCAGCAGGGCATGATGGTATAACACCAGAAATGGTTAAGTACATGGGAGCATCAGGCGACCTATTACTCTTAAAGGTCCTACAGGCAGCATGGTGCAACAAGACCATACCAAAGGATTGGGAGATTGCCATCATAACACCAATTTTCAAAAAGGGTGACAATCGACAATGTGGAAACCATAGAGGCATATCCCTTCTCAGTGTCCCTGGTAAAATCTACTCTAGAATCCTAGAGCAGAGACTCCGACGCCTAGCTGAGCCACAATTGGATGAGGTCCAGTGCGGATTCCGAGCAAACCGAAGTACTCAAGACCTAATCTTCACACTCAGACAGCTGAGTGAAAAGGCCCTTGAGTATAAGAGTGAGATCCATCTTTGTTTCATAGATCTGGAAAAGGCGTTTGACAGGGTCCCCTGGAGAAAACTTTGGGACTGTTTGGCAAGGAAGAATATTCCAGCACCTCTGATTCATGCTATACAGAGCTTCTACAAGTCTTGCAGAAATTATGTGAGGACAGCAAACCATAAGTCAGAAGAGTTCAGGACCACCACTGGTGTAAGACAAGGTGATATTCTATCACCTTACCTCTTCATACTCCTTATGGACGATGTCATCAAGGCATGTAAGGAGAGAACAAGAAAGTATTCAGTGGGGTACTGGAAGATGAGACAGGTCTATATTTCGGAGCTGGCATTTGCTGATGATGTTGCCCTGATTGCTAAATCAGAGGCACATCTCCAATCCAACCTGCAAGTCTGGAAGGAAGAGCTGGAGAAGAGAGGGATGGTCATAAGGAGCTCTAAAACAAAATCCATGGTGATATCACGAGAAGAAAGAAAACATCAGATTAAGTTGGGAGAACAGGTCCTGGAGCAGGTCGACCACTTTAAATATCTCGGAGCTATTATAGACCGAAAGGGCATCAAAGAAGAGTTGGCCACTCGAAAAGCAGCGGCTGGGAGACTTTTTCAGGCCATAAATCGTGGATTCCTCAGCAAGAAAGAGGTTGGTAAGAAAACGAAGATGGCTGTATACCGCTCCACCTATGTCCCAGTCTTGACATATGGATGCGAGTCGTGGGCAATGACTACAACCCACAAAAGCCAGATCCAAACCTCAGAAATGAGGTATCTGAGGAAAGTGGTTGAAGTAACAAGAAGAGACATGGTCCGCAACCAGACGATCCGTCAAGGCCTAAAATCCCATCCGCTGCAGACCCAAATAGAACAGTCCCAACTAAGATGGTTTGGCCATGTCTGCAGAATGGGAGAAGATTGGCTACCACGACAAGCATGGGAAACAAAGAGCCAGGGATCCAGACCTCCAGGACGACCCAGAGTCCGCTGGGAGGACAACATTAGACAATCTTTGAAGGTCCGAGGACTAGAATGGAACCAGGCCAGGAAGAAGACAGCTGATAGAATGGTCTGGCGCTCTCTCTTCCAAACCTCTACACCTCACGGTAGAAGGGGAACGACTAAGTAAGTAAGTAAGAGTAGCGAGACGGGTTGACTGAACAAACGTTTGATACAGGGAAATAGGTTGCAGATAATTGCCACTAACCATGTTGTCTCAGTTATCAAATATGGATAACAGATAATATTTGGAGATAGATATCAGTTTGCAAACACGGAATACACGGCCAAGTTCATTTGTTAAAGATTAAGACATAATCAGTGACGTAATACGTCTGGCAAATTGACTTTGCTGTGATAAGCAGCTAATAGAGAGTTACATCTTGGAAGATATTATCATTGATAGATATGTGTAGTAGTGAGTTAGTAAACATGATAAGTAACAACGGAAGTGGCAAGACCCTATATGGTCATGGAGTTTGAAAATATTGTGTAAAGGGCAATATATTATGTCATCGTGTAGTAATGATCATTTTTCTATTTATAGCTCTGTCAAGAGTATTCTTGAGCGAATGTTGATACCTTTGAAGACCCTCATTTTTATACTCAGATAAGTTTGGCCATTGTTAGTCCAGTATTGCAGAGCAGGGTAGACAATACCGCCACAAAGATGAAGAAATATCGGAAAACAAAGAACAGTGATTACTGTATATAAAACCTCTGCACCATGAAGCTCTCAGAGGTTTTCTGAACAAATAAAGAACGAATAAGACTTCTGCACCGTCCGACATGTTATAGTGGGTGACTAATTTAAGACTGTGCTTGAGGCTGGCATCCTCATCATGTAAAATAAATTCTCACAGAAACCACCACTGAAACAGCACGTGACTGCTTGATGTAGACTTCCTGCAAACGGGCAAGCTGCAGTTGTTACTCCATGCTCCATACAGCGCCTAAAGGAAAATGATGATGCTAATATAAACCCTCTAACAAAACAATGGCTGGCGTGGCCCATCTATTCTAATATAAATTTGGGTTGTGCGAAAAAAAAAACCAAAAGGACAATTTTCTATAGAAGAAATGGTAATGTCACACATGTAACTATGGAATGCAATTATCAGCAGGCTTAGATGGAAACAATCTGGGGTCATAGAGGTGGGGACGCGACATTTATCTAACAAACCACAGATCTCCAAATTGGTGCTAAATGGGAAAAATCTACATCTGGATGACAACCCAAACTACCTAGGCATTACCTTTGATCGCCGCTTGACTTGGAAAACCCAGATTGAGAAAAACAGGACAAGAGCAAGGCAGAGAATGGCAATCATGAAAAAACTTGCTGGCACGAGTTGGGGAGCAGATGAGAGAGTACTAAAGAAGCTATATACTGGACGAGTGAGACCAGTCCTAGAATATGGCATTGCAGCATGGTCAACGGCAGCTAAGTCGAACTTTGACAAAATAAACAGAACCCAAAACCAAGCAATGAGAATCATAACAGGGGGCATGAATGCAACGCCCATAAAAGAGTTGGAAAAGATTACTCACCTCCAACCTATGGAGGATAGAAGAGATAGCAGAGCCCAGCAACAAGCTGAGAAATTCAGGAGGCTGATAGACCACCCAATGCACCAGAGAATAAATGGACTTGGAAGGGGAAGACTGAAGCGAAGCAACTTTGTAGAGACAATCAAAACAAAGATGAGAGCAGACCCCATTAACGCAATGTCAACAGTTACACCAATATGTACTGCACACAAGCTACCAATTTGGAAACAACAGTGCTTCCCTGAAATGATAGAAAACATTCCTGGTATTAAGAAAAAGAACAGCCAAAATGAAACAGAAAGGAGAGTCCTAACCACAAAATATATAGAGAAACATTACCCAAGCAACACCTGGATCCATGCGTACACAGATGGATCAGCAACTAATGCAACAGAAGATGGGGGTGAAGGAGTCTTCCTGAGCTTAAGCAATGGCACACAAAAGAAGATAGCAGTCGCAACAGGGAAATTTTCAACTAACTTCAGAGCAGATGCAGAGGCCTTAAAAACTGCATCAGAAATTCTAATGACAGAAGAAAGCTCAGAGAGACCAGTAGCTATCTTCTCAGATGCACTGTCAGTGATTACAACATTGAAAAGTCAAAGTAATGCTGAACTGGATGACCTAAGAGTAACACTTCACAGACTATGTCAGCAGTACAAAAGAGTTGTGATACAGTGGATCCCTTCTCACTGCAACATCCCTGGAAATGAAGAGGCTGACAGATTGGCAAAGGAAGGGGGAAAACTTCCTCAACTTGACACAAATATAACCTATGAGGAGTCCAAGAGTTTTATCAAGCGCAGATACAGGCACAAGTGGGAAGAAGAGCATCCAGGACACACCAAAAATGATCCTTATTACCAGCTCAGCAGAAGAGAACAAGTGGTAATCTTCAGACTTCGCACAGGTCATAACAGACTGAGATACCATCTATTCAACAAACTAAAGATAGGAACTACTGATGAGTGTGACTGTGGCACCGATAAAATGACTGCCGAACATCTGCTTCAAAGGTGCCCAACATATGAGGAACAGAGAAAACGCATATGGCCATCACCAGTACCATTCCTGGAGAAAATCTACGGAGATATCTACAGCCTCAGGCTGACCACTGCTTTCTTTGAACTTATTCAAATTGACATCTGAGGGCGAACGAAGAAGAAGAAGAGAAATAAACTCAGCTAGATTGTCCTGGGAACTGAAAGCTGATGTACAGCTCTAGCTACAAAGGTTGGCATTTTTATTTTTATCTGATATCCAATTCAAATCGTCTAACTTCTTGAAAACTGGAGAAACTATGCATACAGAAGTCATGTGATCAACCAGCAGGACAGGACAGAAAGAGGATTAACTGGGCAAAGAGAAAGAAGAAGGGCAAGGTCACCTATAGTTGAAATAATAAAGTGAGACAAAGAGAGATTGAGAGATGTACATAAATTAAGAAAACTGATGTTAATAAAGATAGAGGTAAATTATATAGAAATGTTTTGTTCTTCAGAAGTCATGCTAGAAATAGATGAAATGAAAGAATAGTGTTCTTCCCAAAATAATGCTAGAGATTAAATATAAGAAATGTATTCTTCGGTGAAATAATGCTAGAAATAGATTATATAAATGTCTTATGTTCTTCACTGAAATAATGCTAGAGATAGATTATGCATCAGAAATGTGTACTTTAGTGAAATTAAGCTAGCAATTAATTAATATAAGAAATGTGCTCTTCAGTGAAATAATGCCACAGAGAGAGTATCTATAAGAAATGTGCTCTTCAGTGAAATAATGCCACAGAGTATTTATGAGAAATTAGCTCTTCAGTGAAATAATGCCACAGACTGAGTATCTATGAGAAAATTGTTGTTCAGTGAAATAATACCACAGAGTATGTATGAGAAATGTGCTCTTCAGTGAAATAATGCCACAGACAGAGTATGTATGAGAAATGTGCTCTTCAGTGAAATAATGCCACAGACAGAGTATGTATGAGAAATGTGCTCTTCAGAGAAATAATGCCACAGACAGAGTATGTATGAGAAATGTGCTCTTCAGTGAAATAATGCCACAGACAGAGTATCTATGAGAAATGTGCTCTTCAGTGAAATAATGCCACAAACAGAGTATGTATGAGAAATGTGCTCTTCAGTGAAATAATGCCACAGACAGAGTATGTATGAGAAATGTGCTCTTCAGTGAAATAATGCCACAGAGTATGTATGAGAAATGTGCTCTTCAGTGAAATAATGCCACAAACAGAGTATCTATGAGAAATGTGCTCTTCAGTGAAATAATGCCACAGAGTATGTATGAGAAATGTGCTCTTCAGAGAAATAATGCCACAGACAGAGTATGTATGAGAAATGTGCTCTTCAGTGAAATAATGCCACAGACAGAGTATGTATGAGAAATGTGCTCTTCAGTGAAATAATGCCACAGAGTATGTATGAGAAATGTGCTCTTCAGTGAAATAATGCAACAGAGTATGTATGAGAAATGTGCTCTTCAGTGAAATAATGCCACAGACAGAGTATCTATGAGAAATTTGCTCTTCAGAGAAATAATGCCACAGACAGAGTATGTATGAGAAATGTGCTCTTCAGTGAAATAATGCCACAGAGTATGTATGAGAAATGTGCTCTTCAGTGAAATAATGCCACAGAGTATGTATGAGAAATGTGCTCTTCAGTGAAATAATGCCACAGACAGAGTATCTATGAGAAATTTGCTCTTCAGAGAAATAATGCCACAGACAGAGTATGTATGAGAAATGTGCTCTTCAGTGAAATAATGCCACAGAGTATGTATGAGAAATGTGCTCTTCAGAGAAATAATGCCACAGACAGAGTATATATGAGAAATGTGCTCTTCAGAGAAATAATGCCACAGACAGAGTATGTATGAGAAATGTGCTCTTCAGTGAAATAATGCCACAGACAGAGTATCTATGAGAAATTTGCTCTTCAGAGAAATAATGCCACAGACAGAATATGTATGAGAAATGTGCTCTTCAGTGAAATAATGCCACAGACAGAGTATCTATGAGAAATTTGCTCTTCAGAGAAATAATGCCACAGACAGAGTATGTATGAGAAATGTGCTCTTCAGTGAAATAATGCCACAGACAGAGTATGTATGAGAAATTTGCTCTTCAGAGAAATAATGCCACAGACAGAGTATGTATGAGAAATGTGCTCTTCAGTGAAATAATGCCACAGACAGAGTATCTATGAGAAATTTGCTCTTCAGAGAAATAATGCCACACAGTACATATGAGAAATTTGCTCTTCAGTGAAATAATGCCACAGAGTACATATAAGAAATTCTCTTTTCAGAGAAATAATACCCCAGAGTACGTATGAGAAATTATCTTTTCAGTGAAATAATGCCATATACAAATTAAATATTAGACATTTTTTTAACAAAGGCACAAAATAAGAAAGTGTGTGTAAACTAATAATGTGACAGGGATGGTATGAGAATAAATATGCATCAGTCATAATGACTGCAAGTACCTCACACAGTGTGAACAACTCACTAGACACTCCTTGCAGACATGATAATATAATTATATGTGACAAAGGAACAAAACTCTTTGTCGAGCTTTCTTCTTCTTCTTCCATCCTTAGCCATCGACCGTCAAAGCAGTCAATGGCCATCACGCCTAGTGGCGTCTTATAGGGCAGCAACAAATAGATTCCGTCTACCGCTACCCATCACGCCTAATGGCGTCTTTAGGGCAACAGCAAACGGTTTCATCCGTTGCTGTTTCCGTAATCAAGGTGACTGGCAAACATGTGATCAGCCCATTTTTGTCGAGCTTTGGATTTACATAAATAATTATATCAGGTGTCTGTGAGACTAAAATGCCATCTAAATAATTATATCAGGTGCCTGTGAGACTAAAATGCCATCTACTAGATAAATTTACCATATGATATAATTGCCCTGCATATCAGCTCACAAACGTCATAAAGAAAGCATCTTTCTCAAGGTAAAGGTAAACCCTTAGCAGAAATTGCTTTAGGGGAATGAAGCTTTACATTCACCATACAAGGGCCAGTTTTATCTGGAGGGGTGACCTGTTCCCTTCCTTGCTGCCTTTGCCTTCCTGAACTCAAGAGCAGTCAGGTACTCGTTTGCAGCTGGGTTAACTACAGAGAGATGCTACAAGGTTTTGGCCCCGCAACTCGATAACTTTGCCCCTGACAGGCAAGTGCTTGAATCGCTTAGCCAATCTTCTCACATGGTGCTGTGTAATTTCTCTTCACTGGTTAATAAGAAAAGAACTGGAAAAAATATGCACCTATAAACAGTAAAAGTACAATCAAGCAAGAGTAATGATGAACAGTGAAAGAACTCTCTGGCATCTATTTCAAATACCTCTAGAGGCCACAGATTTTTCACTACTGAATGGTTCTCCAAAAATTCTAATAAACCAGCTGTTATATTTCTTATAAAAAAATAAGACATAACTTAATTGTAAATTAAATTATAAGACAAAACACCTTGCTGAAGACTGTAATGCAGGGAAGAATTGAAGGCAAACATGCAAGAGGAGACTGTACTATAAGTGAAAAGATGGCATCGAGATGGCAATGAAAGAGTCTATCACAGTGTCCCATCAAGACAAGAGACTGGAAACATCAGAGATTCACTGCAACAGACCTTCAATGTGGAGATGTCACCCAATGTGATGATATATTTCTTGAAAACTGAGCACGAATTTTCTCCTTCTGAGTCTTAGCAGACAGGTTAATGTACGGTGTATTTATGTAGTTCTGTAAATAGGTTGGAAATGTACTGTGTATTTATGTAGCCCTGTACATAATTTCTGTACAGGTTTTCTAACCCATTCCCCTTATTACTGTGTCTCAGAGTTCTTTCATAAGGTCCTATTGAACACAGGATCTCCCAGTCTGTTAGTGATAATTAAGCACTGAAATAGACTAAATGATGACACCATCACATTATTTTTACAGTGTAAAATAAACTGAGATATTTATTGTTTGGATTTTTAAATAAGTAAAGACCTCCTTTAAAAGGCAAAGTCCCCGTGCCTCATTTATAATGCAGCACACTGTAATTGAAATTATTTTTACACGAATTAACTCTTTTGATATGTTTTTTTCAGTCTTTGTATAGGTTTTGGATTTTTTGTACAGGTTTTTCATCTCCGAGGTGTGGCATGTATGTCAATAAGAAATCTATTAGGTAAACAAAAGTAAGAACTCTGTATGTGCATGCATGTGTGTAAATGCATTCCCATAGGTTTAAAAAAAAAAAAAGTTAAAAACTAGTATTAAAAAACTAAGACACCAAAAAATTAAAATACCTAGCATGTTATGACAGTAAGAAATCTTCTGTCACAAGAAATAACTGCAGGCCACCCATTATCATGTTTTAAAAAAACCATTAAAAAAATACAAGAATACCATCATATTTTTAAGAAAGGAAGAAATCAATGTGATCAAAACTTTAAGAAATGTATCACCATGCTAAAAAACAAACAATCAAACAATAATATACAACAGCAAAGGGACCACCTAAGGCGGTTTCATTCTCCACAAGGGGTGACAATGAAAAAAAACAAAGAGTAATAACAAGAAGTTAGCCTTGATCTACCCGTGCGAACAAAAAGTGGACCTGTCATTTTTTCAAGGAAGGATGAAAGCCTAGCAACGACAACTGCCATATTAAATTGCAGGAATCAACGTTAGCCTCGATGCAACGATAGGCACGAGGTCCTAAACAATGCTGACACAAAACAAAACGCGTAAATATAGTCTTGGTTACTGGGGGATCTTGAACTCCATTGTGCCCAAGCTCGTGCCCTAGAGAGGACACCTCAGCTTCATACACTGCTTAGACAGCGCAGACTAAGCTGGGTTTGGTCACGTCTGCCGCGTGGAATGATAGTCGCAAACCTAAAGATATCTTCTACGGACAACTGGCAGATGGCAAAAGAGCAGTTGGGCGACCGCATCTGAGGTTCAAAAATGTATGCAAGAAAGACATTAAGGCACTGGACATAAGCCCAGCAACCTGGGAGGATGAAGATGCCGATCGCTTCAAGTGGTGATGCTCCCTACGGCGCTACCTCAGAGTGAGCGAAAAGTTCTCACAACAAGCAGAAGAGACAAGAAACACGCCGAAAGGAACAGCAGGAAAAAGAACAGCTGAGGGCTGTCACCTTAAGGGCGCATTCCCATAGTCAGTTTTCACTGAAGAGGCTGCTACTACTACTACTACTACGATACACTTGGCTCTATTGAAACTTTTGTCTTGTTTGTTAACGTATCACGGATATCACATTATCACTAGCTCCCTTAAATACTGAAAAATCAAATGTGCAATAAAGCACAGTTGGTCCTTTTCGAAATACCAGCAGATATCTAATTTCGTTAGCTTCCAGCAAAAAATTACACTCGCGTGCGTGCGGATACACGGCGATATCAAACTGGTAAACACTAGAATTTATGATCAGCGATAGTTAACTGAGCTGAGGTTGGCAAATATGGTTTCCGGCGAACAGTACATTCGCGTGCATGCGGACACACCTTGCTAGTGGACATTCGGCGATATCAAACTGGTAAACACTAGAATTTATGATCAGCGATAGTTAACTGAGCTGAGGTTGGCAAATATAGCTTCCAGCGAACAGTACATTCGCTTGCATGCGGACACACCTTGCTAGTGGACATTCGGCGATATCAAACTGGTAAACACTAGAATTAATGATCAGCGATAGTTAACTGAGCTGAGGTTGGCAAATATGGCTTCCAGCGAACAGTACATTCGCGTGCACGCGGACACATCTTGCTAGTGGACATTCGGCGATATCAAACTGGTAAACACTAGAATTTATGATCAGCGATAGTTAACTGAGTGATCTAACCACCCTACTACTTGTGATATAATTTGTGCGCTCTCTTCTTCTCTCCGGCAGTATTCAACTACATTTGGTGTGCATACTGAATTAGGGGCATTATTCTGTTGTTAGCACTCCCTTTTTCCCTACTGTCATTGTTCACATTTCACGCTTCGATTCATGACCGGGGCAGACAAGCGTATCGCCTATCCCTTAGAGATTAATTGAGTCCCTAAATCGTGATAATACCACATTGACTCCCGGTAAATGCGAGCACGAAGTATTTGCTTAAGATTGCATAATTACTTCCGACTCGACAGGAAAAATGTAAGAAGTTGTAACGTAAACATTACCAAGAATTGTCGGATGTAGCAAGTCCATATACAGAGGATGACTGTCTGAAATTTTCAAACGCATGTGTCATTCAGAATACTGCACGAGAAAAAGTTTTCATAATATGAACTTTGAATGTATCGGCTGACATTTGAGGCGCCAAGAAACAACAAGGTGATTGGAAGCTAAGTTATACGTTTAGCAGGCCACTTCAAAAGTCTATATTTTTATCTCCCAAACCGAGATCTATGATGAACCATAATTTCTCATAAATACCATTTCATATTTATTTACCTTTGTTCCAAAGTAATTGATCATTAAATGTGTATATGTTGATTTTGACAAATTCATAGTTGAATTAATCATTAAAGAGAGAAAGGCATATGTATAATTGTAGTGGATTTGATGGTATTGTATGATTGTGATATTACCTAGTGTGATGCATGAGGTCAGCTGTGAAGGCTCCTGAGATAAATGTAGCTGTGAATTTACAGAAGGCCCTTCTTGCTACCACTACGACCTCACACCTATCTTTTTTTACTAATGAATGTGGCTACGTTAAAATTCTAGGGTACTGATATGTAATGCGTTGTGGTAGTTTACATACACACACACAGATATTTTATAAGTCTAATAATATTAAAAAAATGTTATAACACACTGAACTAACTCAAGCTGTGTACAATTTTGATAGTAAATTTTCTTTAAGTTTATTTGTTCTGAACCAAGGTTTTATTTTGGTCAGAACATATGAAAGGTTTTGAAATTATGATATAAAATGCATGAATATATGGCATAATAAATGAAAGGTGTGTACATATGTATTTTACAAGACTAGTTAATATTACTACTGTTTATAGTTGTAATTTATCTGGGAGAACGATTAATGGATGTGCTGTTGGGGTGGCCTCATCACTCCCTGTCTATGGCTACTAAACATTGTCCATTTATTGATGGGAATATAGTTGGTGTGTTAGAAAATAAGTTGAGTTGGTGAATGTCCAGCAGGCCAGACGCTCACGTATCTTGAATGAGTAGTTCTGGTGCTGGAATCTGGTGGCCCCACCTCTCCGTGCTTGGGGGCAATATAAGGATGCTCTGCCAAAATATAAGACTGCACGGGTCCACTCTTGAATTATTCAACACATCATTTGACACCACTTTCGTGCCAAATAAAAAAACTCACAGTTCAGAATTATGAATAGAGAACACAGTTATATGCTAGCAAAACTCAGCTGAGCTGCTGGCTCTAGTATGGCGTCCCTCTAAATATTTCAATTAGCTTCTGGGAAATACACCACTGAATTATTTACTGTGTCTACTACTGGACAACTTATGATGAATGGCAAAAATGCGCGTCTGAGCGCCGATAATATGTTTATCTGTGGCCAATCACCACCTTTTTTCCTTTTCAAATTCAAACCTCCTACCAAAAGTCAATTCAGTCATACCTCAGTCAAGTATGTATTTTTGTCTGTTGGTCCGTCTGTCTCTACTTGCGTTTCACACAAAAAATACACTTGTTTTTTGAACCAACTCTGCCGTCCCCTACACAATTTTGCCTTTAAAGTTATTTTTAGCCACAATTCTCCACCACATTCCCTCTCTTTCATTCCAACTGGATTTTAGCACTTGAGTCTCAAGGCCGCAGTTTTGAAAATTAGTGACATTTTTTGTTTCAATGCAGTCGCTCGCTGATATGAACAACACAGTCTTTTGTCAATATCTTTCTTATTATCTATCCGTCTGTATGAATGAAAGCATATTATTTCACTGCTCAAGATGGGCCATCAGGCCAGCTAGGTTTTATATTCCTACCATTATTATTAAGAAAAAGTTACTTTTCAAGGTTAGTTGGTTTTTTGAAATATTTTCGAGCATCTTCTGTAATGCGTTTGCCGCTGAATTCAAATAAACGGACTAAGTTATCGCAAAAGCGTCCAAGAAATGACTGTTGCGTATAATAGCTAAGGTCCCTTTTGTCGATTTCTTTACCTTGTGTCAACTTGGGGACGTGAATTTTTTTTTTTTCCTTTCCCCACCAATTGCGTCTTTTTAGCCTTGCTAGTTTCAAGCACGTGTTCAGTCATATTTTTTCCTTTTGATCTCCGTTCTCATCCCGTTCCAAGGGTAAACGTTTTGCCTTCACGTCTAACAAGTTAGTTTCCATGGCGGCTGGTGACCCGCGGCGTGGGCGATCATGTCTGCTAGTAGCTTACGCATTAGTTTTTATCCCTACATTTTATCTTTGGAGATATTTTAACGTTGTATCACGGTTAATTTTATCACACATCTCCCCACTTGAAAACATGCCTACGGCAAGTTCCAAAACCAGTGATACACATCGATAAAATTACTCCTCACGCCTGCCACTACTCTAATTTTGATCACAGGGGTGCCGACTGAGGAAATCTGCACCGACATTCAATTTGCCTGGGATATATTGGATACTAAACTGATAAGGTTGAAGCAATAAAGACCATCTCAGCAATCTTGCGTTTTCATGCATAGCCTGAGATAAGAATACGAGGGGCTGATGATCCGTCTGGACCACAAAAGTCCTACCATACAGATAGATTTGAAACTTCTTTATTGCCCAGATTAACGCTAAACATTCTTTTTCGCTTGTGGAATATCCTTGTTCCGCCTTATTCAATTTGCGGCTTGCATAAGCGACTGGGTTCAGTTCCCCATCAGGTGAAGATGATCTTTGCAACAAAGCCGCCCCGAGTCCTACATTACTTGCATCTGTTCTTACGACAAAATCCTGTGTCAAATCAGGCAGTTTGAGAATAGGCTTGCTAGTGAGTTTTTCCTTTAACTCTTGGAACGCTAGTTCACATTGTGAAGTCCAAATAATTTTATCTGGAAGTCCCTTGCGAGTCAGATCAGTCAGAGGAGCACAAATAGAGTTAAAATCCTTGATGTATTTTTGATAAAATCCGCATAACGACACGAATGATCGCACGTCCTTTTTTGTTTGTGGTCTAGGTGCTCTCTGCAGTTTTTCCAAGTTCTTGGGGTCAGGGGTCATGTTACCCTGATATACAGTGTGTCCCAAGAATTCCAACTCTTTGCATCCAATACAACATTTTGTTGGCCTAGCAGTTAAGTTCGCCTCCCTAAGCCTATTAAATAACATTTTTTAGAGCTTCAATGTGTTCTTCAAATGTCTCTGTGGCGACGAGAATATCATCCATGAAATTCGTGATACATGGGTTATTCAGGGGATCCAACAATTTGCGCATCATCCTTGAAAATACACTCGGAGCATTTTTCAGTCCGAATGGTAGCATGTTGAATTCATAATGTCCATCCGAAGTGCTAAAAGCCAAATAAGGTCTCACTTCAGGCTTCACTGGAATCTGGTAATAGCCTTTACTAAGATCCACCTTTGAAAAGTATTTTGCCTTGTTTAATCTGGCAAATAACTGTTTTGTGTCTGGTAATGGATCCACTTGTCCTTCTGTGACAGCATTCAGTTTCCTGTAATCTATGCACAGTCGGTGTTCCCCAGACGGTTTTCTCAACAAAACGACACTAGAGCTAAAAGATGATTCACTGTGTGAAATAATCCCCTCCTTCAACAAATAATCTATTTCTTCCTTCAATGCCTTCTCCTTCGCGAACGGAATAGAATAGGCTCTCATACAGATTGGGTTTGAGTCTACCAGTTTCATGTCATACTGTAGCAAATTTGTATGGGCTGGTTTATCTGTTAATACATCTGTATGTTCCTCCAGAACCTGTTGAACTCTCTCCCTCTGGTTTTTAGTCAGGTGCTTACTGACTTTTACCTGTGCTGCTGTTTCACAAGGATGTAATGGGTATTCATGTGAGGTGAGTGGTTCCTTTTGCATTTGAGTTGCGATAGCCAAGGTCAGTAAGGGGGTGCTTTCCTGGAGTGGTCTGTCCAGATACTTCTTTAACAGGTTTACATGATAAACTTTCTCCTTCCCCTTTTTGTCAATTTTATAGTTTGTTCTAGACACCTTCTCTAGAACCGTATATGGACCTTGCCATCCAATTTGTAATTTATTCTGGCTACCGGGTAGTAGAAGCAGCACCTTCTCTCCCACAGCTAGTTCTCTGTCCTTTGCCTTCCTATTAAAATATGCTGCATGTTTCTTCCTGGCTTGTTTCAAATTATCATTTGCCAGTTTCCATCCAGCTTTCAAACGAGTGGTCAGTTCGTTCACGTATTGATAAGATGAGGTAACAGTCTCTTCCGCCTTCTCATCTGTCCAGGTCCTTAATAGTGCTTCTAGGGGACCTTTTATTGGCCTCCCAAATAGCAGAGTTGCGGGAGCCATCCCGGTTGAACTATGTGGTACCTCCCGATACGCAAACAATGCGGCGGGCTGGAATTGATCCCACAGATCCGGTTTTTCGTGTGCCAGCTTTCTCAGGATAGAAATGAGAGTCCCGTTGAACCTCTCTACCTGGCCGTTCCCTTGTGGATGGTACGGACTACAATGAAAGTGTCTGGCTTGAAATAGCTTAAAAACTTCTTCCGTTAGTTTCCCCTTGAACTGAGAGCCATTATCCGTCAAGATTTGATGCGGGAATCCTAATCGGGTAATATTGTAAGTAGTGCCTCTGCTACATGTTTTGAATCAATTGATGGCAGGGCTACCGCCTCTCCCCACATAGAACAAGTGTCCACCAGAGTAAGGATGTAACTGTTCCTCCTCTTGGTCCGAGTGAGAGGTCCTACAATATCCACTGCAACCCTCTCAAAAGGTGTTCCCACTATGGGCATTTCCCCTAGAGTTGCAGGAGCAGTCCAGTGCTTTGGAGCTACCCTTTGACATTCTGGGCAGTATTTGACATATCTTTTTATATCCTCCGTTATCCCTGGCCAGAAGTAATGACAAGCTATACGCTGTCCTGTGGCGCTGATCCCCATGTGACCACTGAAGGGAATCGCATGCCCGAGTTCCATCACTTTATCCCTATATGAAGTGGGAAGAACCAGCTGGTTGTGACCATTTGTTCCAGTTCCGGCCTTCCTGTATAATAGTTTGTTCTTCATAAAATATTCCCCTTTGCTCGGAGGTGTGTGGCATTTGGGCAATTTTTTAAAAACATGGCTTGAGTGTCCTATCCTCAGCCTGCGCCTTCCTCATCTCCTCTGGATGAGCATTTATAGGTTCACCTTCTTCCTCCTTCTTCTGTGACCTGGTCTGCACTGTCGCCATGATCACAGGTCTCTCGGGATTCCCCAGAAGACGTATCTACACCCCAATATCAGAGGGTAGATTGGTTCATCTATCACTGCTGCTCTGATTTCTCCTTCCACATAGCGAGTTTTCACCGTTATCCTTGCGATGGGAAGTGTCATGAGTGGTATGTCCTTAGTTGCCCCTTGTATTTCCACTGTTTCTGTGGTATACTGACTTGGGTCCACTAGGCTAGACTTCACAACTGAATCATAATCCAAACCTGTATCATAAAGGCACCTTATGGTGACCCCATTACAAATAACATCCTCACAAACTGGGGGGTGATAAGGTTCCTGCTGTCCATTAGGATTAACCTTAATCTTTGAGTCCCCGACTTCATTGCAGCAATGTTTGAAGGTTTCCTTCTACAAAATTCGGTGTTATGGTTATCTTTCTTGCACCATTTACACCATCTTTTTCCTTGGTTAAACGGTTTTCTTTCATTGGATTTTTGGTCATTGAACTGTGAGTTTCTGTCTCGATAGTCATTTCTTGGCCATTCAAAGTTTGTCCTACCTTTATTTCCCTGTTCTCTATTATCAAATTTATTAAATTGCTGTGGAGCTTTAAAATTGTCTATGTGCTTCTTTTTAGCACCACTTACCTCTGCCTGGGCTGCCTGATACCTCTCAGCGACATTTAAAATTTCCCCCAACTTCTCTGCACCTTGTTCCATGAGAAATTTTCTCATGTCTGGAGCCATGGACTCTCTCAATTGCTCTATCATGATCATCTCCTTAAGATCTTGGGTCTTCCCCAGAGCCGTCCATTTCTCCAAATAGGTTTCCAGTCTGGCAGAGAATTGGTGGTATGTCTCCCCAGACAACAGTTTGGCATTTCTAAATTTCTTACGATAAAATTCACCATTTTTTTCGTACCTTAATAACAAAGCCTGCTTTAACATGTCATAATTGTCTTGGTCTTCTCTGTTCATTTTTGCGAAGACTTCATAAGAAGTACCTCTCAGTCCCTGTGATAACTTTAAACTCCACCTCTCTCTCTCTAACCCATATGTAGTAGCTAATAACTCAAAACGTCCAAGGTACCTCTCTATGTCATCGTCTTTCTCAACAAAATGGTCTAAATGAAACCCCATAGCTGATGTTGAGGCTCCCAGACTGGGCGTAGCATCTGAGGCAAAAGGGCTGGCACCATTTTCAGGAGCCTGGCCTTGTAGCTCCAGCTCCCTTAGTCGTAATTCGTGCTCCCTTTGCAACCTTCTATCTTCTGCCTCCCTTTCGGCAGTCAATCTTTTATCTTCTGCCTCCCTTTCGGCCTTTTTATCTTCTGCCTCCCTTTCGGCAGTCAATCTTTTTTCTTCTGCTTCCCTTTGCTGTCGTTTTTCTTCTGCCTCTAATGCTTTAGCCTCCTTGTCAGCCTCAATTTGTAACCTCTTAGTCTCAGCCTCAATTTGTAGCCTCTTCTCTTCAGCTAATCTTTCAGACTCTAATTTTCTTTCAGCCTCTTTTTCTAATCTTCTTTCTTCCCGTTCAATATACTTATCACATTCAGCCGTTACATATTGAATTAAAACCTGACCATCCATTCCCATATCCTTTGCCGTTAGCACAGCAGCTGATCTGAATTTGGCTAGCTCCGCCATACTTTTTAGACAATTTAGCAATGAGCAAGATAAAATTTCCAACCACTAAAGTAATTCTAATTACTATAGTCTAAAGTAATTCTAATTAGCCAGTTAACTAATTAATTACCACTGGCTGTGAAGATTCACCAACTTTTATTTTCACTTTTAATTTTAAGGGACACTTTTAATTTTTATAATGTGTTCCCCTAATTTAATTCTCCCACCAGGAGATCCTAATATTACTGTTGAGCTAATGATCCCGGGACAAGAGACCCCAATATATGTAGTGGATTTGATGGTATTGTATGATTGTGATATTACCTAGTGTGATGCATGAGGTCAGCTGTGAAGGCTCCTGAGATAAATGTAGCTGTGAATTTACAGAAGGCCCTTCTTGCTACCACTACGACCTCACACCTATCTTTTTTTTACTAATGAATGTGGCTACGTTAAAATTCTAGGGTACTGATATGTAATGCGTTGTGGTAGTTTACATACACACACACAGATATTTTATAAGTCTAATAATATTAATAAAATGTTATAACACACTGAACTAACTCAAGCTGTGTAAAATTTTGATAGTAAATTTTCTTTAAGTTTATTTGTTCTGAACCAAGGTTTTATTTTGGTCAGAACATATGAAAGGTTTTGAAATTATGATATAAAATGCATGAATATATGGCATAATAAATGAAAGGTGTGTACATATGTATTTTACAAGACTAGTTAATATTACTACTGTTTATAGTTGTAATTTATCTGGGAGAACGATTAATGGATGTGCTGTTGGGGTGGCCTCATCACTCCCTGTCTATGGCTACTAAACATTGTCCATTTATTGATGGGAATATAGTTGGTGTGTTAGAAAATAAGTTGAGTTGGTGAATGTCCAGCAGGCCAGACGCTCACGTATCTTGAATGAGTAGTTCTGGTGCTGGAATCTGGTGGCCCCACCTCTCCGTGCTTGGGGGCAATATAAGGATGCTCTGCCAAAATATAAGACTGCACGGGTCCACTCTTGAATTATTCAACACATCATTTGACACCACTTTGGTGCCAAATAAAAACTCACAGTTCAGAATTATGAATAGAGAACACAGTTATATGCTAGCAAAACTCAGCTGAGCTGCTGGCTCTAGTATGGCGTCCCTCTAAATATTTCAATTAGCTTCTGGGAAATACACCACTGAATTATTTACTGTGTCTACTACTGGACAACTTATGATGAATGGCAAAAATGCGCGTCTGAGCGCCGATAATATGTTTATCTGTGGCCAATCACCACCTTTTTTCCTTTTCAAATTCAAACCTCCTACCAAAAGTCAATTCAGTCATACCTCAGTCAAGTATGTATTTTTGTCTGTTGGTCCGTCTGTCTCTACTTGCGTTTCACAAAAAAACACACTTGTTTTTTGAACCAACTCTGCCGTCCCCTACACAATTTTGCCTTGAAAGTTATTTTTAGCCACAATTCTCCACCACATTCCCTCTCTTTCATTCCAACTGGATTTTAGCACTTGAGTCTCAAGGCCGCAGTTTTTGAAAATTAGTGACATTTTTTGTTTCAATGCAGTCGCTCGCTGATATGAACAACACAGTCTTTTGTCAATATCTTTCTTATTATCTATCCGTCTGTATGAATGAAAGCATATTATTTCACTGCTCAAGATGGGCCATCAGGCCAGCTAGGTTTTATATTCCTACCATTATTATTAAGAAAAAGTTACTTTTCAAGGTTAGTTGGTTTTTTGAAATATTTTCGAGCATCTTCTGTAATGCGTTTGCCGCTGAATTCAAATAAACGGACTAAGTTATCGCAAAAGCGTCCAAGAAATGACTGTTGCGTATAATAGATAAGGTCCCTTTTGTCGATTTCTTTACCTTGTGTCAACTTGGGGACGTGAATTTTTTTCCTTTCCCCACCAATTGCGTCTTTTTAGCCTTGCTAGTTTCAAGCACGTGTTCAGTCATATTTTTTCCTTTTGATCTCCGTTCTCATCCCGTTCCAAGGGTAAACGTTTTGCCTTCACGTCTAACAAGTTAGTTTCCATGGCGGCTGGTGACCCGCGGCGTGGGCGATCATGTCTGCTAGTAGCTTACGCATTAGTTTTTATCCCTACATTTTATCTTTGGAGATATTTTAACGTTGTATCACGGTTAATTTTATCACAATGATCCAGAATCTCTAGTATATATATATATATATATATATATATATATATATATATATTGTAGCAAAATCTGCGAGAATAAACGCTCAATTCAGTAAGATTTAGGCATAAAACGATAATAAATACATTAGCCCGCATGTGTCTGATGGTTGGCATCTTCGACGCCAGCAGCGCTGCTTTTTGCACAGTGCTAAGCCTATAGACCGATTTCACGGAAATAGTCTGACACGCTTTTAGTTTCGTTTTCGAGAAACACTACTAATATTTAACATTTGCCCGATCTGCTGCATACACTTTGTAGTCTAGCCTTATAATTAACTATTGGCGGAAGCGTGCCGCAAAATAACTATCTGAATTAACGCTTTCTGTCAACTGTAACGCAAAAATTTAGTAGTAATCCTTACATTGTTTGGTAGTATTACACGATACAATACTAATTATTAACGCCAATTCTTAACCCGCCCCGTCTACACCCCGCTTCGCTGACACAGTCTGCAACGCATATACACACACTGCGGAAAAGCCAGCCAAGGCAAAACCACGCAGACAATTTTATTTTCCTCCTAGTGGTAGCATTTCTGACGTAACTAAAACAAGTTAGTTATTTGAAAAATACATGCTAGCGAGATGAAGGAGAGGAAAGATGGCGGACTTGTGTAAAATTTTATTTGATGATTGACGATGACATAAATTGAAAAATTTAAACCATTATGAAGTTCCCCAAAACAATTATATGGTAGTATGACGTAGAGTTCGCTGAACAAGAATGTACTTTCAATAATATGATAGTCCCAGTATTAGAGAAGTTATTGAAGAAATACTAATATCTAAGGACACTCGACCAGACAGACTGGTGTTCCTGCTTATGTTTTTTGTAACGTTAGGGGGACGCGAGCTTGGAAAAGAGACAGGGAGGTACATTCAGATTCGCTTGGGTAAAAAGAGTATGACTGAAAAGGGGAGCGGTAGGAAAAATATAATGCTAAACGAAACATCTTTTTGTATTGGGCATGACAAAAGCAGACTGGCCAATCGACCACCAGACGAAGAAATTATTCGAAATTATTTTGGTTTTTCATTCAAACTGCATTTGAATTCAAGTAGTCGAACGTTTCGATTGGCCAGTGCTAGTAAATATTAGCAAAAGGCTTTGACTATTCATTGCCAGTTGAACTAAAATTGTATTCAGATACGCTGAGAAACAGCTGTGTTAATTCTAAACTTAAATAAAGAATAAATTCACAGTCTGTGCAGTTCGGAGGAAGCTGAGGCAATTTCTTCACACAGTCAGCATAATTTGTTTATATATTTCTTGATTGTGGTAAGGATATTTTATTAAATTTAATATGTTTGGTCCAACTACAAAGTTAGATACTGCTATTGGGAAAAAGTGAAGGACATGCCGGGAGCAGACATTGTTGAGTCCTCACATTAAACGGTATCTAACTGATGTATGTTGTTATGATTATGTTGTCATATTATTGTATTAAAATAGATTAGTAAGCCTCTGTGTTCAATGAACACTGTTTAACATGCCTGAAGCAAATATAATTGAAAAGAAAAGAAGATAATATCATATCAAAGGAAATGTGGTTACTCCACATTATTGTATTGATGAAAAGTATGTAAACGTACAGTGGCGTATCTACTATAAGGACCTGAGGTGTGGTCACAGCAAGGTGGGAGTCCTGTACAATTCAGGGCTAGTGCACCTGTAAGGCACGTGAGGCTGACCCCATACCCACGTAGGAAATTAAGTGTTAGAATAAGTGATCAGAGATAAAAGGCCAGGGTGTCCTTTTGTTGCAGAGGGTCTATGTTCCTGTTGCCGGCTGGTGACAGGAAACCTGATGAGTACTAATAAACGCCAACCAGTCTCCAACCAGACTTATATGCGGTAGAAGACCAGTAGGAGCTTTGGCGAGTGGTGAAATTGAAACTTTCTGCAACTACACATTGAAATATCTTACAACAAGGACTCCCAGGTGATGTGTTAGACATCTGGGGCATCTCTGACATTTTCTTGTGTTTCAAAACAATACACAGGACGTTTATGGGGGTAGGATGAACTACAGCCCTCACATACAGTGACTCTCCCTTTATATGAATAAAGTGAATTCTTTTAATATTTCCTACAGGAAAGACATATATATAAATACATAATAACTTTTTAGTTATTGGGCAAATTGTCCCAACATTTTAATTGTTCTTTTCTGTAAACTATCTTGTCCTTATTTTCAAAGACCTGTCCACAAGCTATGAATGGACAGGCAAAATAAATTGTAAAGAAGATTTGTTAAAGAAAAACTTAACTGCTAGTTTTATTATTATCTTCTTTATAGAAAACTTAAAGTGTTTGGACTGTTATGTACCATCATTTCATTTCTCCCCTAGACACTAGGTAGACCATACAATACACTAGAGCCAGAATAGTGACCGTTGTGTGAGACTAGGGAGGTTGCGGTAAGGTTCTTGAATAATTGCATCATATATTTATAGAGTCAGAGATACATGTGTTGATACACGGTTAAAGCCGGAACCTTTTCTTTTTTAGGTACCTAATACAGCAAAAACAACTATGTAATATAAATATATACTCTCTATATATAATAAAATATATATCTTTTATATTTATATAATCTTAATTCTTAAATCATATCTAATAATAAAAAAATCTAAATATATAATATCTCTTCTATACAAAT